>CM045886.1:6425000-6442500 GCA_025169545.1 Anguilla japonica
GGGGGCGGGGGGGGGACGGGGGACGGGGGGGGGGACAGAGAGATGGCCTGAGCTCAGAGCGAGGGGGGTGGGTACGGGTGGGGGGGGGGGTGGACAGAGAGATGGCCTGAGCTCGGAGCGAGGGGGTGGGGTGGTGGGGGGGCAGAGAGATGCCCTGAGCTCGGAGCGAGGGGGTGGGCGGGGGGGGCAGAGAGATGGCCTGAGCTCGGAGCGAGGGGGGTGGGCAGGGGGACGGGGGGGGACAGAGAGATGGCCTGAGCTCGGAGGAGCGATTCGCGGGCCAGAACGATCCGTCCATCTGTCCACAGCTCCGTTGCCGGCATATCAATGCGGCGCATAGCAACACGAGGCCGTCCGTTGCCGTTTCTAGAATGTGTGCGCCGTCTCCTCGGCAACCCCGGAATGAAAGGCCCTCCTTCCTTTTTCGCGGTGTCAGAAGGAAGGAAGGAGGGTCGGCCGGCGGCGCGCGTCTGGTTCGGGGCGCGAACGACTCGGCAACGACGTCATCATGGGACTCCTCGCCGAAGAGCAAACCCGCTCCCAGTGAGAACGCCGGGGGGAGTGTCGCTCGGCGAACGTGTGAGAAAAGTTTAAAAATAAATAAATAAATAAAACCGCCAGATATCGCTAAAACAAACAACGAGCCGTCGAGGTGAGGAAGGACGCGCAGGAAACAGGAAGGACGCGCAGGAAACAGGAAGGACGCGCAGGAAACAGGAAGGACGCGCAGGAAACAGGAAGGACGCGCAGGAAACAGGAAGGACGCGCAGGAAACAGGAAGGACGCGCTGGAAACAGGAAGGACGCGCAGGAAACAGGAAGGACACGCTGGAAACAGGAAGAACACGCTGGAAACAGGAAGAACACGCTGGAAACAGGAAGGACGCGCAGGAAACAGGAAGAACACGCTGGAAACAGGAAGAACACGCTGGAAACAGGAAGAACACGCTGGAAACAGGAAGGACGCGCAGGAAACAGGAAGGACGCGCAGGAAACAGGAAGGACGCGCAGGAAACAGGAAGGACGCGCAGGAAACAGGAAGGACGCGCAGGAAACAGGAAGGACGCGCAGGAAACAGGAAGGACGCGCAGGAAACAGGAAGGACGCGCAGGAAACAGGAAGGACGCGCAGGAAACAGGAAGAACACGCTGGAAACAGGAAGGACGCGCAGGAAACAGGAAGAACACGCTGGAAACAGGAAGGACGCGCAGGAAACAGGAAGAACACGCTGGAAACAGGAAGAACACGCTGGAAACAGGAAGAACACGCTGGAAACAGGAAGGACGCGCAGGAAACAGGAAGAACACGCTGGAAACAGGAAGAACACGCTGGAAACAGGAAGAACACGCTGGAAACAGGAAGGACGCGCAGGAAACAGGAAGAACACGCTGGAAACAGGAAGGACGCGCAGGAAACAGGAAGGACGCGCGGGTCCGTTTCCGGTTCGGCCGTCTCCGAACGGGTCCCTGCTTCGTTCCGTTTTGTTCCCGGCGAGGAGCTGTCGGTCTCCACAGAGGGCAGCGGCTCAGCCGCTAACATCCGCGTTAAAAAACGATCGACGGCGGTTTTCAGGGCTGACGGGGAGCGGCGGAATCGCGGGATTCTGTGGGGGGGGGGGGGGGGAAGCAGCAGGGGACGACAGCCGGACGCCTCGGGCCTCCTACCCGGGGGCTCCTCCCCTGTCCTGGGGCGGGACGGGGCAGGACAGGGCGAGGCGGGGCGTGTCGTCCCGGAGACTGACCCACCCAGCCCGAAAAAGCTCTGAGCCTCAGCAGAGGCGTTGGGGTGGGGGGGGGGGGGCTGTCCACCGATGTGACGTCGAAATGCCAGAACAGGACCGAGAACGTGCCCCCCACCCCACCCCCCCACTCCTGCTCACAGAACCTCCCTCCATGGAGGGGGGGGGGGGGGGGGGGGGGGGATGGCTGCATATATGCATCATGCATCATGCAGCATTCATACCATTTACAAGTGTATTTGAAAACTAGTTGGTGGTAAAAATAGTCACAAAGAGAAAAGAGCCTCATTTTGTTCGCTTTTATAATTCCTACATTTTAATGAGGTTTATATCCAGCTACCATTTCAAACCACTGGGGGTTTTTCACTATATTCAAGATATAAGTGTGCATTCACACATACATACAGTCCTATTTTTCAAGTTTTTAAATATGAGGGTATGAGAGATTTTTTTTTTTGGAGAACTGGAAATAGATACTGTACTCTCATTGGACAAATCACATTTGATAGGCAGCACTGCTGATTGGTTAAAATGCAAATCGTCACATGTCTTACACAAGCAACACAGTCTCCAAAAGACCAGTACCAATAGCAAATCCTGTCATAGTGTGCAGGATAATTACTTCAAGATACTCAATTGAATAGAATGAATAGGCTCTCTTTTTATGTATAATGGACAAACTATAAAAGAGTTGACTTTGACACTACTGAGTATTTAAACATCTGTAAAATTTTACAGCGTGCTTCATGCGAGTGCATTTGGCAGGCTGTGACCCTTTGACCTCTGAGCACAATAAGCAATGTTCCACCTCAGTAACGTTCCCTAATTTCCTGTGTGTCCAAATTGTTTCCATAACTCTGCTTACCGATTTGCTTCTTTTTTTTTTCTTTACTGTAGCTCGGGGAGCTGTTAGGGCTCGCCGGTGCAGATTACATCGTGTTTTGCATTGTGGGTAAGATCTATAAATACGAGGTGCGTGTGAGAGTGTGTAGGGGGGGGGGGGGGGGGGGGGGGGGGGGCTGCACTCTGTCACAAAGACGACTTCATCCCGCCACGTTTCGCCCAAACCATACGCCTCGCGGTCCAAGGTGACGAGCTCCCTTTCCTCAACTGCCGAAAAGCTCCGCGTTTAATTCGAAAGAATGCCAAGATGGGGGGGGGGGGGGGGGGGGGGGGGGTGAGACGAGGCATTCATTTTTTTTTTCCAGAAAAGAAGGCCAAGAAAGTGAGGGAGGAGGAGGGGGGGGAGGAGGGGGGGGGGAGGAGGGGGTGGGCGAGCCAAGAAAAGTGATTCAGCCTCATAGTTCATCTTCATCCGAGTCCCGTCATAAAGCCCAGTTCATAGAACAGGTCCTGCCAAAATCGATGCGGGGCCCCCAGCGCCGGTAAAGGTCACCCAGCTCAGCGCAGGTGGCCTTTGTGGGCTGCGAAAGCCCAGCGCTCGTAGCGCGCGGCGCCGCTAAGTAGAATTAATGGGGGGGGGGGGGGGGGGGGGGATCGATTATTCCTCGCCACGGCTTGAATTGAACTAAGCAGGGAATCGTTCCGCGAAGCGGGAACCGTAGCCGTGACGCGAAGCGAGGCCGGGTCTGCCAAACCCGAGCGATTCGTTTAGAGACCGTAACAAAAAAAAAATGAAGGCAGAAATTAAAAAAAAACACTGTTTTTTTTTTTTTTAAAACACAAGAGGCCCGGCTCGCGTAAGCACATATTTTTCGGGGGGGGGGGGGGGGGGGGGAAGGGAGAGGGAGAGGGCACTCATCTTCATCTTCATCCCAGGACCCAAAACCATGGGTAACATCACGTCTTAAAAAAAACCAGCTGGGATAGAGGTGATGAAAATGGCCCCCCCCCCCATTTCTGTACTCTCCCCCTTGTTCCCCCCCCTCGGGGTTCTCATTTCTCAAACATTTTTTTCCCCCTTGTTTAAAACAAAATCAATGAGAAACCAGGGGAGACGAATCAACGAATCGGCGTCGTGACCGCGGGCGAAGAGGCTCCACACGCTCGCAATAGCAGTCACATGATCTCCAACATGACTGTGACACGGGGGGGAGGGGGGGGAGGGGGGCGGAACGGGGGGGGGGGGGGTGGAGGGGGGGATGGAGTGGGGATATAAGGGGTTGGGGGCGGCGAATACACATGAGATTTCACGCGGCTGACAGGCATGCAAAATGGGAAACTTTATTTATAATGTACGCCGCGGATTCGGGGAGGATTTTCACACGTCTTAAAATCGCGGCACGCGGAATCGCCTCGGCAACGGGACGAGGGATGCCTTTAGGGGCCACTTCTGTATTCTGCAATGTTTGTAATTTCACACCGTTAATTCACAGACACACACACACACACACACACACACACACACACTCCTGCGTCGGTAAGTGCAGCATCCTACTGCGAGACTCAAAAAGGATTATGTACTTTGTGACTATATATAAACACTTTAAAGATTATTCAAATTTATACAGGAACTATAAGTCTCTCTTTAACGGGCAGCCCGACGCTTGAGAATGCGTCGCGCGATCTGTTTTAAAAGAGAAGGCGGCAGCAAAGTGCGCGTTCTGGATTAAAATGGCCGTAGCAAAGCAGAATCCAAATTAGAGCGCATCAAAGGCAAACGCGCTTCGAGTTCCCGATATCATTCTGACGGGACCACACAGCTTTACCCAGCACAACACAATCCTAGCCTTAAAAAAAAAAAAACAAACAACAACAACAACAACAAAAAAACTCCAGTGCAGTCATCGGTGATAAATCAACTCGAACAGAGTTTATACTTTATGAGTCCAACAGGAACACTCGTATACTCTATCAGAGTTAAAAGCACTCTAGCGAAAGCTGATTTTGTTGCTGTGTGCCAACGGCTTCACCTCACTGGGGCGCCTTAGGTGGGACAGGGTGGGCCAGGGCCACCAAAATAGTATCTTGGGCCCACCCATTGCGAACGCCCAACTAGGCAGCCCTAGCCCTCCTAGTTCTACGCGGGCCGAGCTGTGTGAATATTTCTGGCCGCGATGACCTGCACCGTTGTCTCCACACCTCTCACACAAACTCAGCGGAGCTTCCGGTGGCGACGGCGTACGCCTTCGTTCCCGGGAAATAAAATAAACAAACGTGACAAGTGGCCACTTAACCGCAGCCCCTCCCGTCCGTAACGCGACGAGGCCCCCGTGTCTGCGCAGACTCACGCAAACGCTAAGTGACACGCTTAAGTGGGTTCAGGCTGCGCATCTGAGGGGGGGGGGGGGTGGGGAGGGGGGGTAATTCGGTAAAAATACAAATGAGGCCGGCCGGTTGGAAACAAATAATTATTCATCATCTCAGCCGAGATAGGCCACCTCCTCCCGCCCAACCCCCATCCCCACCCCCCACCCCCCCCCTCCTCCTCCCGCTCTCCGCCATCGACCGCCGCCGTGATGGAGCTGGGGAATAAACAGCCGGTATGGACCGCATCGATCCGGCTCATCGGAGTTCGATAAGGAATAACCGCTCCTCTCACAGGGATTACGCTCCGGGTCCATCATCCTCCTCCTCCTCTTCATTTCATTCCATCCTCTCCCCCGCTGTCATAATCCGCCACCTGCCGCCCGTGGCCATGCACCACCCCCCGACCCCCACGCAGGACCCAGGGGGGACCCCTGCTTCTTTTTTTTGGGGGGGGGGGGTTCAGATGTAGCCCCCGAGGGGGAGATCCAGCGGACTCCACCATGACAGGTCCATTCTGAGCCCCCATCAGAAGAAGTTGCCAGGTCAGCACTGTCTCAGGCATCGCTAATGGTCTTACAGGGTCACAGATAGCATTGTTAACGTAGGACGGGTTATCCAGCTGAAGGCAAGCGTTAAGCGGCGGCTTCGCTTCGTCCGTTTGGTAAAGCAGTGAATCGGGAGAGCTCGACCGACGAGATCTGAGCACCCCTCAGCTCGACTCCGAGTGCCCCCTTACCTCGCTATCCCAGCATGCACCAGTCTCTCTTAAAAAAAGATGCAGTTATATATTTCTGAGCACTGATGGCTTTTTTACAGTGGCACGCGGCATTCTTACCCAGGCCAGCGAGGGTGGGGGGGGGGGGGGGAGGGGGGAGGAAGAAAAAAAAAAAAAAAAAACCTGATTATTTCATCACAAACACGGAAAATCCCAGGTTACCGAGCAGCTCGGAATTTAATGAAACATCTGCCACACTCTCTCATAAGCACCTCGCTCAGGACCTTCTCCCGCGTTCGGGGGTTTGGGGGGAGAAGAGGCGGCAATCTCGGCTGTTCATTAGCCCTCAGACTGCGGGGGGGGGGGGGGGGGGGGGTCGGGGAGGGTATGGGCAGCGTGCGGGTGGGGGGGGGGGGGGGGGTGATTCATACGAGAGATGATTCCCAGCATTATTTCAAGTTGTGCTTGAACCCGGGGAGGGAGTGAGTGGGGAATGAGTCAGGTGGGTGAGATCTCGGTCATTCGATGGGTCGGTCGCGTGAAAGATTTAAAAAGCCTCAGATGAAGACGAATTGGATGGGCCTGCTGCACATTGAACACAGTCATTCTGCTCTTTTTCTAAAATAAAATTACGTCTAAATTGTGCTCAAAACACTTTGAAAATGGCTATGGTTTTTAAAGTCCTTCAAGAATATTCCTCACTTTTCGCCGCCCTGTGTGTTTGCGCACGTGCGTGCATGCGGGTGTGTGTGTGTGTGTGTGTGTACAGGTATGTGTGTGCGCATACATGCATGTGTGTGTGCGTGTCTGCGTGTGTGTACAGTTATGCGCATACATGCATACATGCATGTGTGTGTGTGTGTTTTTGTGTGTAGAGCAGATACAGATACGCAGCGACAGCGCCACACACACACAGTATATACCATCACCAAGGCGAATTACCGACATCCTCTTTCCATTAATACCGTTCACGGTGTGCAAACGCGCTCTACAGAGGTGTGTAGCGCACGCACATTTAAAAAAAAAACTTTTCACAGGTGCGGCGGGTGGCAGGCAAGACAGGTGGGGAAAGAGACGCCCGCACACGCGCGCGGCATCGGACGCCGCACACGTTTAATGGTGCGGCGGCGTTCCTGACGCGGAGCGGACTTTGTCGGGCGCGGCCATCGCGAGACACACAAAAAGAAAAGGAGCGTTGTTTGACTGCAGAGGAGGAGAAGCCCTCATACACGGCTCCGTTTCGCGTCTCCGGCGAGAGCTCCACTCTGACAGGGCTTCCTCCAGGACGACACGTCGTTGCCCCGTTAAAGTAGTTTTGGGGGGGGTCCAGTCAACACGGTGTGCAGGAAGCGCGCCTTACACACACACACACACACACACACACACACACACACACACACACACATACACACACACACACACACACACACACACATGCGCACGCAGGGGGCACACGGATAACCGTACGAAGAAACCCTCTTTTCTTTTCTTCCTTTTTATGCCGTCTTTTTTTTTCCCTTTTTTCGTGAGAGTCTTGATATTTGTCAGCCGGGTCCCCCCGGTGCCCCCTCGGGGGCCCCAGCAGAAGGGGGCCACACATTAATTAACTGGAAATAAAAATGTTATTGTCAAGTGGCTGGTATCAGACTTTGCTCTCCGCTATCTCCGCCTCGCGTGCTGAGCCGTGTTACAGCGGTACATAGGAGGGCCGGGAGACACAATGGGACGAGTAAAGGCCTGTAATTAGCATAGAGCTAGCAGGAGGATGAGTATTATAGGGCTTGTCTCTCGCACACACACACACACACACACACACACACACACACACAGGCACGCACACACACACACACACACACAGACACGCACACGCACATGCGCGCGCGCGTGCATGCACAAATTCATGCAAGCACGAATTTGCACACACGTACACAAGCGTGCACACACACATATACATACACATACATTCACATGCACAGACAGACACACAGGCACACACACACTAACATACGCACATGCGCGTGCGTGTGCGTGCATGCACAAATTCGCACACACATGCACACACACACATACACACACACGCACACATGCATGCTCACACACACATACACGCACAAATTTTCACATACACGAAGGCACACACATGCACACCTGCACGCACACACACACATACATACACATACACACACATGCACTCACACACACACGCAGACACACACACACACACACACACACACACACACACATACACGCACTCACACACACACACACACACACACACAGACACATGCACTCACACACACGCACACACGCAGGCCACACACACCCCTGGGTGAAGCAGGGTGAAACTCCAGTAACTCCAGCACACTGATTTCATTTCTGAAGCTCTGGAAGCACACGGTGGCCCACAGCCCCCTTTCATAAATATTGAATCCATATCTGCTTAAACTTGCATTGTTTAAGAATCCGGCTTATTCCGATACTAAAAGTCATTTCCCCTTTCTTTGTACCTGAGGGCAAAGATAAATCCAATGTTCTACAGCACAACAGGAAGCCGGGGGAATATCTCAGCCAAAGCTGGCTACACCTACAGCCCCCTCGAACAGGTTCTGTCTCTGATTCAGCGTTGGCTCAAAATGAGATACAAGTCCCCTATAAACACGGAAACGAGGGCCCTCCTGCTTTTCTCCGCATAATTAGACTAATTATCTGAGGGTCACTCCACGATCCCCGTCGTTTCATTAAGCAAATAAAAAGACGCTGATTACCGCGAACGTATCAATCTTCCGCAATTAGGAGGCCCTTCTGATTTACTTTTCCTTTTTTTTTTTTCGCTTCCAAAGTCAGGCGGCGTCCTCATTTTAATGATCTAATGAGGGAGTTTTTTTGCTTGGCTGGCCAAGTTTGCCCGCGTGGGCCAAACAGCGTTCAGCGCTGTGCCGTGTAAGATTAATAAACTGCTTCATCCGACGACAACCGACCACGCCCAGCCGCAGTCGGCTGTGTGCGGAGAGCTGCGATCCTTTATTCCAGTACATGCCGTGTGCTACGCGGTGCTATGTACCGAGCACACGGCCGCCATTTTGAAAACGTAGAGCCATAATGGTGGCCGTGTACTCAGTACATGCCGTGTGCTACGCGGTGCTATGTACCGAGCACACGGCCGCCATTTTGAAAACGCAGAGCCGTAATGGAGGCTGTGTACTCAGTACATGCCGTGTGCTACGCGGTGCTATGTACTGAGGACACGGCCGCCATTTTGAAAACGCAGAGCCATAATGGGCTCAGGTGACAGATACGTGGCGTTTGGAGCGCAAATTCCAGTGTGTTTCCGGGCAAACGATCATGGAAACCAGACCTGGGTGGTCAAATGCCTATTTGATTTAGATTCATTTTCTACGCTTTACTGAGCTTGACTGGTGTATTGGGACACCAATGAAGTACTCTCAAAAAGAAGTGCAAACCCCGCCTTCTGGTCATATTGGCAGGCTCAATTACTGTACACCAGGCAAGACCAATGGAGAACAGAAAAGTATTTGAATCCAAAAACAAATAGGTATTTGACCACCCAGGTCTGGTGGAAACGCTCACAGACTCGTAGCAAGGCCTCACCCCTGATGTTCGGTCACGCGACCCAGCGTACCGTCACCGTGGAAACGGAAAACGAAAGCCAAAGAGTCGGCACTCTGTTACGAAAAAGGTACGCGCCAGTAGGTACCAGAGCCATCGCTGTTCCGCGACCATCATCCCGCCACCGCGTGTGTACGACACGCACTCTCCCCAACGCCGCGTGTATCTTTTTCTATTATTACTCTTTTTTCTTTTTTTTTTTTTAATCCAGTAGGGTAGGCGTCGCGCCGGTGACAGGCGCGGGTCGTGACAGGTCCCCTTTAAATTCACCGCAGCCAATTAGAGTCGCTCCCGGCGGCGAGGAGAAAGGCGGCGGTTGGCGGTTGGCGACGGCGACGAGCGGCGGCGGCGGCGGCGGCGGCGGCGGGCGACGAGCGCGGGGCCTGACAGCCCCGGTGCGGAGATGGAAATGTGGTAATTTGGAGTAATTCGGCAACTTGCCGGCGCCTGCCTGGCCGCGCCTCTCCTCGCCTCTCCGCGCCTCGCCCGCCTGTCTGTCTGTCCGCCGGAATAAATGGGGTCAGCGCCGTGTGATCGGCAACTTTCATTTATATGTAAATGACCCCGCCGCCACGCCGCCGCCGCTGCTGCCGACGCTCCAATACAGCCTGCAGTGGGCCTGAGAGCCAGACACCCACCCAGCCTGCATCCCTCTCTCTCTCTCTCTCTCTCTCTCTCTCTTTCTGTGCACCCTGTATCTCTCTCTCTGTGCAGCCTGCATCTCTCTCTCTCTACCTCTCTGCCCAGCCTGCATCTCTCTCTCTCCCTCTCTGCCCAGCCTGCATCCCTCTCTCTCTCTCTCTGTGTGCAGCATGCATCTCTCTCTCTCTCTCTTTTCAGTGCACCCTGCATCTCTCTCTCTCTGTCAGTTGATTCTGCATATCTCTCTCTTTGCAGCTTGCCTATCTCTCTCTATCCGTTTCTCTCTCTCTCTCTCTCTCGCTCAGTGGCCTTGCATCTCTCCCCCCCTCTCTCTCTTTCAAAGTACACCCTGTATCTCTCTCTTGCTCAGTGGGGCCTGCATAACTCTCTCACCCTGCATATCTCATTCTCTCTCTCTCTCTCTCTCTCTCTCAATGTGGCCTGCATAATTCTCTCTCCCTCTCACCCACTCTCTCTCTATCTATCTCTCTCTCTCCCTCTCTTTATCCCTCTGCAGTGGGCTCAGTGTGTCAGTGGTGACCTGTGGTCCTGGTCCAGGTGCTGTTCAGAATCAGAATGCAGGTGTGCCAGCCGGGGATGTTTGCAGCACACAGACCCATAATGCTGCACGTGCGCTCACACACAGGAGAGCGACCGAGAGCGCACCTCTCACAGAGCGCCACAGGCATAGCCGCGATGCTACGCCGCTTTCCACGCCGGAGGCCCAGAGCCCTCTCAGTGAGTCAGCTACACCCAGACCGACTCAGAGGTGTGAAGCACATCGTACGCCTCGGTGCACGCTGGGAAGGCAGGAAGCCAAATGTGCCAAGCGCCCTCGACCCAAAAGTCAGCAGAACCGCCAAACGCGCCAGTCACCCCAACCCAAAGCCAGCGGAACCAGCAGAACGACAGATTCCATTCACTCTGTCCGGTAGGTCTTTGTTTCTCGCTGGACTGGATATACGGTAAATATTCAAACATACATAATTACATAAATAAATACCAGCCTCACTGTCTCGAACTGCACCGCCATCAAATCTATGCTTCCCAGCTAAAATATCCAGATACATCCCATTACAACTGCCATGTAAATGGTAAATGGACTTTTATCCAAAGCGCTTTACAATTGATGCCTCTCATTCGCCAGAGCAGTTAGGGGTGAGGTGTCTTGCTCAAGGACACTTCGACACGCCCAGCGCGGGGTTTGAACCGGCAACCCTCCAACTGCCGGACAATCGGTCTTACCTTCTGAGCTATGTCGCCCCATGTTTACATGCACACCAATACCACAATTATTGGGAGTAATAGGCAGCTTATGCTGGTATTGAGATTATTGCATAGACAAGGATATAAATCATGTAATTGCTCCAACAGCCACGTCTACATGATTCTCTCCACAATTGGCTAATGCTAGCCAGCTAAAGTTAGCTAGCTACAGAAAAATCCATGCATGTTCTTACTCCTTGCTGATTTTGCTAGCACAGCTAAGTACATCTTGGTGGTTAACTAGTTCAGTTGTCCATTAGAGGTGAAGCTGACCCCGTCCCGACCGCTGCCAGTGCCGGCGAATAAGAGCCTGAGGCGGGAGGTTGCCCAGGGGACGGGCGCCGCGCTAGCCGTGCTAGCCGCTACACGTGGCATAAAGCTGCTATATCCTCCTGTTTGTGATGGAGAACCTTTTTGTGTGAATGAATGAATGAATGAATGCATGAATCATTGCATTTATATAGCACTTTTCCGAACGCTCAAAGTGCTTTTTACAGCAATGAGTGGGAACTCCCCTCACCCACCACCGATGTGTAGCCCCCACCTGGGTGATGCACGGCAGCCATTTTTGTGCCAGAACATTTCACCACACATTAGCTAAGGTGGAGAGGGAGAGGACATTTTTTAGCCAATTAAATCAATTAAATCAATAAGCAGAACGGTACAGCCTGTGATCCGAAAGGCAAACGCCTCATCTTGCGAAAGCGAGAGGGTTTGTCGTTTTTGTTCGAGGCACTTCGTTTGACGCCAGATGCACAATGTCCCACCAAATATGTGCAGGGAGCTAATTTGTGTGTGTGTGGGGGGGGGGGGGGGTGGTTTGCAACAAACGTGTGCGCACGTGCATGTTAATCTGCTTTACCAAAAACAAAAAAGCAATCTTCATCCGAGACCACAGCGCTGTGTTTTTCCGCCGCACAGCACAATCGATAAGCAGGACTTCGCCATAACTGCGAACACTCTAGCCTCGCGAAGGAACTTTTAACAATATTTCGCACCCGGGATCATTCCTCGTTAGCATTTTGACGCGGGCGGTCGGGAACTGAAGGACAGTTTAAGTATTAAAATGCGCGCCGCGTTTTGCCAGCTCACGCGTCGTGTTTATTTGCAATTATTTATTTATGGAAACACGCCTTTGATGATGTAGTGATTTCATTATGAAAATCTTTAAATTATTTTCACTGTCGCTGCATATCTGCTCTCCGAGCTTATTTACGCCCGGCCCCATCATTAATATATGTAGGAACGCATAATCCAGCACTTTGGGCCCTCGATTTTTCTGATTTAAGCCCAGTAAATAATTCACGCGGTAAAATAAATCCATCTGCTACACATCTGGGCCGTGCCAGAGCACAAGAAGGAAAATTGTTTTTTACAGCTAAAAGGTCCCTGTTGTGAATGTTAAATATTCCCTTTTAATAAGGTGAAAAGAAGAATTTTTGTCTTTTTGCTCACTTGATAAGACAATTCCTTAGATCCAACGGAGACGTGTCTGTACATCTCAAACAGCTGTAAGGACGTAAAAAACGAGAAGCTTTTATTTCCAAAAAAAAAAAACAAAAAGAGTGAAAGCCTAAACGACGCTTTTATTTTATTTTTTTTACCCCGCTGAATTGTGCTCTCCTTTCCCCCAGACTGCGGTGTGAACGCATCTCTCCTCCGCTTTTTTTTTTTTGCAAATAAACCCCGATGGATTCCTGCGGCAAATCGATACGAGAGAAAAAAAACACTTCCTGGAGGACGTATGGAGAGGCTGTCTAGCGGCTTCCTCCCCGGGCCGCGGAGGTACGGTGCAGTACGGGCGTCCAGCCGCTCGCTCCGCTCCCCCCCCCCCCCCCCCCCCCCCCCCCCCCCCCCGGCCGAAAAGCTGCCCGCTGAGGGTGATCCTCCGGAGCGGGGATTGAGTCAGTCCGTGTCGCTTCACATCACCTCCGTTTCGCGGGGGGGAAGCTCGCTAATGGCCCCCGTAGCCGTTCTTCCTCCGGCTCGTGCCCCTCACCCCCCCATGGCAGAAGCCATAAAGGCACATCATAAAAACAATAACCGGTGCTAATAAATTTGATTTAAAAACTTTCACTTTTTTTTTTTTTGTACACACACGCTGTTTATGTTTTTTTGGAGCCGTTGTTTTTTTTGTGCCCCCCCCCAATCTAAGGCAGAGCCAGGGGCCCCCCCGTCCCCGTCCCTCCCCCTGTTTTCCTGGTAGCCTTCATTATGTCCCCTGTGCGGCCCGGTTAATTTGCGTCGTTAGAGAGATGATGTCTTTCTCTGCCGACGCGCGCGAGAGAGAAGGGGTCCCTTTTCTCCGCTCGCCCCCGGAGCAGTGGGGGTCGCGCTCACGGCTGCGTCCGACCGCGGACTCGTGCGAGCGTGACTTTCGCCCCCGCCGAGCGCGTCACTCCCCCCCCCCCCCCCCCCCCCCCCCCCCCCCCCCCCCCCCCCCCCCCCCCTCGCCCAATCACCGCTCCATAAATCCCTGCAAACAAACCCCCGTGTCGAACACTCGATGGGGCAGATTTGGGCCGAGAGAAGAAACCGAATTGGAGCCTTTTTTTTTTTTTTTTGGTTTAATTTCTCAGGGCCTGACATCTGCTGTGACATAAAACATTCAGCGAAGACGAAGAACTGCAACGACGACAACAACAACAACGACGACAACAATGGGGGGGGGGGGAATCTAACAATCATCACAAAATCAACAGCGGCACACATTGCTTTACTGTAAGTGCCATTATATTTTTTTAAAAAAAAGACAATTCCTTGCATGGCTGGTGAAGTCGAATGACTGATTGAAGTGTCAGAGGTGCCTCTGACTGAGCCTGGTCCCCCCTCCCCAACCGTTCGTGTTTCTCCTGGGATACGGGCTCTGCCCGCCTCTGCTCTCAGTGACAGATAATCAGATATGCATCTCTAGGCCCGGAGTGACTGGATGAAATAATAACCAATGATACATTTTTTTTTTTTAAAAAACGTGGTTTATGAAGAGAAGAAATCCTGTTTTCTTTCCTGTGTTGCTAAGCAGGACGCGTGTCTCCTAGCTGCTGCCGACGCTGACGCGAGCGGCGCGTTTTGATTGGAGGATCGGCGGTGGCCGCACCGCCTTTGAAATCAGCAGTCCGCTCGTGTAAACTCCAAACGCAAAGAAAAAAAGCACATTCCCCTCAACGACTAAATCTGCATAAACAGGAAGTAATACAATTACCAATACAACAGAACACACCAGCGGCCTGCTTCCTCACAGCAACCAAACAAAAGTTCCACCGGTGCTCTAGGCCCCCGCGCCTTCGTTCCCCCCCCCCCCCAAAGCTGTCAGACCGGCCGCGTCTTCATTCGGTCCGCCGAAAACCGTGACCTCCGCGCCCCCGTCCCCCCCCCCCCCCGAGCGCATTTCGGACTTCGTAACGAAGACTCTGCGCCCAGGCGACACACAAATCCTAATGAATTGCCTGCGCGCTCCGCTCGCGACTGGAAGGCGAAATTTCTAATCCGGCGCATATTCGTCTGCGCATTAATTCTCATCATCTGGGGGATGGGGGGGGGGGGGGGGGGGGGGGGGGGGGGGGGGGCTGGGAGTTGGATATGATCGAGGCGTCCCGCGCGCTGCCTGTTGCCGGGCTGCTCCCAACAAGCGCTTTTAATAAAAACGTCAACACCGATATCTGAAGCAAAACCTTTCAGAGGAAGGCCCGCCGGCCCTTTCAGGAGCCAAGGAGAGGGCGAGACAGGGAGAGAAACAGAGAGAGAGAGAGAGAGAGAAAAGTAGTGGGGGGGGGGGGGGGGGGGGGGGGATGGGGAGGAGGGATAACTGTCACCATGGCAACGCCTGACCTTTAAAGGTGAACCAAAAGTTGGGCAAAGTTGTCCTCCTTCTTCTTCTTCTTCTTCACTTAAAGGAGAGTGACATTTAATAGCCCCCACAGGTCAAAGGAGGATAACAAACAGCAAATAAAAGCTGCCAGCTGCTTAAATAAAAGACCCCTCTGTATTATCAAAACCCTGGGGGGGGGGGGGGGCGGGGGGGGGGGGGGGGCAGGTCTCTCCGGGGCTAGGGGCTCATCTGCGACCTCAGCAATTAACCCCTTCCTAACCTGAGCCTGCCGCAGCCGCTGCCTCCCGTGTCCCCCCGGGCACGCCCAAACCGTGGGGGTTTTTGGCCCCGAGGGGACCCCAGTTGGGGGTGTCGTTTCGTTTAGACAGCACTGAGCTTCTCTCCCTTCTTCTCCGAGGACCTCAGGTGGGAGAAAATATTCCCCCCCGAGAGGACGACTGTTTCTGAACAATTAAACAGTTAGCGGACCGCGGCTATCCAGCACTCTACCGAAGGGGTTTAAATCTGCGGCTTCCTACAATTCATCAGGAGGAACGTTGGGCTGAGCAGAGGGTGGGGTGGGGTGTATGGGGTCGGGGGGGGGGGGGGGGGGGGGGGGGGGGGGCAGGCGTCGGCAGCCAGCTCAAAGTGAAACAGTTCTTTCCAGGAAGTTTGGAGATCGAGGGGAAGGATTTCAGTCGATGCCCTGAACCGCGGCTTTGCCCTTGGCCCCCCCCCCCCTCGCAAAAAAAAAAAAAAAAAAGAAACCGTGCCCCTCCTCCCTCCCGTGGGTGCGTCTAAAAAAGATCACAGACCACAACTTCGTCCAACAGTCCTCAGGCCCCCTCTCCTCCTCCCGTCTACTGCCTCTACTCCTACACCTCCCCCCCCCCCCCCCAAACCCACCGCCCCCCCCCCCCCCCCTCGCCCCACCATCCCACAGTCCCCGTCTGTTAATTAAGAGGGAGGGAAGGTAGCCCAGGGCTAGCAGGAGTTCTCCGCCAGCTGTGGAGACGCGCGATTGGCCGACGTAATGGATCCTCGCTCCGAGAGTTTTAAATGATTCAAACGTTTGCCCTTCCCCTGATCCGGCGCTGCGGGTGAACCGGTGTCCTGTGGATTCTGGGGACCTGGCCGTCCCCTCTCACTTCTGTGACCCCTCAGCTGGCCCCCCAACACCCCACGGAGGGTCCCTGAGGGACCCCCGACTCTCTCTCTCTCTCTCTGCCTGCTGAGTTAGCGAATTAGCGGCTAACGGTGTTATCGTTAGCATGGTTCACTCTATTGCCGTAACTATTACTACGTGTTGCCACTTTGGAGATACTTGATTTTTTGTGCTGTCACTGCTTGTAAAAGCGCAAGCCTTTAATAACAGAGTTTTTCGGTCCCTTCGGTCAGGCCGCGTGTGAGTAACCTTGTTGTTCCTTTCGTTTTTTTTAAATAAAAAAAATTCTGAAAAAGGGAAAATTTTGAGTTCCCTATTCTGTCAATAAGAATGAAGCAAGGAAGCCGGGGGATGAAAAATATTAATAAATGCCCCCATGCTCACATATTTCGTGTGAGAGAGAGAGAAAGAGGGGAAGAGAATGGCACGCAGGTGAGAGGGGGGAGGGAGAGAGAGAGAGAGAGAGCGGCACTCTCAGGTTGCGGCGGGCAGGGAGAGAGAGAGAGAGAGGGAGGGAGAACGGCGCAGAACGGCACCACGGGTGAGGGAGAGAGAGAAGACCCCCCCCCCCCGGCCCCTGAGAGGGACCCGACTGGAAACAATCGCACGAGATTGGTCTAACGGCATGCGGGTGAGAGGGGAGAGAGAGAGAGAGAGAGGGAGGGAGAACGGCTGCGGGTGAGAGGGAGAGAGAGAGAGAGAGAGGAACTTCATGCGGGTGAGAGTGAGGGGAGAGAGAGAAGAGAGAGAGAGGGAGAACGGCATGCGGGTGAGAGGGAGAGAGAGAGAGAGAGAGAGAACGGCATGCGGGTGAGAGGGAGAGAGAGAGAGAGAGAGAGAGGGGAGGGAGAACGGCATGCGGGTGAGAGGGAGAGAGAGAGAGAGAGAGAGAGGGAGGGAGAACGGCGTTCTCTCACCGCCGTGCGAGAGACCCCCGCTCGGCTCCGTAAGGGGCGGTTAAGCGGCGCGGGGCCGGCGAGGGCCCGGTCACGGCCACAGTAAACACCCTAATTACCCGCCGGCGCCGGCCCATACCGGGGCCTCGACTGGGGGGCAGGGGGGGGAAGCGCCGGGGGTCCCCCGAGAGAGCCGCTCACCACCCCCGCCCCCCCCCCCCCCCCCGCCCGCCTCATTATGGATGCTGAGAGGCTCCCGAGCGCATCACCTCTGCATTTATGCCTTTTTCATATCTGGCATAATCTCTTACAGCGGGTATTTCTTACATCCCATAACGAGTAGGTCATTACCCGCAGACAACAGAAAAAAAAGAGGGAGAGAAAGGGGGATGGAGGACGGCTGGGGGGGGGGTGGTGGTGGAGTGCTGAGACAG
>CM045886.1:6447500-6455000 GCA_025169545.1 Anguilla japonica
CCCCCCCCCCCCCCCACCCCCCCCCACCCCACCCACCCCCCGCCAGCTGGCTAATGACAGAGAGACCCGGCGCTGCGGTCAGCCTCCTCTTCCTCAGGCGGAGTGACGAAGCCGACCTGACACCGCCCGGCTATCTGTCAGACGGGCTGAGCTCAGCTCCTGTCCCTGAGGGCGTGGGGGGGGCAGGGGGGGCAGGGGGGGCGGGGGTGATTTCTCAAAATAAACAGGACTGGAGGAGTCAGAGCAGGGCGTCCAGATGTGTCTTCCCCGGCCGTGCGGCGAGGCGTGTGTGAGAGCTGTGGATTCCTCTGTGACTGACGGTCCCCCTGTGGGTCGGGGGGGACCGCGTGCCGGACCGTGTGTCCACGGGCGCGTGCGCTGGGGCGTGCGCTGGGCGTTCTGAAATGGCTCAGCGTTGAAGTAAACGTGGATCGATGGCGACTGGTCCTATCTGAGTGACTGTGGCGGTCTGTGTTGGGGGACTGACTGTTGTTGTTGATGTGTGTCTGTGAGTGTGTGTGTGTGTGCGTGCAAGTGTGTGTGTGAGTGTGTGTGTGTGCGCGCATGCATGTGTATATGTGAGTGTGTGAGTGTGTGTGTGCGTGCCTGTTCGCATTCATGTGTATATGCGTGTGTGAGTGCATGTGTATGTGCGTGTGTGTGTATATGTGTGTGTGTGCATGTTTGTGTTTATGTTTCATGTGTGTAGTTGCATCTGTGTGAATGTGCGTGTGTGACCGTGTGTGTGTGTGTGCCTGTGTGTGTGTGTGTGTGTGTGTGCGTGCGTGAGCGGTTTTGGGACAGAGAGATAACTCCCCAGTGCAGGCTGTTGAGCAGCAGAAGATGAGGAGGAGAGCTTTATTCAGACAAGTGAGTCACGGACCCAGCAGGACACCACTGACTCACTGCATACGAGCATGGTGTGAGACAGCATGTGTGTGAGTGTGTGTGTGTGTGTGTGTGTGAGTGAGTGCGTGTGTGTGTGTGTGTGTACACATGTGTGTGCCTGCGAATGTGTGTGTATGTGTGTGTATGTGTGTGTGTGTGAGTGAGTGAGTGAGTGTGTGTGTACACGTGTGTGTGTCTGCAAGTGTGTGTGTATATGTGTGTGTGTGTGTGTGCGTGAATGTGTGTGTGTGTGTGTATGTGTGTGTGTGGGGTGTGTGTGTGTGTGTGTGTGTGTGTGTGTGTGTGTGTGTGTGAATGTGTGTGTGTGTGTGTGTGTGTGTGTGTGTGTGTGTGTGTGTGTGTGTGTGTGTGTGTGTGTGTGTGTGTGTGTGTGTGTGTGTATGCGTGTGTGTGTGTGCGTGAATGTGTGTGTGTGTGTGTGGCTCTCTCTGCCTCTGGCAGTGACAGGGAAGGTCAGGGCTGTCGGAGACGCACCCCAGCAGGCCTCCCCCCCAGCTCCCACAATGCCCTGGGGCAGTAAAACCTAGCTGTCATCTCCTGCACTGCCCCCTGCCCACACAGTTCCCCAGCGCCGAGCGCGCGCGCACACACACACACACACACACACACACACACACACACACGAGCAGTGTTCACCAGCGCCGCACACACACACACACACACACACACACACACACACACACACACACGTGAGCAGTGTTTCCACATCCCTCCTGAGTGGCAACTGTTAATATACGCTGGAAAAAAAAAAAAAAAAGCTTCAAATTGTACGCTTAAAAACTGCCAACTGGGTTGCCATAACTACACAGCGTATAAACAACAGTGACAATATGTAAAGCATACGGTAGCAAAGCTGTATATCTAACAAACGTATTAGATGTATTACGGTGTTTTCGCCGTAAATAATGTAGTTAATTACATTTCGGGTTGTTTACAGTTTCATACCTTCTCTATTTTACAGAGTTTTCACAGTGGAATACACGGACGTTTTTTAACAACGGTATCATTTTGGACATCGTTCAGGATCTTATCGTCTCAATCAGGGGTCAGTCGTTTTTTTTTGTAGCCAGCGGTTAGGCGAGTCACAGGAGAAAATGTGCCGCTCGTGAAAGAGATCGTTCAAAGTCATTCCCGTTTTCGCAGCACCTACACCCTCCCGCATCTAGATATTTTTTTTTTTTTCTCTCCAAGAACTCCAGCTGCTTTGAAATATGAATTTGTTATGAGTGTTGCGCAGTGCATTGAAAACTGATGATAACTCCATTCAGGAACAGGACGAACGTCTCAGTTAATTTGCTAATTGGAATCAAAGGAACCCCGTTCCTCAAGACTACGCCAAGGGAGCGATGGTGTTGATCATTAGTGACAAAAGTAATTTTGATTTGTGTGTAACTATAAATGATAACTGCACCTTAAGGGCAGATGGGGGGGTTTATTCAAGTAAAAGCGAGCGCTGACGCACAGCTGAGGCTAACGTCCAAAAATAGCACGTCTTTCAAAACGCACGCGCAAACAAAAAAAAAAAAAACCAGTGTGAATTGACAAGGCGTTGACATCACAATAATCTTCCTCGGTGTGAAATGAATTCACGTGGGAACCCTGAAGTGGTATCTTCGGGGGATAGCATTAGCCCTTGGGTAGCACTTTGACAACCGATCTAAATTTAAACTATAAACCCGTAATTTCCTGATGATAGCCGAGTTGTACGAACCTGACGGACTTCGTCTGTACAATCGACCGCTCTAACCCTATTTGTACAGTGTCACAACACATACATGAAATGCTTAGCTCTTTGAAGAGTAGGTTTTTTTTGGAATGTTCTAGAACTCCGTTGCTTTCAATTATCAACAGCGATTGTTACATCATCCTTAGAATGTTCCGTTGAGAAAGTTCTAATCGCGCATTTGTGATCTCACACCTTAAAGGGTCAAGGGTAGGTCACTCAATCACAGCGCATATAAAAAGGGTGATGTTTACGAGGTCGGGGTCGACACTGACAGAATGCAGACTGTTTGGCACATTTCCTGTGCCATGTGTGTTGAGGCAGAGACTGACTCGGTTCACTGGCTCCCTTGGTCAGTTTGGAAAAGGGTCGCAAGTCAGATTAACCATCCACCTGCCCTGCCCCCCTTCCAAACTCCACCCCCCTCGACCCCCCCCCTCCCCAAACTTGAGCCACGCCCCCTCTTCTCCACACCGCTGCCCACAACAGCCCCCATCCCCCCCCCCCCCCCCCCCCCCCCCCACCCCCCCACCCCCCCAGGTTAGGTGTGTAATTAAATTCGGTAAATAAGCAACGGTGGGGCGAATAAATCAAGTGGAAACTGATGAACAACGGGAGATTAAACGCCACTGAGGCGTGCAGACAAATATTTCAATGCATTTTTTAATAGAATACACAGGAGGGCCCTCTCCGCCAGGGCTGTTCCGCACGGCCATGCACAGCCACCCAAAACAATCACCGTCTTCATCATCATCGCATCATCACCATCCTCATCATCACCATCACCACCATCATCATCATCACCACCCTCATCATCACCACCATCATCATCCTCATCATCATCGCCATCACCATCATCATCATCATCATCACCATCACCATCACCATCGTCATCCATCATCATCATCACCACCATCATCATCATCATCACCACCATCATCATCATCATCACCACCATCATCCTCATCATCACCACCATCATCCTCATCATCACCACCATCATCATCCTTATCACCACCATCATCATCATCACCGTCTTCATCATCATCGCCATCACCATCATCGCCATCACCATCCTCATCATCACCATCACCATCATCACCATCATCATCATCATCATCACCACCACCATCATCATCCTCATCATCACCACCATCATCATCACCATCATCATCCTCATCACCACCACCATCATCATCATAATCACCATCATCATCCTCATCATCATCATCATCATCATCACCACCATCATCATCATCATCATCATCATCATCGGCATCATCACCCTCATCATCACCACCATCATCATCCTCATCACCATCATCATCATCATCATCATCACCACCATCATCATCATCATCGCCATCATCATCCTCATCATCACCACCACCACCACCATCGTCACCACCATCATCATCATCAGAAGAGCAAGTAAGAGGGGCTCACAGGGCCACTTCATACACCTTTTAAACCCCCACACCCCTCCACCCCATAGCTTTCTCCAAAGAGCTTGGGCGCCACCTCTTCCAGGAGGAACACCAGCCTTTATTAAAGGGTATTAAGGCAGCCATTAATGCTGAATAATACATGAAGGACAGCTGTGCAGATCTGAATAAAGGGCCGTGATTAGGCCCTAAAGAGGAGGGGGAAAGTAGAGCCGGCTGCGTATCAATGCTCTCGTTAGAGGTGGAGGCGTCGACGGGAACCGGGAGGCGGACTGCGTCCACGGGAACCCCATCCCCCGCGCCCCTGCCACCGCCACCGGACGTCGGCGCTCAGCGGGCTCGTCGGTTCGTTCTGAGGTCCCACCCCCTCCTCCTCTCTTATTTAGGGCGGGGGGCGGGGGACGGACGCGGCACGGCCCTATTTTTACACCCGATCGATCCGCGGCAGTGCCGTTTTAACGCAAACGCACCGCGTCGTTTACCTGTATGAAGGCACCAGTGACTCATAGATAGCACTCACTCACTCACTCACTCACTCACTCACTCACTCAGTCACTCAGTCACTCAGTCACTCAGTCACTCAGTCACTCAGTCACTCACTCAGTCACTCAGTCACTTGCTCGCTCGCTTGCCCGCTGCCTTTTTGAACGCGGGAGGCCGCATTTCTGCAGCCGGAGCCCTGCAGCGCTCCCGTGGAGACACCGGCCCCACCTGAAACACTCCTCTCCTCTTTCGACACTCCTCTCCTCATCCCTCGCTCTCACCCTCTCAACCTCTCTGTCGCTACAGTCTTCTTTGTCTCTCCCCTCCGCCCATCCTTTCCCCTCCCCTCTCCCCCCCATCCCAGGTCTCTATCCGTGTTTCCCTTCACACGCTTCCAAATTAACAAACCCCCCCCCCCCCCCACCCCCGCCTCCCCACCCCACCACAGAGCCTCGTTTTTACCTCGCCAGCCAAGTTAAATATTTCATTTATTTACTCGTTTGTGGCCTGGCGCTCGCTGCTCGTTTTTGCTTTTTGTTTTCTCTCTCTCTCTCTCTCTCTCTCTCTCTCTCTCTTTTAACGCAGTGGCACATAATGAGGCGGCCTCGCTCTCCTCCCTCTCCTCCCTCTCCTCCCTCTCCTCCCTCTCCTCGCTCTCCTCCGCGGCGTAATGGCGGAGCGCACGGGCGTTCCGCACGGCACCATTAGCGGCCCGCTCTTATAATTACAACCGACAGCTCCTGCTTTTTTCGCCCCCCCCCCTTTTTTTCTCTCTCCTATAGCTGTTATTATTTCTCTCCTCTTTTGTTTATTCGGACTGTTTTTTTTTTGTTTTTTTTTTTTTGCGAAAGGGGAACGAGGGGAGAGCTGTAGATTTGAGGGACTCACTGCCAACGTGAAGCCTATCCCCCCCCCCCCCCCCCCCCCCCCCCCCCCCCCAGCAGGAATCGCGGCATTAATGGACGGGCCGCGGACTTGTTCGCCTAATTTAAATTCAGGCCCTTTTGTTGCTCGTTATAATTCGGAGGCACGCCGTAAAACAAACAAGGCCACTGATTGCCTATCGGTTTGAGCGGCTGCACATTAGGGCCCGGCTCCCGGCTCCCGGCTCCCGGCTCCCGGCTCCCTCCCTAATTGCATTGATGAGACCCGGCCTGACCCCCGAGCGCGAGGTCCCGGGGCGCCTGTGGTCCAGCGCCTTTTATGGGACTCGTTTGAATTATGTCCCTCGCCCCGGACCCGGACGGACGTGCAGGAGAGAGAGGGATCCCGCAAATCATTCTAATGAAGTGTGTCACTTACCCCGAAAGAATATCACAGGGGTCTGTGGGTCTGTGGGTCTCAGGAACCCCCAAATAAGGCCCCCCCCCCCCCCCCCACAGTCCTGATCTACAGTAGCTATAGCACTGGCCTGGACTAAGCTCTGCCTCCCCCCCACCCACACACACACACTACACACACACACACACACACACACACAAACACACTACACGACACGACACTGCCGACCACTCAGATCGAGCGATCGATACCATGACTCAGGCACGACCCTCCATTTCGGACCCCGAAGAGCAAGACAAGGCTTCCATTAAAGCCGCAATTAGACCCATTACACCGTTAAAAAAGGGCCTGACATTTCCCAAACTTCAGGGGGGGGGGGGCGGCAGAGCTGGATTTCTCTGGATAAAATTTTTTTTTAAAAAGAAGGTTATATCTTGCAGGGACAGGCCCAAGCTTTCGGCAATTCATCCCCTGTCCCGTCCCGTCCCCCACCCCCCACACCCCCCCGCGCGAGATCTCCGCGGACGCGATACGGATCAGCCCGCCGCGCGACGGGGGGCTAATCCGTCTGACGGCGCAGGGTCAACAGGACCGGCTCTCGGACAGGGGGACCGTAAACCAACGCGACGCCCCCCTCGTTTGGCTTTACCTCGGCCCAATAACCTTGATCGGGCCGAGCATCAGTCACGGTTTGATCCACGAGCGGCGGGCTCGGTTCCCCCAGAGGAGCGCCCCCCCCCCCCCCCCCCTCCCCCCCCCCTCGCTCTACGCCAAGCCCCCTCTCGTACTTTATGGGTCTAATTCGCCCGATTAGCCAAACAAACACAAACGCGGCTCTCCTCTGCTCTTCTTCTCCTGCGGAAGCCCTCCGCCGCGTTCCGCGGGCGTGCGGCAAGGCCCCTCAAATCCAGCGCAGATTTATTTTTTTTTTTTCGAACAATCAACCGTACAAAAAAAGTGTGGATAAATCTTAAACGGGTCTGATTCGGGCGAATGATTGCATCAATCAACGCGCTGATTGCTCCCGTAAGTGGGGGAAGAAGAAGAAGAAGAAGAAGAAGAAGAAAGAAAAATAAAATAAAATTACCTGCCCAAAAATGTCTTTGACGATCAAAAAAAAAAAAAAAAAAAAAACCTAGCTTCCATGGCGAAAGGCGTACTGAAGTAGTGACACACAAATATAAGTCTGAGTTATTGCGAATGATTTTGAGGCGGCACTGTTACTCCATGCAGTGCTGCCACCACAGCACACAAACCTGGCCCTGCTCCTCAGCACAGGTACTGGAATTAATGTTTTTCTCCCACCTCCCATCGTTCTGCGTTTAGACCTGAGCCCTACTCAGGTGTTACTGGAACCGACAGCAGGGGCGGCAGTGTAGCGTAACGGGTAAGATGTTGTTCTTGTAACCTAAAGGTCACGGGTTCGATTCCCCGGTAGGACACTGCCGTCATACCCTTGAGCAAGGTACTTAACCTGCATTGCTTCAGTATATATATCCAGCTGTATAACGGTATGTATCTCGCTCTGGATAAGAGCGTCTGCTAAACGCCTGCAATGTAATGTTAAGAGAATAACAGTTGATATTTCTCACAGTCCACTCTCAACACCTTATGCAGGTAACCCTAGTCCAGGAGTCCCTGAGATGTTTCTTGTAATGT
>CM045886.1:6460000-6462500 GCA_025169545.1 Anguilla japonica
CTGTACAATAAACCAGATTAATAAATGATAATTGCGGTAGTATAACGCGGGTTTTAATGCAATGCCTTAGATTTATCATCACAATTACTCCAGCGCTACATGAGGAGGGAACTGGGACCCAGGCCATTCAGTAGGCAATTGCTTAGACGCTAGTTTTAGGAAATTAAAAAGAAGAAGAAGGAAAAAAAGGGACTTCTCCTTCTTGTCATTATCATCATCATCATCATCACCATCATCATAATTTTTCTTGTTTTCTTATCGATTTTTAATTTATTTTATTTTTGGGGGGGGGGGGTGTTATTTCCTGTATGTGCACGGACAGCAAAAAAAAAGAAAGGGAGAGAAAAGGGAAGAAAGAAAGGAAGAAGGGGGTAAAGGGGGGGGGGGGGGGGGCAGGGAGAAGACAAGCCCCGGAGAGGCCCAGAGCGGTAATGAGATAGCAGTAAAAATGAGACAGCATTGTGTTGTACTTTAGGGTAGTTCATCTTTAAAATGAATAGTCCCTTAAGGGCCAGGTGGTTAATGGCATTTATTAATAGAAAGACACGGGCAGCAGTTCGGGTCGGGGCCCGCAGAGAGCTTTTTATTAAAGGGTTCGGACAGAAAGGGATGAAGGGAGGATGAGGAGGCCGTCTATTGATTGTTGGGAGAGAGAGATGGCGGGGGTGGGGGGGGGGGGGGGGGGTAGAGGGAGTGGGAGGAGGAGGGGGATGGGGGGGGGGGGGAGAAGCATCCCTGAGCATCAATAAAGATGTTTTGATTGGCTGGAAGCGGTGATTAAAGTGGAATTAAGCACATTACGCAGGGTAATTATCACAGGCTCTGCTCCGGGCCCCCCGGGGGTGGGGGGGGGGTGGGGGGGGGGCAGGGGGGGCGCCCCCAGGCACGGCCAGAGTTCAGAGGTCGCGGGTCTTCGAAGGCCGCGGTTAAATAATTTTTAAAGAGGAAATAACAAACAGATGTGCCAAACGGTTGAACCGCGGCGAACCACGACGGCACCTCATCAAGAGGCGCCCGAACAACGCCCCTGAAGGGGGGGGGGGGGGGGGGGACGGCGAAAAGCGCAATGCCGTCACCCCCTCCCTTAGCTGTGACGTGCCCTGGCATTTGTTTTTTTTTTTTTTTGAATAATAATAATAATCATAAAGAAGCTGTGCAGGACTGAAGGAGATATCCAATCCAGTACTCACTCTGAGAATGCACCTTGAGCATACGTATGCTACTAGAACTCAAAAAGGTGATTCGAGGAGAAGAAGAAGAAAGAGAAGGAGGAAGAGGAGAATAAGAGGAAGAAGAAGGAGCAGGAGGAGAAGGAGAACTCAAAGGGGTGATTTCAGGAAATGAAAATACGCGTTAAGGAAATATCAGATATGGGAACGTCCCCATCTTGCCCCTGCTCTATCGAAAACAGAAACGTTGTGCTAAAGTATGGCAGAACGTTGCGTCGTGCCACGCCGGCAGAACCTCGCGCACGAGTGAAAAAGTGTTAGGGTTTGGCAGAGGCCTATCGCGTGACAGGAAGTCGCTGCGCGGCCACCGCTCCCAAACGCCGAACGCAAATGATAAAGAGCGTAGTCTTACCTGAGCGGGTTCCCAGGAGCGGGCGGGCGGCAGGCACATGCAAAAGAAACGAAAACGTGTTTTATTAGTCAAGGGCTCGCGTAAACAGCTCATTTACGGTGCGGCGAAACAGACATTACCGATATGTAAATCCAGATTACGCGCCGTGCCGTGCGAACGGAAATGGAGATGTTTCTCACGCCTCTTTCATGTTCGTTTCTGCATAGCGCAGTTGCTCATTCTGTCAGTTACGGGTTATTATTTTATTTTATATTTTTTTTTTTTTTTAACCGTTTTGAAATTCACGCAGGGTTCCGAAATAGAGTATGGCATTTAGCGGGAACTCAATGTGTGCCTGTGAGTGTGTTGTGTGTGTGTGTGTATATGCATGCTTCTGCATGAGGATTTGTGTGGTTGTGTGTGTGTGTGTGTGCGTTTGTGTGTATGTACAGTAAGCTTCTACATGAGGATTTCTGTGGTTGTGTGTGTGTGTGTGTGTGTGCGTGCGCGCGTTTGTGTGTATGTATGCTTCTACATGAGGATTTGTGTGGTTGTGTGTGTGTGTGTATGTATGCCTCTACATGCGGATTTCTGTGGTTGTGTGTGTGTGTGTGTGTGCGCGCGAGCGTTTGTGTGTATGTATGCTTCTACATGAGGATTCGTGTGGTTGTGCGTGTGCGTGTTTTGTGCATGTGCATGAGTAGTCACACGAGTACCTGCGTGCGTGGAGGCATGCATGTGCATCTTGTTATGCTGTATGTGCGTGTGTGCGCATGCATGCGCATGCACATGCACACGCGTGTGCGTGGGAGTCCGTGCTGCGAGGGGACTGAACAGCCCCTGGGCTGCTCTCCAGCACCGCCCCCCCCTCCCCCCCCCAACCCCCAACCCCCGCTGCTCTGGTGAGAACCACAGCGAGAGGCACGAGCTGTAGAACCGG
>CM045886.1:6467500-6482500 GCA_025169545.1 Anguilla japonica
GGAGGACAGGAGGAGGAGTGGCGGGGGGGGGGGGGGGGGGGCGAGGTGGGGGTGCCGCTGACCCCGCCCACCGTTCCCGTTCCCAGTCATCCCGCGACCTGCCTGCAGCTCCAGGAGACGTCCCGTTGCCACGGCGGCGATGCCGCCACAGCCGCGGCGTGTAGCGTGTAGCGCGTAGCGGGGGGACCCCCAGACAGACGCCGCCGCCGCCGCCGCCATCGTCGCTTTGTTTATCCCGATATTGATTGGTCCCCACGGACCGCGGTTCAGCTGATGCTGATTGCCGCGCGCCAAACCGAAAGGCGGGAGGAAGCGCTTTACGCCGGGCGCTAACGCGTCTCCACGGCCCTGTGACATCACACCCTCGACCGCGGAATATCTGCCTTCAAACGGCCAAAAATATGCTTGTGCAGGCGGGCTGGGGTGGCAGTGTAGTGTAACGGGTAAAGGAACTGGTTTTGCGATCTAAAGGTCACGGGTTCGAATCCCGGGAAGGACACTGCCGTTGTACCCTTGAGCAAGGTACTTATCCTGCATTGCTTCAGTATCTATATCCAGCTGTATAAATGGATGCAATGTAAATGCTGTGTAAAAGTTGTGTAAGTCGCTCTGGATAGGAGCGTCTGCTAAATGCCTGTAATGTAACGGAGTGGAGTGGAGTAGTAGCACTTCACAGACGTACAAAATATGCAGAACGATTTGGGAATTGGGCTTTCACACAGAGGCTGCAGGTTCGATTCCCAGTGGGGCATTGCTGCTGCACCCTTGAGCAAGGCAATTAACCAAAAACGACTTCAGCACCTGTACAAATGTACACCTGTACAAATGTACAAAATAAAAAATAAAAACAAAATAAAAACAAACGAACGCAAGCTGGGTAATTCGCTCCGGAGAAAAACATCCTCTAAATGCCTAAATACAAATGCATTAATCACACACGGAATGTATGATAATGTACTATATGCGGATGGAGTGTAGCACAGTGGGTAAGGAACCAGGCTTGTAACCGAAAGGTCGCAGGTTCGATTCCCGGGTAGGACACTGCCGTTGTATCCTTGAGCGAGGTACTAAACCTGCATTGCTTCAGTGTATATCCAGCTGTATAAATGGATGCAGTGTAAATGCTATGTAAAAGTTGTGCAGGTCTCTCTGGATAAGAGCGTCTGCTAAATGCCTGTAATGTAATGTAATGTATATGGTCTTTTTAGTTTTTCCTTCTGGAAGCACGGCTCCTGTTATTGGAAAGCTACAGTTCTCAGAAAGTCGGCGCCTAATTTGCTCGTCTATTTACGTCCCGAGCGTTTCCTCTGCACCTCAGCGCGTTCACGTCGTGACAGGCGAGGGCTCGGAAAGGCCAGCCGAACGCGGTGCAGATGGGGGTGCGGACGCAGGGACGAGAGAAGGGCCGCTCGGCCTTCCTCTGACGACAGCAGCCGGGGGCCTCCCCCGCGCGACGCAGAGGGAGCTACGCATCAGAGGGAGCGGCGATGACGTCTTCGCTTCAAACGGCCACACTGCAGGCAGCGTGCCACTGCGGACGCTGAATTAGATCTCACCAGCCGCACCCCCCTGTGCATTAAAACCCCTTTGAAGAGCAACGTCAGTGTTCTAGAACTCCGCTGCTCTCAGCAGTGATTGTGACATCAGCATTAGAACAGAGTGATTGTGACATCAGTATCAGAATTAAGTGATTGTGACATCAGCATTAGAACACATTTCTGACCTCACAGTTTAAAGGGTTAAGATCACAGATTCCACAGAAGCCTCAGAATCTTTCATCGGATACACCAGCTCCTGTGTTCCTTTCACAGCTAAATACCCAGTGTCACATCATCTCGAACAGAATACATGTGAGACCAACAGGGATCTGGGTACACTCTATTATTCCCTGAGTTAACAGGGTGGATTTTAACACAGAATATTTAGCTGTTTTTTTTTTTTCCACCCATTATCTTAACTACAGGAAAGTTCTTGGTAACCAAGAGCATCCGAGAGCATATAAAGTACGGAATGTCCACTGTTCACAAACATCAATGACATCGATGTTGCCATGTCCACCAGTTTCTCGCCCAGTTGGGCTACTGTGAGGCTGAGCTTGTGGGTAAAAAAAGACATACATAAGCCAAAACAAGTGGTTTTTTGGGGATGCTTTTGAAATGAACAGCGGGCATATTTTAAACATATAGTGCAAGTAAATGATGCATCTACCCATGAAAACCATGTCAGACACTGGTCGGCACCGTAAAATTGCCAAACTTCTCATTCAGAATCTCAACCCCCCACAAACTCAACTCACAGTTCGTCTCCAGTGAAGGAAACAAAAATGTATAAATGAAATAGAGGTAAAGACCTCTGTGTATTTGTACTTTTCCCAAATAGTCTTTTTTTTTGCCTGAGCATTCAAATACACTCTATTTCTACTCCATATTGTCTGGGGTCCAGCCAGGGAAGCCATTCTGCAGGATGCCAGATGTGGAGAGTGTGCTTGAAAAGGCACATGGCTAAAAACCTCTCAGTAGTGGCTTACGAGGTTCGTTTGGTTCTTTCTGAACGGTAGGAACTGTCGTTCTCATTTCTTTTGTTTCCCCCCGGTGCGCCCGTGATAAGAGTCCCCCATGAGGTAGCGCTCGGCTGCCATTTGGACAATCCAAAAAGAATGCATTTGACTGCATGAGGTGCTTTTGTGTTCTGACTGAAAAATAAAAATCTCGCCTCCCCAACAAAACGGAAGAAATGAAATGAAACATAAAGCTTAACAATATTTTTTTTATGGGAGTGTGTGTGTGTGCATGGGTACGTGTGTGTGTGTGTGTGTGTGTATGGTTGTGCACGTGTGTATGTGTGCATATGCGTGTGTGCGTGTTTGTGTGTGTATGTGCATGATTCTGCATGCATGTGTGTCCGTGAGTGTGTGTGTGTGTGTGTATGCATGTGTGTGTGTGTGTGTGTGTGTGTGTGTGTGTGTATGGTTGTGCACGTGTGTATGTGTGCATATGCGTGTGCGCATGTGTGTGCGTGCAGGTGTGTGTATGTATGTGCATGATTCTGCATGCTTGTCTGTGTGTGTGTGCATGGCATTAGTTCTGTGGTTGTTGAAAAAAATGTAAAACTGGCCATTTTTTGGGGGGGGGGGGGGGGGGAAGCGGGGGCGGGAGAGGGACGGCGCAGTTCGAGCAGCACCTGTTGCAAGCGCGCGCGTCCAAGCAGGGGCATAATTACAGTGATTTGCAGGAAGGGGATTGTGGGTAATTGCAGTGTCTTGAGGGAGTAGAGGGGGGAAGAGGACGCCTGTAATCTCAACCCCCTTTCCGAGGCCTCGCCGCGCCGCGCTCTCACGGGCCAATCTGCCGGCACGTCGGGGGGGGGCCACCGCGGACGCGCGACCGTAATTAACTCCGCGTTGCCGCGGCAACGGCCGGCCCTACCGGGCCGCCCGCCCAGCAGCCGCCGCTGCGGAGCTGACAAGAGCCACGCCAGTGTGATCTCCTCTCCTCCTCTCTCCTCTCCTCCTCTCCTCCTCTCTCCTCTCCTCCTCTCCTCCTCTCCTCCTCTCATTAGGACCGGGAGAAGAATAGCATGAGCAGCGAGCGTCGTTCCCCGAATAACAGGAAGAGGGCCCCACCCCCCCCCCCCGCCCTTAATGAGCTCGATGTTTTTGTGGGGAGCCGTGGAATAAACAGCCCCGGCAGGATCTGGTATCACGCCGATCGGCGTTAATGAAAAAAAATAAATAAATAAATAAACAAACAAATAAAATAAAATAAAATAAAGAGAGAGAGAGCCGCCTGGAGGACTAGGTTCCCTCGCTCGCTCAGAGCTCCTCTGTTCTTTTCCCCCCATCACTTCGCCCATTACAAATTATGTTATTTAGCGAGCGTCTAAACTGACACTCTGGGGACGGCGGCGAGGCTGACGGAGGGAGCGCAGAGCGCTACATAAAGCGTTAGCGCGGAGTAAAGCGCGGATGATTGGTGTTAAGGTTTTCATTAAGTCGGATGAGTAATTGCGTGTCATCGGGAGCTGGCATATCCCACAATCATCCGCCACGTTCGCGCCATCAATCAAGCCTCTAACTGCTAAAGAGCAGACCCGCAATCCAAAGCGGGGGGGGGGGGGGGGAGCGGCGCGCACACGCCACAGCTGGAAATTATTGTTTGCTTCCAGCTTTTATCTCTCTTTTTCTCTCTCTTTTTTTTTTTTTTTTTTTTAACACTGCCAGGTGTGCGTTTGTGCGAAGCACGGCACGGCGTCCGTTACATTTTTTGTATTTCCCGACTGCATTTCTCTTTCAAACGGTTAGCAAACCCTCACACTCCCTCAAACTGAAGGCCTGAAAACAGACAGTGATTGGTGCGGTCTTTGTCTATTCGTTTTTGCAGTGAACCCTTCGTGCTCTTCGACGCAAGAGTCATTCAAATCCATTGGCCGTTTGAGCTTCCGTTAGCGAATGCTAAGTTAGCGTGTGTAGAGCACCGCCCGTTTTTTTCTTCTTCAGTGTTTTCCCCCCCCCCACCCCTGTTTCACAGTGTTTCAGTACCAGGATGATGATGTGTCCACTACTTCAGCCCACCACTACTGCAGGATCCCTGTACGTTTAGCCCTTTTCCACCAATGCAACACCGTACAACACTTTAAATGAGGTTTCGCCTAAGGACAGCTCTGGGTGCTAAAATGGAGGAAGGAACCCCGAGTCACATCTGCAGTCACCAGGCCCAGGATGACCCCCCCCCCCCCCCCCCACCCTTCACGTTCACCGGTCGTTAGCCATGCCACCAGCGAATGCACAGCCGCTGCCACACACGCGTGCGGAGACATGGAAAGTTCCGGAAGAAGGCGGCAGGGTCGCGGTTAGACACCACCTGCCGATCTTGTTTGCACGGGCGGAGCTCGCCCGGTTTGTTTGCGGATGCCGCGGCAACACCGTGTGCGGGGGGGATTTCGAAAAAATTCAATATCCAGAAAGGAGACAGCCAGAGTCAGCGCGGTGTACGGGGAGGGGGTGTGTGAGGGGTGTGTGTGGGGGGGGGGGGGGGGGTCGGCGATCACCGTGGGTAAACAACGTGACAGGAGCAGGGGAGATGAGAGGCCGGGAGGAGCGGGAGATCAATAGCTTAATGGAATTAGCCAGGGCTTTGAAACGCGCCTGCCAATCATATTTACTGACGGGCGTTTGCCACGGACGCCTGCTCAATATTTAAAAGCCCGGCTCGCAAAAAAAAAAAAAAAAATCTAACTGCTGCTTTAACACAGCTGCAGCTGTCTCAGGTCTCTTACCTGAAGGGAAATAAAAAATAAACAAGCCCCCTTTTTTTTGGGGGGGGGGGGGGGGGCGATGACTGGTGAGGGCATGGGGGGGCAGGAGGGTTCCATATTTAATCTCTTTTTTTTAAATAGCCAAATGCTTTTATATTGGCTACACCCCTGACAGACATCTGCTGTTAAAGATTTAGATTGCGTACGACAGATTGCAGCGCTACACAGATTTTTTTTTTTTTTACATCGCAGGCCTTAAACCCCCCCACGCGCCGAACCTTGGCCCGGGTCTGAACCGCAGCGCAGAAGGCTCAATTAGGGACGTGCCAAATTTCCGCTTCGGGCCCGGGCCAGGTACCTCCGCGGATCTTCGAACGCGGACTCAGCAGGGGTCGCCTGAGATAAACCCGGATCTTATACCGAGCTTGACGCCGATGTCCCGTTTTCTTTTCTGCAGAAGCGTACATCAGCGAGCCCCACCGGTGGTAGCTTTTGTTTGTTGTCTGCCATTGTAAATTGTGTCATGGGAACAAAAAAATGTTTTTTTTTTTTTTTTTTAACAATGAATGGGGGTAATTGGAGCAGAGCAAAATTCAATACATGCAATGTGGAATTATCTCAGGGCTTAAAAGTGGTGAAACTACACACAGCGCCCGTTGCTAAAATGTCAGAAAATTTGTTCTGGACTACATCTGTCAGGTCAGTGACCGGCTTCCCTTCACAACTGCAATGGTAACTCTGGTAGAAAAAGCACTGCGATGCAACTCACATGCATTATACTGCTTGTGCTAAGGAACAAAACCACATCTTCAAGAAAACAGGAACTAAGATTGCATTTAATTACGGCCACACACACGCACAAGCATACACACGCACACACATACACACGCACACACACATACACACACACACACATACTGTACACACACACAAAGTATATACATAGCTATGGTCTATAATGAAGTGCAAAGAGTACTGTTGACAAATTGACAGGATAAATGATTACGTGTGACACATAAGCACGCAAACATACTATGCAGCTTTACACCAACCACACACTGGGTCTTTTTAAACAACACACATCAACGGTTCGCTACTGGGAATAATGACACATTCAGGTGGAAAAGAAAAATCATAACAGAAACTAATGAATCCATTATAATGTATTTTACACTTGAGTTTGACGTTTGAAGTTTTTCGCGTTTGTAAAATGTGTCAGAATTCATTCGGTATTCCACGGAAATCACAAGCGCTGAAGCTGACATTCAGCAGAATCTTAAAAAACATGGACGTGGTGCATTGTGGGTAGAGGCAACACGCCTGGCTGCCTGAGTATCCGGGATGAGGTGAGACTAATTTAACCCTGGGGGGGGGGGGCCATTGGATCTTGGGTTCAGGACTGCACCAAGCCAGCAGTCATATGGAGAGTGACCCCCCCCCAGAGTCAATACCAGCCCCGAAAACCAGCCCCTGTCGACAGGCCCACGGGCGAAGGTGGGCGCCTTTAAACCCCATTTACATGCGAAGACAAGAGGCGAACGAGGGGGAGTCAGGGGACGGACCCAAAACCCCGCCTCTGGAGTCCGAGCCCGAACCCCCCCCCCAAACCCCCCCGCCCCCCCCCCCCCACCCGGGTGCCCGAAGGTGCCAGGTGAGCGGGCGCGGGGGAGAACAGGCCCAGGGGGGGGGGGGGGGGGGGGGGGGGGGGGGGGGGCGGTGACGGAGAGAGGGCGCGGTTAAGGGGCACGGAACAGATGCCCACCTGCTCCTCCCCCGTCCCGACTGCGCCAGGCCGCTCGGGGGTCACACCGGGGTGTCCCCTAATACTCCGCCTCCATCTGCTGCCGGGGACGTGAAGGGCAGAGGTGTTTCCAAACCCCCCCCCCACGCCCCCCACCCACCCCGAACGGACCCACCCCCCCCCCCCCCTTCCAACGCTGCCCAGCCCTGGAAGGAAATTAGGAAATAACATGAACCCTGTCCACCCCCTGAGCTCCCGCTAAACAGGACCATGATTCTCAGCTGACAAGCGAGGAGAAAGGTACTACAAACCCCCCCCCCCCCCCGACACGACCTGAGCCACCCCCGACTCCCCCACCACCATCCCCACCACTTCTCCCTTAGCTGCAGTTCTTTCCATTTATCAAGGACAAGGTCTCGGGATATAATGCCACACGCAAAAAAAAAATTTAAAAAATGGAAAAAGCACTGGGCAGGGAAAAAAAAATTTTACAAGCAATACTCGCCACTTCATCTTGTGGCATTTTTTTATACACGATGAACGAATAACTAAATAAATAAATAAATAAATAAATAAATAAATAAATAGATTATAATTTAAATCGGCGTCAATCACACGTTGCCTGGTTTTCTCCCATCCAGTTGTAAATGATTATTATCAGGACAAAGGTTCTCTTTATTCTAATTGCCTTGTAAATAAACTTGCTTGTCATTACTTTTCAAGCCAATTACATGGTGCCTAATGGCAGTGGTTAATTAGCAGTCACTCCGGTGGAAGAAAAGAGAAAGAAAAAAAAACAACTGAAAAAAAAAAAAAAGGAAAGGAAAAAATAAAAAAAGAAAAGGGGTCTGAACGGAGGATGGAGAAGATGGAGGGGGAAGGGAGGGAGGGGAGGAGGGTGGGAGGGAGGATGGCGCTCTCTCTCTGATTATACAGCCATCAGTTCCTCTGCCATGGTGGAACGGCCCCCTCGCAGATACCCGCGCCTCTAACAATGGGCTGCTCTGCGTGTGCCTGCGGGGGGGCGGGGGGGGGGGGGGAGGAGGGAGGACAGGGGAGGGGGGGGGTGACCCCCACCCCCCTAATGACACTTCATCAACCACGGACCTCGCAGCTGGATTTCAGGAAAGGGGAACGGGAGAGCGGGAGTGGGCGGGACTCCTGTACCCATTCTTCTTCTTTTTTTTTTTTAGGCCACGGGCCCAGCCGACAGTGCCCCACATTTTTATTTCATCATTTTTTTTCGGGGGTTTTTTTTTTTTTTTTTTTTCCTCGCCAGGTTTGTTTATTCTCTCTCCCCCACCCCCCCCCCCCCAAACACCCCCCACCCCCACCACCCTCAGCCCAGATTTCCCAGCATTCTGATGTCACCGGCTCGCTGGCACCGTCCCAACTGGGGTACGCCTTCAGAGAGAGGTAATGCTAGCCGTACGCAAGCTGTCTGTTTTAACCCAGATAAAGGCGACTGTGAAATATCGTTATCCCACCGCCTCCTGGAGGGAAGAGGCGTGGCCGCCCGTTTCACAAGCAGCCTGGCGTCCGTGCAGCCTAGCGTCTGCGCTACCTAGCCTTCGCGCGCTGCCTAGCGTCTGCGCTGCCTAGCGTTCACGCTGCCTAGCTCCACGCGCTGCCTAGCGTCCACGCTGCCTAGCGTCCGCACTACCTAGCGTCTGTGCTACCTAGTGTTCACGCTGCCTAGCGTCCGCGCTGCCTAGCGTCCACGATGCCTAGCGTCCGCACTGCCTAGCGTCTGTGCTACCTAGCGTCCGCGCTGCCTAGCGTCCGCGATGCCTAGCGTCGCGCTGCCTAGCATCCTGTGCTACCTAGCGTCCACGCTGCCTAGCGTCCGCGCTGCCTAGTGCCTAGCGTCGCGCTGCCTAGTGTCTGTGCTACCTAGCGTCCGCGCTGCCTAGTGTCTGTGCTACCTAGCGTCCGCGCTGCCTAGCATCCGCGCTACTGAACTGAACTCTGCTCGCTCCAGCTTTCCAGTCACGACGCTCCATACCGCTGTGCTTTAAAGGCCCTTTCTGCAGCCAAATCTCCCTTCAGGAAAACCAAAAAATTTGGTTTGGTAATGGGAACGGCAGTGTTTTTGTCATGGCAACGGGAATTCTGCACCTTTGGACCGTCATCTTGTTCCAAAATGTGAGATTTGAGGAGGGGTAGGGGGAGGTGGGGGTGTAACCAGTCTGAAACTGAAAAACGAAACCTTTAAGTAATAAACACGTAATTACACATTTATAACCGTTTCGAGAAATCGTGTGTGTGAAAACAGTGGGGAGGGGGAAAAAAATTGGTAAAAAATCAAAGGCCCTGTCTGCTGGAAAGCTGTGCCATTACAGACCATTACAGGGGGGGAAAGATGTCTCTTCAGCGGGCCGCGCTATCAGGACAGGCTGATCTGACGAAGGCTCGGCGATTACAGCCGTGCTGAGGCTGCGGGGGGAGAGCCGTATGCAGCTAGATTACAGCCCGGTCATTTACAGGAAGAGGGGCAAAGGAAATGGTGCTGAGGGATGGGGGTGGTAGTGGTGTTGGGGGGGGGGGAGAGGAGGGGTGGGGTGGGGGGGGGGGGTGTTGCGCACGACGGGTTTAATATAAGAAACCTGCCAGCATAATGGCATTCTCCTTATCCCTGGCTGCATCAGGCTCATTGTGCTGCGGTCTCCGTCTTATCTCCTGCCATTCTCTCCCTATCCAGCCCAATCAAATTCACTCCAGCTCAGGGATTGGCCGGGAGAAAGGGGAGTGGGGGAGGAGGAGGAGGTGGGGGGCGGGCGGGGGGGGGGGGGGGTAGGGGTAGGTGGAGGGGAGTGTGGAGCTGATAAGCGAGAGAACTTGTAGTTTTTATTTTATGTTTTTTTTTTTCTAATTTGAAATTACCGGCCTTCTTGGCACGCTTATCTCCCTGGCATTAGTGGAGGCCTGTCACGCCGTCCGTTCAGGCAGGCCAGCGAGCGGAGCCAGAGCCAGGCCAGGCCAGCGAGCGGAACCAGAGCCAGGCCAGCGAGCGGAACCGGAGCCAGGCCAGCGAGGCGGAGCCGGAGCCAGGCCAGCAAGCGGAGCCGGCCAGAGCCAGGCCAGCGAGCGGAGCCAGAGCGGCTTTGATGATGGCGGCGTCCCGGAGGGTGAAGGTGGCGGTGGCGGTGGCAGTGGCAGTGCACTAAATCACAACCGGGCCCTGGTCTCCATTAGCGGCGCTAACGCAACGCATCGCAACGCATCAGCCTCCTACAGAGACGCTCCGACCGGCTGAAGCTGGTGAAGCTACGGAAGCTAAAGCTACACAGCTTCCTTCTCCTGCTCCTCTGCTTCCATTCTGAAGCCCTGGAGTCTAGTGCTGCTTCCACGCTGAAGTTCTAGAGTCTACTGCCGCTTCCATTCTGAAGCTCTGGAGTCTACTGCAGCTTCCACAGTGAAGCTCTGGAGTCTACTGCAGCTTCCACACTGAAGCTCTGGAGTCTACTGCAGCTTCCACACTGAAGCTCTGGAGTCAACTGCAGCTTCCACACTGAAGCTCTAGAGTCTACTGCAGCTTCCACACTGAAGCTCTGGAGTCTACTGCAGCTTCCACACTGAAGCTCTGGAGTCAACTGCAGCTTCCACACTGAAGCTCTGGAGTCTACTGCAGCTTCCACACTGAAGCTCTGGAGTCTACTGCAGCTTCCACAGTGAAGCTCTGGAGTCTACTGCAGCTTCCACACTGAAGCTCTGGAGTCTACTGCAGCTTCCACACTGAAGCTCTGGAGTCTACTGCAGCTTCCACACTGAAGCTCTGGAGTCTACTGCTGCTTCCACACTGAAGCTCTGGAGTCTGCTGCTTAGTCCACCATCATCCTCAGTCTTATGCAGAAACACCACGCTACAGAAAAGCTCAGTGAGTGGGCCCGGCAGTGTAATGCAAGGACCATTTCTTCTACCATTAGTTTTATACTAATGCTCCCCCCCCCCCCCCAAACACACTGCTATTATTAATGGGAATATAGTGATGCTAAACACATACTGTATCTTCTGAAAGTGTGTTTTTTTTCCTGTTTTCGCAGCAAAACAATATATAGGATGCGTACAGAGCTGCAAGGCTGTGTAAATTCATATGGAAATGTTTCTTTGTGCATCTGCTGGGGCTTTGAGAGATAGCAATGTCAGCCAGTGTTGAGATTAAGAAGAGGGACCAGGCACACACAGAGACACACAAACATACAGTTCAAGCACACACAGAGACACACACACACACACACAATCACACACACACACATGTTCTCATTTAACACACTAGCTAGCTGAGGATCTCAGTTTGCAGTGCTAGGGTAAACAAACCCTTTGAAAAATATAAAATCCCTTTGAAAAGCAAAATTGAACAAGCACATTTTGTTAAATCCTCAACTTGCGGAAAGCGCTTCAGGGCTCGAAGAAGGGAAAATATGGCAATTAAAGTAATATATATAAAAAAAGAAAGAAAGAAAGAAGCTTCAGTATTACCTTCAGCATAAAACAATATGATACAAGCACCGTTTGATTGGAAAGTTAAGACTACAATAAAAAAAAAATAGCATTAGGAAAGTGATCTACCAAAAGCCACATTAATTGCTTCATTCTGTTTTCTTCCTTTCTTAAGCCCCTGTGATGTACTGCACTCCTAAATATCAATCGCAGAATCAGGAGATGACATCTTCACCGTGGATTTGGTGCTCGCCAGTCCTCGATGTGACCGAGAAACTCTTAAACACCATTACACTGCATTAATACAGCCACACAAATGCCTGGATAGCGGAATTACTGAGCCACACGTACGGTGCATACCTCAAGATTATGTTATTCAGTGCATCGCCTGTCTTCAAGGATCTTCCAGGCACACTTAGAGATCCAGTAACACCCACCGCCCCCAAGTAGCCAATCGAACAGCGAGCCTCAGCTCTTCAGCAATCACACACTGCGCCCCAGTCGCGTCCTGCTTTTCAAAAGCCACTTTCGACTCTGCCATCAGGTCTGAGTGCAAGTCAGGAAGGAGAAATTACAGACTTTAAGACTTTAAATTAAAGTCTTAAAGTTAGCTTTTTTTGAGTTCTGCCCAAATCGGCGGAAAACTTGCAGATTTCTCACCAATGCTGCTCTTTGGAGCTACGTGAAAATCAAGGAGAAAACTCAGTGAGTCAGGAGACATTTAACTGAAGGCTAATGTCACTGAGTGTGTGATGAAATGAAAACATCTAGACTAAAATATCTCGATTTTACGCAATATATTTTATTATAGATATTTCCATAGATTTTTTTTTTTTTAGCGCATTTTTTCATGCATTACTCTTTCAGTTATCCATAGGTGAACTCTGGTGCACATACAAAAAGCATCTCCATTCAGATATTTACAAATTTCTTCCTCCCAATCTCCGGTTCCTCTTTCAGTCACCCCCGACACGAAGAGTTAATGACCGAGCAGGGTTATTTATTTCTGTTAAATAAATATCTATCTGGAAGAAAAAAAAAACTGCCATATCTGAGTTTTTCCGTTTTTTCCGCTATGAAAGATCTTAATAGGAAAACCACACATTGTGATGTGATGTGTTGCTGGAAATCAGCTCATCAATCTTCTTTTATTTTGAGAGTCCAATCTTCAACTTCATTTCTTGTGTTCCTAACCTCCTTCCCCCCCCAAGCATGCCCACCCACAGGCAGACACACACACACACACACGCGCGCACTCTCAGGCACACATGCTCACACACACACACACACACACACACACACACACACACACACACACACACACATGCGCCACCCAGCACACTTTCATTTTCTGCAATACATTAGTCAAATGAAAATGAGTTCCAGGCATTGAATCCTTAATACTGCACAGACAGTTTTCAATCTGCTGCACAGACACTCTGTCTCTTTCCTTTTCTTTCTTGCACTTTTTTAAAAAAAAAGCTACCGTTGAAGGGTTTGAGAAGAGACAGATGAGACTGTTATTGAACAGAAAGCATCCTTGGGATTTCTCTGAAATCTACATATGCAAAGATTCAGCTCGCTGTCGAGCCATTACTGACACAGCAATACTACCGTTAGAGATGGAACATTTGTCGATGGGGGAATCAGAACCAGTATGCACTACATACTTCAGCTGTCGTCAGGCCATAAAATACATTTAAAACAATTAAACCCCTTGTGATGGCCATTATGGATCGAGGAATGAAAGCCAAAGAAAGAGAAAGAATGTGTGTGGGTGTGTGCATGCGTGCGTGCACGTATGCGTATGTGTCTGTGCTTGTGTCTGTGTGTGCGTGCGTCTGTGTGTGTGAGCGTGCGTATGTGTGTGTGTGCGTGTGTGTGTGAGTGTGTGTGTATGTGCGAGTGAGCGCGAGAGAGAGAGAGAGATAGAGGGCGAGAGAGAGAGATAGGATGTCTCTGGTAACTGGGTGAGAAACATCAATATAGAGTTGCCATGGCAACAGGTCTTTTCAGAACTTGGTTGTTATGTTGTTATTTTTTTTAGCTTAACCATTCACACACCAGTTGCAGGGCACCTCCGCTAAGTATTCGATATGTATATAATATTCTTCCAGTATATGTGCTAGCATTGTTTTGTTTTCGTTGCCTTATACATAATACATTTTCCATGGAGTGCTCATTTGTGCCACATTAGCAGCGAATCAGCTGCCATCATGCCGAGCGGTTGCTTTCCAAGGAGAATGGCCAATCACAGCAGCGAGGGATTAGTCAAGCAGCGCTCGGCTTGTGAAAATAGCAATCTGCACCGCTGATTTTTTAGAAACATTGCACAACAACAACCGATCGCACTGCAGGCAATTTGAGCATGCAAAAATATATCTCTCACACACACACACACACACACACACACACACAAACATACACAATCGCACGCACGTACACACGCATGCATGCATGCACACACATGCACACACACACATACTGTACAGATACAGACACACACAGTAACAATACAGTGATTATTCAAGAATAGACTGAAATGCAATGGTAACCGCCTAAAAAAAATATTAGCTTCTGAATTCCTTGTTTTATAAGACACCTCGGTAAGAGAGGGAGGGGCCTGAGACTTAATGGACAAGGGGCGGGGCTGAAAGTGCCCTTCCTTATAACGTGACTAACTGCAACACTTCCTGTGCCAGAGGCAGCAACACAAAAAAAAAAAAACACAAAAACCAAAGTACAGCTGAAGGTCTAATCACTCTGGATATACGCGATGCATTTTTCAGCCCTGGAGAAGGTGCCATCTTTCCAGAGACCAGATGGCATCATTATACCACCAAGGCTGAGTGATTACACCGCACGAAATGGGGGGTAGTGGGAGTGGGGTGGGGGGGGGGGGGGGGGGGGGGGGGGCAATGGCTGATCTTTCTGTAAGCATCCTACAACCCCTCCCCTCACCCTCTGCTTCTCTATAGAAAGGTAATTAACACGCATGAGCATAAAATGGGTGCTGGGGTGTGGGGGGGGACGGGGGGGGGGGGGGGGGGGGGGGGGGGGGGGGGGGGGGGGGGGGGGGGAACGGGGGCTTTGAGATGGCAGCAGGTTGCGGAAGAGCTTTTTTTTCCGTGGAGGCTCGCGGGGTGTCGACAGCCTTTTGTTGCCAGGCAATCTCGTCAGCCGGGGCTCGCAATAAAAACTGTGCCACCGCGCTAGTCCCGGGGTCAAAGGTCACAAAGGAGTTCCCGGTTGCAAAGGAGCTGGGTGTGACACACCTGTCATATCTGGGGAGGAGGGAGGGAAAGGGACTGACGGGGGGGGGGGGGGGGGGGGGTGGCGGGGGTTTGGTAGAGTAGGGAGGGGGGTAGGGAGGGAGGGAGGGAGGGTTGGGCGGACTCACACATGAAAACGGATGAAAGCAATGAGTAAGTGAAAGCACAGATGAAAGAGGAAATAAGAAAAGAGAGAGAGAGAGAGAGAGGAAAGAGAGCGCAGGCAGCTGGCCGTGCAAGGCACAAAGAGAGGGAGAGAGAGGAGGAGGAGGAGAGGCGACTCTTTTTCTGGAA
>CM045886.1:6490000-6590000 GCA_025169545.1 Anguilla japonica
TGGTATTGTATCCGAGCAACCCATTACCAGTGTTCCAAGGCTACCCGGAATAACGCAGGGCAGCTTCATATGCTGCCGGGCTCGGGGAAGGTAATACACCATTTCTCTCCATCTGGAGGCGATGGCTGCATTATCAGTGTGTGAGATGTATGGTGACATTGTATTAATAGAGTTCACTCTGGTGGTATGAAAGAACTGCCTGGCAAACAAACACGATGAACTCGCTTCTCAAGGAAATTGAATTTGTATATTGAAACTGTTTTTTAAAAATAAAAATTTTAAATAAAAATAAAAAAACTCTGCTAGTTTGTGTCCTCAGAGACAGACTCCTGTCCACAATATGGCCTCTTTTATAAACAGCCTGGATTAGGAATAAACCCACGATGCGCACCAGCCTCTTGCAGTCTGAAATGGCCGGAGGAAAAGGGAGATGACTCCTACCTTTCCATCATGCGTATGTGTCTGAAGTTTGACACTGGAATATCAGACATGGCATAACCAGTGGCTAAATGTTTAAACTATGCTGTGGCCACACCATTGCTGTGATGTATTCGGATATATCTTTACCCTCTGCGCTAACAAAAACCAGAAACAGCAAGGGGAAAAATCTTTTTATTTTGCTCCAGTTATCTTTTTTTTTTTAGGAAGCATCAAAATAAATGAGCTACAAGAGATGTCTGCGTACACGAAACAATCCACATATACATGGGAAAAAGGGGGGGAACGTGGTCCTGCAATAAATTGTTTAATTTTGGATAGTGACACCGGTGGTATGCCCTGAATCTAGATTCATATAAGAATTGCACCTTGAGCGTTCTATTTTTAACAAGAGGGGACGTATAAAATTGTCATCGAATTCTTGGATTTAAAACCAAAATCTGTGCGGCGCCATTTGTCAGGGCTGGGTCTGGACCGAAGCTGACAGCCCTGTCTCCCCGCATTAGAACAAAACGCGCGGGAATATGGCGCTTTCCGTGCGAGTGCGCGGGCGAGAATGATCTAATTTCTTTCGCGACGTGGCGGATTGGAAAAAGGGGGGATGGGGGACGAATACAGAAGAGAGCCGAGAAAAGGGGAAGAGCCAAGAAACCCTTTCGGCTGATTATGATGCGTAAGCCTAATTGGAAACAAAAACGGTTAATTTATATCATAAGCCAGCGAGTGCGTTTGTTATCTTTTTTATCTGCTCCATTTATGCAGATAGTTTTTAATGAGCCCTGCAAACATGCAGTGTGCAGATAAAAATAAATAAATAAGGGAAAGTCGACGGTGTCGACTGCAGTGACTACTGTGGAAAAATTAACATTATTTTGGCTAAGGTACTGCTGTTTACTTGCTGGAAAAATATTACCATAAATAACACCGTCGGAGGGAAGGTGCAGCGGGTGTAGGATTCTTTTATACTTATCCGCTGAAGACATTTTAATAATGGCAGTTTATTGGAAACGCCTGGCTGTATTCAACTGTTCACAATGCGTTCGCGCGCCATTAATGCATGAAAATGTAAAGAAGTTTTATCTACTGCCATGCAGATATATTATGTGTACCTCCCAGTTTGAATATTAAAAACACTAAACCATTAGCCCTTCAGTGTGCGGATATGACAGTGGGTATGAATTTTCGTTTTTTCGTCTGCATTTTTCCTCCAGAGAGAACAGTAGCCTAATTATAGACGAGCCGGTTCTGATGTTCATAATAGTAGGCACAGCGTCATTACATAAGCCTCATTATGGGTTATTAGCATACTGCATATTCTAATAATTGCTGTAGTGTGTTTGTTTTTGATTTTGGAATTTCGCGAATGTCCTAATAATGCAAATGACGTCGGTCAGTGCGGTTGAAAATAAAGCACTTTTCTGTTAGTAGGCCTGCACATGAAATTCCTCATTTTAAGTCGCAGCAAAAAAACTTGCCTAAATGAGAAATATCAACAGCACTGTGATGTCGCCGTCGTTTTACCCCACTGCCGTTTTTTAGGCGCAATAAAACGGGAATGTGTTTTCCCCAGCCGGCGCAGAACCCGGATATTGGGCGGATGATCTATATTTAACGGGCACTAATATAATGCAGCCCTGTCTGGTCGTACTGAGAGTGATTGTAGGCCGCGCGCTGGCTTCGGGGAAGCCCGCGGCGCCTCAACGCTCACAATCCCGAGAGGTGCACAGTCGCCGCTGAGCGGACTTGGGGGGGAGGGGGGGTGGCTTTGATGGGGACAGGAGAGACAGAGAGGGGAATATTATGTAAAGGAAGGGAGGAGGGGAACTTGCGAAGAAAGGGAGGAAGTTAGAGCGTGAGAGCGCGCGCTCAAGCAGACGCGTCTTTGAAGTATTTTTGTCAGGTATAAATAAGTACATGACCTCCCATCGTTTTACATAACATTAACCGTTCGAATATATTTCATTTTAAGGATCATTTATGGCTGATCAGTTTAACTTGCAGAGGTATTCTACAACCGAAAACCGCAAAAGCGGCGCATATATATCTATACGGAACCGTTGAAAATATATCTTCCAGTTTTTTCTTCCCATACACACGTGGGAATGACGCAGACCTAAAATTCTGAGATGCCAGTTTTAAGAACGGTTTCTCAGCCTTCTTTAAAAATCCGACCACACTATTCCAGGTCACCCAAGATACTTCTTGATTTCCTCAACACAAGTTATCAGTTTTCGAAAAGAAAGACGTTTCAGCAGGAGAAGGAAACGGGGCCTGTAGATTGTGTCAAACTGTCTTCATGTTTTAGCCTTTGGGCGGATTCTGCTTCCTTTTCACAACGTTTTATTATATTGTGTGTAAACACGATTTCTGCACGTTCGCACTTTTTTTTCCAGGTTGAACCTCTGTCAGACATATCTCAAAAAGTACTTAATGTTGCAGAATTACTTGACCGAGCCTGTCAACACTTCTCAGCTCTTGTCAATCCGGGTGGCTAAGATGTTGGCAGACATCAGAAACTGCGTTGATAAAAAACCGCAGTATACCTGTTTTTACTCAAAGTATTTTTCGATAGCTGGGACGATGCCATTGCCTCTGAAGCATTTAAACTATTTATCATTATCCCCTAACTACGCGAGGAGTGTAACTGAATCTTACAAAGCAAATCGGTGCAAAACAAGGACACGTCATTGTTTGTGCCAGTAGATCGATTCAGGACCATGGACAGGGACCGAGTTTCCCTTCGGAAGCCGTTTCTTTGGCGATTCTCTGCGAACAGTGGTCCATTTAAAGCGTCAAAGCCTTGATCTACTGAGGCTTGGCGAAAACATGTTTGCCTTCATGGGTCACGATTGGCTATTTTTTTGTTTGCCAATTGTTCTCCGTTGGGCTGCACGACGATGATTACCGACAGTTCGCCGCTGTGACTGTATTAAATCAAGAAGTCCAACTCCAGAGATTACACATCGATAGTCACAAACTCCAAACCCTGCATTTAGAAACACCGAGATGCCTCAAAAAGTCCAGCATGCTTATAACTACAAGGCCTAAAATATGAATAAAATATACGTTCAATAATAAAACCGTTCACCTAAAAACGCGGTAATGAACAACAACGCCCCCACACTGCTGACGGAAATAAAAATGAAATAAACAAACATCAAGGTACAAATTGCAACCCTGATTTTGGGGGTAGAACACTTTAGTTAAACCCCCATCTTTTAAAAAAAATGAAATCCCGAGGTGATTTTTGAAACTGTAAACGCCTACACACACAACAACAACAAATAAATAAATAATAAAGACTCCGGGAGCAGAACAAAGGCAAACATTTCATAGCCCCGCTACACCTCTTTCACCACGGCGGAGAAAAATAAAAAGCAGTTCTCGCTAAATATACAGCCCTGACGTGGGAGCGCGTGGGACGGTGAAAGCTAAAGCAAGCACTTTCAACGGGGCGTTGCAACCCTTACTGTAGACACAGATACATTTTTCTTTTTCACTTTCACCTATAGGCTATTCACGTTCCAATGTCCCGAAGTACAACCATGACACTCCCTCAAGCCACCCAAAGACGAGTATATTCATTGTTTTACACATTAATTTAAAAAAAAAATAAATAAATAAAAATAAAAATATTTTGTAGGCTAGTTCTTACTGGGCAATAGACTGAAATCTGGAAAAACAGGAAAAAATGTATCCTTTCGAATTGCTTGGAGAACCATCATTACAGGCTACATTGCAAAACAGATTGCACTCAAGAGGGGAGTAAAATGCAAAACTGTCTGTACTACTTCTGATCCAATTCGCCCCGTAGGCAGGCACCATCTCGACAATTTAAACAACTCGCCTGATGCTCCTCCACCCCCACACCCTGTCCCACCAGAGACCAGAGCATCAGCCTCTATTCTCAGGCCAGACTAAGCCATTTAAATCTGTGCTATGATCTTAATTCGATACACCTGAGTTTAATTAAAGACATCCTCCAGGCCAACGGGGCTTAGGTATGACTAATTAGGCTCACAATAAAATGGCTTAGTGGCCTGCAAACGTACTGCCAGTGCTTTTTGTGCCTCAGTGACACACAAAAAAAAACTTCCCCAGTGACACTTCACTCTTGGAACTCTGTCTTCGAGATGGGGGCACTATGACTCTAAAACAATACATTCAGTAATGCCCCAAAGAAACTACATACATACAAGCACACCAGACAGCGACGTCTAACACAGAGATAGCACATCATTTGCTTTGCGGTGGTGAGACAGCTTCAAATATTCGCTCGTCAGTGATGTTTTACACCGGAGTGAGAATATGACTACAGAATGGTGCATCATGGGAGTAAGGCATGTATATGTCTGAAATGGCAGGCCGAGGTCTCGGTTGTGTTCTCTGCCCCGGATTGTGATCCTATAGCAGTTACACATTTACTCCACGCACAGGTTACTGTATGCATTTAGGTTTGGCACTAGCATCATCATAATAATAATATTTAACCAAATTGCACACCAGAGATGTTTTTTTTTTACATCTCACGCCCTTCTTTCGTTTCCAGCGATTAACACCCCACAGCCGCCCTTACACCCACGCAAACCAGCGTGGTGCTTCGTCCTTTTCCCTCCTGTGATGATAACGTAGCTCCTGCCACATCAGAAAGAGGAACATCTTAGGCGTTACGCAGATAGCGCTAATAGAAACTTAGCCTGACTCAATCCGCAAAGAGCCCCTCTTATTGTTGTTTTTTTTTGGTTGTGTTTTTTTCCATCTGGAGAGAGTGAGAGACGCCAGCCTGTCAAAGCGGCCCCTGTCCCTGCGTATTGACCGGGCTTCCGTCTGTGCGACCCTAGAGGTCCCCATTAGAGGGGATTTGTCTTACAGAAGCCACATCACCTCGCCCTCCATGCGAAAAATGTCCCTTTGCCGCTGGACCCCCCCCGCCCCCCCCCCTCCCACCGCGTCGCGTCAGCAGCCATGATGTCACGTTTCCCCTCCGTGTTTTAGTCGGGGGGGGGGGGGGGGGGGGCCTGTTTCCACCACACCAGGGGACAGGGAGTTCCAGCGCAGGGCCAGCGGGTCTGAACGCGGAAACGCGCGCCAGCTCCAGCCGCTAGCTGCAATCACAGCTCCAGAGCACCCAGCATCGCCGGGTTTGGCTTCAGAGCGAGAGCGACCTGCTGCGCTCAAACAACTCAGGCTAAAAAAGCCATACAGTATGAGCTCATCGTGGTGCTCTTTCCCCATACAGAAATATGATATTTCCATAACTAGAACACTGCAGGTTTATTGAATAAACTTGTTACATAACCTCCAGCATTCATGTGCTTCCCTGCATCTGAAACAGTCTTTTCATATACAATCTGGCTACAGCTGCTGTTTTCCTTTTATTCTCCTTTTTTTGCTACGCATACCATATATCAACACACTGATATCTACATATTTCACTACGCTGATATCTACTTATTTCAACACACTCATATCTACTTACTTCAACTCGCTGATATCTACTTATTTCACCACGTTGATATCTACTTATTTCACCCCACTGATATCTACATATTTCACCTCACTGATATCTACTTATTTCACCATGTTGATATCTACTAATTTCACCATGCTGATATCTACTCATGTCACCACACTGATATCTACTAATTTCACCATGCTGATATCTACTCATTTCACCACACTGATATCTACTTATTTCACCATGCTGATATCTACTCATTTCACCACACAGACATCTACTAATTTCACCATGCTGAGATCTACTCATGTCACCACACAGATATCTACTTATTTCACCATGCTGATATCTACTCATTTCACCACACAGATATCTACTTATTTCACCATGCTGATATCTACTTATTTCACCACACAGATATCTACTTATTTCACCACATTGATATCTACTCATTTCACCACACTGATATATACTCATTTCACCACACCGATATCTACTTATTTCACCACGTCGATATCTACTCATTTCAGCACACTGATATCTACTTATTTCACCACGTCGATATCTACTCATTTCAGCACACTGATATCTACTCCTGCAGTGAACCCCAGACCGCATCGCTCTCTCTCTCTCCCCGCCATGCTGCACAATGACTCCAGTAACACCGCGGCTGAGCAGAGTGAGCCTTAATAAGGGCTGTCTGTTAGGGCCTGGCAGCCATCTGAAAGTCACAGCTTAGCGTTCTCCGTCCTCAGCTGCGGCCTGAGGTGAACCAGGAGAAGCGCTCAACCTGGGGGGAGGGGGGGGGGGGGGGGCTTTAACTCCGAATCTCCTCCAATAAATCTGATATCGTCTGATGGCGGCCGTTCGCCGGGCGGGGGCGGAGGCGAAGGGCTTTTAGACGCGCCGGAGGACATGAGCGATCTTCACTGCCGCCGTTTGACGGCTTATCGTTCGTCCCCGGCGTGAAGTTCGTTAAGTCTGCGGGTTTGTGGAGCAGTGGGGGGGGGGGGGGGGGGGGGTGAGTTTGGGGGAGGGGAGGAGGTCGGAGGGGAGGCGACGGGACTCCTTGGACCTCAGCTTGTTAGCAGCTCTGGGACCAGGGAGGGGGATCGTGGTGCCAGGCATCGAGGCTGCTGGGACTCATTCATTCCCACCATCCTCTGCTCCAGTGTGCCGCACTCTATGGTGCATTCCATTGCCTCATAACACAGAAAGCAAAAGGACCCCACTCCCTCATGCATCATCCAAAGTGATTTATACTGGTACACAAGTACAGGAAGAACCTCTTATAAAGGCAACACAAAGAGCACTGGCAGAGGAACACTTCTAATCAAGTCAAAATGGCTGACATCCATTTCAAAAATATTGTTTCAGTAGTCAAAATTAATAGAGCACAAAAAAAGAAAACAAATGTCTCAGCCAATGGACGGTCAGTGCGTTAAATGCAGTCTCAATCAGAAACACCGAGCCACCCAATCGCATTTGGCCGTCGCGCAATCGACTGCACACAGGCCTGAAACACAAACGACGCTAGGAGTACATACTCGCTTTTTTTCCGGAAACTTCCGTCCGTAGACCTCCGGCACAGAACAGGCCGCGGCAGACAAGAAAGGGTCGACGAAAAAAATTGGCGGAAAAGAGTGCAGTTAGTTTAGATGAGTAATCAAAAAAAACAATGATAATAATCAGGCGGTGCGAAGCCTTTTTGCCCCTCGGAGTCGTCGCTGGTTAGCGGAACCCCACGCTGATCGCCATGGGAACAAAGGAAGCGCGTCCTACTGGCGGCCAGAGAGCCCAGAGCAGCCCGCCCGCCCGCCAGAGTGTCAAGCAGATCAATAAAATCATAAATAATAAATGAGGGAAAACAGGTAAAATAACCCCAGTAAATAAATGTGTGTTGTCTTGCCTCCCTCCCCGCCCCCATCACCCGCCACACACCACCCTCACTAGGCCCCCCCCCTTTCTATCCCACCGCAAACCCCAACCTATTTCCCCCCCCCCAGCTCCCCTCCCCTCCCCCCCTCCCCTCCCCTAATGGATTGTGCGCCGTGCCGTCCTGTCGTTTGTCGCCGTCGCCATGGCGACCGGCCTAGCGGGCCCCGTTAGCGGCGAGGTGCGATGAGAGACGATTCGGTCCCCGGCCGCGCTCTCCCGCTCTCCCGCGTTCCCGCCTGGCCGCACTGGGACGGGAGCGGCGGGGAACGGGGGGGCGTGCCAGCCCGGGGTACGAGTCCGCCCGATTGGCTCGCGGCTAAACGCGCTCGCGCTCCCGGTACCCCGCCGCCGCCGCCGCCCCCCCCGCCCTTTCCACAGCGGTGACCTCACGCCCCACTTTGCACCTATTAACGTCTCGCCGTCCCAGAGCGGACCGTTGGACTTACTTTATGAAAAGCGTGAATCACCACCAATGCGTTTGGGACGTCTGGCGGTGTCGCAGGAACATGTCTCCTCCCCCCTCCCGCTCCCTCTCCCCTTTTATACTCTGTTGCCCGGAATACAGAAATGTTCTCCAGATTGTTCCATAACTGACAGTTTAATGACGGTCCCTGAGAGACGCTCAGAGCGGGGTTGGCCGCGGTGGACCGTAACAGGCGGCGGCCTAGCCCTGATTGGCCCGCTGTTCGCGAGCTGGGCCAATCGAGCGGCTTCTTTTTTTTTTTCCACTCTGAAACTCAGGGACCCAACCATGGCCTTTTGTCCCACCCAGACTTCTTCTGAACAGGCATCTCAGAGCTCTATGGGCACTCACTCACGGGGGGGGGGCTCTGTGCCACTTTCAGAGAGGAAGCTCTAAAGCACATCCCTGGTGCACTGTGGCATAGTGGGAAAAAAAAGCTCTGCAGGGGGGTCTGGGGCAGGGGGCCTGGGCCTGGGGCCTGGGTGCCCCCCCCCCCCCGTGCCAAACTGCCCCGCCACTGCCCCGTAGCCAAAGTCCTCCGTGCACCTCAGAGGGGACACACCGTTCTGGAGCGCCTAATGTGGCATCGCCTTCCTTCTGGTGGGAACATTTTGTGTTTCCCCCCGAAAAGCAACTGGCAGACGTCCAGCCTACTGTTTTACAATGAATTATTCAAATAGGAACTCTCATTGCATTTCAGGCAAAAAATAGTTCAGGAGGCCAGGAACCAAAGCCATTGGCAGCCCGCTCTGCTTTATTTATACCCCTGTCTGTCTGCTGGATTCTCGCAAAATGCTAAAAGGTGTGCGGCATCTATTAAGTGCCAAGCGCTTAATTTTGCTCCCGCCCCCCCTCCCCCTCACCACACACACACACACACACACAAGCGTTCTGTTTCCTAATGGTCACGCTGGAAGAAACAGAAGAAGAAGAAGAAGAAGAAGGAGAAGTAAAGAAGCGGTAAATCTATTTCAGGGCTGGGCGCTAAAGCAAGCCTGGAATGAGGGGGAAATTGGACCCTTCCTCGTGTCTTTTCATTTCAGAGAGAAGTTTATCAGAGCAGCAGCACTGGGCCCAAAGCCATCTCCAAACGGCATACCTGCTACGCAATCAGATAAAAGCACAAAATGTACATTCGCCTCTTTTTTTTATTTTGTTGTCGATGGCTGGCTGGAATCGCAGTGGGAGGGGTGGGGGGGGGGGGGGGGGGGGGGGGGGAGCGAGAGTGTGCCACTGCTTTAGCATGTCCCCCTCAGGGCAAGCGGGCGGTGTGGAGTAGAGCACCGGGAGAGGTACAGTCTCCGGGGATGGGATGGGGGGGGGGGCAACCGCGGTGTCGTGGCTCCAGGGGGGGACGGAGGCGGGGGGGCGGGGGGGGGGGGGGGGTGTGCGGGGGCGGACAGCCTTTACGTAACGGCATACCGCCCGGGAGCCGCCGGCGGCGCCGCTAGCCGACGACCAACAACAACGCGGAAAAAAAAAGGACACTGCCGCATCGCGAGGAACAGCGAACAACAGCTCCGCCCACTCGTTCGAAGTCACCGCGGCCCCGCCCCCTCGCTGTCCGAAACGTTACGCTATCCTGTGCCGCCTGCTCATACTCCCTGAGGTGCGAGATCACGAACACGCGATTAGAATGTTCTCAAAGGTCCAGTAACCCGAAATCTGCGAATTCGTTTCTGTTGCTGTTCGTGTTGTTTTTATACTTCAGTACTTTCTGCATTCAGAAATGGCCGGTGGATATTTTTTAATGATTCTTGCAAAAATAAATAAATAAATAAATAAATAAAGTATAAACGCCTGTGCCGAAATTGGCTCGCATTCTCCCCTTGGCCGAACGCCTGGTTTTCAGTGGGCGGGGCTAACTGGGCGTTAGTTACGTAACAAAAACCTTAAGTCCAGTGAAATCTTTTCGAACGTGTTATATGTAAATGACGCGCTTGCCGCTTTTGTGTGGGTAAGGCAAGCTAAGTTGAAAATGCCTAAGCAATCTCTGGAGGAAATCACTTCTTTCTTTTCATCAAAATGAAGAGACCTTCAGGAAATGGGTTTTATTTGTGGAGCCCACAAGCACTGCAATATTACAATAACCTGTACGGTTAGTATTTGCAGTGCCCATTTTAGTCTGGAACTTGTGGCAGAACGCAATAGATCCGTAGGCCTACAGTTAGCTAGCAACAATTAAACAGCTTTCAAGCATGTGGAATCAAAAAATGTCTTTACTTGGGGGTAGCATCCAGAGTTTGAGACTGCAATGGAGTCCAATGGTAGCGTACAGTAGATCAGTGTTATGTTATTACACACTGAATGATCTTCAGGGTTAACTATATGATGGTAAAGACTAGTTTATGTTGCTTTCTTTCATTTTGTCTGGTAGTGCAAGGATATTGCTCTAACTGGCTCTAACCTAGCCGGCGATGATGATTGGTTCACATATGACATGTCTTACGAATATGAATATTAATGAGCACAGGGTACACGCCCACCCTGTCCTTGTCTGCTGAACAGGTCACAATAATCTAATAGTGTTTATTACAATTTAATGGCTATAATTGGGTTAAAAACTTATAAAGAAATATTAAGAAGACAATCAAATTGTCACTTCTGGGGAAAATAACCACAGTCTGAATCCAGCTGCCTGGGACCTTTAACTGAACATTCTAATGATGATGTCACAATCGCTACTGGCGACTGAAAGCAGTGGAGTTCTAGAACGCCGACTTCCAACGCATTCCAAACAAACCTACTCTTCAAAGGGCTTTAATCAGGGCGGGAGTGGCTGGGGGCGGGGGGCGGGGGGCAGGGTGGCCCGGGGGGCGTGTGTCAGGGTCAGTCCCCAGTCAAAGCGCATGTCAATCAAGCGGGGTTCACGGCCCACCCTCCTCCTCCTCCCCCCCTCCCCCCCCCCCGCCCCCCCGCCCCCCCCCGCCGACCCCCGGCAGGCGGCGTATTGCATCAGGCCTTATTTCTGCTGACAAACGCTCCACACGCCGCCTGCGCCTTCTGCCGCCGCGGCGGATCTGCCCTACAAATGAGCCGGCTAGCGGGGAGAGGGAGCGGGGCCCCCCAGCGCAGAGGGAAGGCTGTCTTAACACGGCTCACCGTCTCCCCACCCCGCCCAAGGCACGGCTTCAAACTGTCAGCGTGACCCTGCGTCCTGCGTCCTCACTCCCTCTCTCCCCTTCTCTCTCTCTCCCCCTCTCTCTCTCTCTCTCTCTCGGTCTTTCTCCCTCTCTCTCCCCCTCTCTCTCTCTCTCTCTCTCATCCCCCTCAATCTCTCTCTCTCTCTCTCCCTCTCTCTCTCTCTCTCTCTCTCCCTCTCTCTCTCTCTCTCTCTCTCTCTCTCTCAGTCTCTCTCTCTCTCGGTCTCTTTCTCTCACTCTGTCATCTTCTCGCTCATCTTTTCTCTCATTCTCTATCTCTCCAGCCATCTCTCTCTCTCTCTGATACATGTAAAATGTTATTCCAGTGGTCTCTGTAAAACTGTAAATCTGTAGCTCTGTGTGTGTGTGTGTGTGTGTGTGTGTGTGTGTGTGGGTGTGCATGCTTGTGTGTGTGTGTGTGTGTGTGGGTGTGTATGCTTGTGTGTGTGTGTGTGTGTATGCTTGTGTGTGTGTGTGTGTGCGTGCGTGTTTGTGGGAGTGCGTGTATGTGTGTGCATGTACGTCTGTGTGTGTGTGTGTGTGCGTGTGTGCGTGCGTGTGTGTGTGCGTTCTTCCCCTCCACTCCCACAGAGCTGCTCCTTCCCTTGTTAATAACCTTTTTATTCAGCGGCGCTAAGTGAAATCCCCGTTAGCCGCACACACGCAGTGGGTCTGTAAGCGAGCGTGCTCTGCGCTGACCCACCTTCAGGTGCCTAAGGACAGAGTGACAGCTGTACTAACTGGGTCTTCCCGCGCCCCCCCCCCCCCCCCCGTGTCCCCCGTCCCCCCACCCCCGTGTCCCCCAGCGACATGCGGTTCGGTGCTCCCGGCCCCCGGGATGGGGGGGGGGGGGGGGGGGGAGCCAGGGCACGTTCCACAAAGCCGTGCGGGGGCTGGAAACGAAGCCGGGGGCCAGGCCCGTACGCCACCGCATCACATGACCCAGATCACCGCCGTCACATGACCGAATCCCACAGGGTAGGGGGGGGGCGGGGAGGGGGGGAGCCAGGGCACGTTCCACAAAGCCGTGCGGGGGCTGGAAACGAAGCCGGGGGCCAGGCCCGTACGCCACCGCATCACATGACCCAGATCACCGCCGTCACATGACCGAATCCCACAGGCGCACGCCGCGCGGCCGCTCTCCAGCCATACCCGGAAATAGGCTAAAGCGCTAAAAATAAGAAGCATTAATAATTCTTTTTTTTTCCCTCCAACCTGCACCCCAGAAAGGAAAAAATAAAAAATAATTTTTTTTTTTTTTTTTTTTTTTTTAAAGAAAAAAAATAGCACACTTTCACATCGAAAATGCGGCTAAGTGGGCAGGCCTTTCAGGTTGAGGGCCCTCACATCGTTGAGGCACCCTGACCGGCCTCCCAACACCCGAGAGAACCTTCACCCCTCCCTCCGGTTCCGCAGCGGAAGAATTCACCTTTTTTTTTTTTCCTTCTTCTTTCTTTCTTTACCTTCAGTCCATTTAAAAAAGCAGAGGCTGTGCTGGCAGTGAGGTTGCGGTTTATGGACTGTCCTCACATACCGATGCGCTCGCTACAGCAAAGGGGGCCGATTCTGCTGCAAGACACAATCCTCAACACGGATTGGGGGGGGTTCTGGGGGGGGGGGGGGGGGGGGGAGAGCCATTAACTTATTCTATGAGCTCAGACTACAACCCAGCCCTCCAACTGCCCCCTTCACCCCTTCACCCCTCCCCTCAGGGTACGGCTGACCAAAATCGTGATGAAACTGTTATTGTTTTGTTATCTGTTTTTTTATTAAATTTTTTTTATTTTGGAAGCAGGTGTAGAGTGCTAAGCTAGCCTTTCGCTAAATACCCTGAAAAGCAACGCCCCGGGGGAAGGAAGAGCCTGATATTTGTCTAAATATGCGGCTAATTCTGCAAAAATGGAAGGAAAAAAAAAACAATAGACACAACAGTTTGTCTTTTTTTTCTTCTACCTATTTCTGGCTCCAGCTCCGTAGGGTGTGGATTGAGCTCCCGAAGGACCACTCTTCTGCAACAGCTCTTTACCGAGTATTACACCACCATGCCATTACTGATCTCTCTCTCTCTCTCTCTCTCTCTCTCTCTCTCAACCCCTCTGTCTCTCACTCTCTCTCTCTCTCTCTCTCTCTCAACCCCCTCACCCCTCAACACCTCTCTCTCTCCACCTCTCTTTAACCCTTCAAGGTAAAACATCACAAATACGCGATTAGAACTCTCAACTGCACATTCTGATGTCACAGTCACTACTGGTATGGAAAACCAACAACAATGGAACACTAGAACCCAGACTTAGAATTTTGAATAAAAAACATTCCAAAACAAAACCTACAACCACAACGGTTAAACCTGCCTCTCTCTCTCCTTCTCTCTCTCTCTCTTTCTCTCCCCCTTGTTCCGCCGCCCCCCCCCCCATCCCCCCGTGCAGCCGTTGGCGCTGCAGTAATATTTCAGTGTTCCGGAACATCACCGGCGGCTATAATAAGCACGCATCACAATAAAACTTCATAAGCGCCGCCGCCGCCGCATTGTGCATAACCTCTCCTTTGATTTTTTTTTTTTACGACGCCGGCGGGCTTTCTATTAATCACCCCAAAGTTGGCGGGGGCCAGCGCCGGCCCGACAGCCTCGGCCACAGATACAAGCCCATTAAGAGGAACCGCAATCCGCGGGCCCGCTTCATCGTCCTCTCAATGAATCAACGCGGCTTATTAAAAAAAAAAGAGAGAACAGCTTCGCACGGCCGCAGACCCCCCAGCACGAGGCGAGGCCCAGCTCCAGGCATCCCACTCTCACGTCCGAGATGAATCAAGAGCCTTTACACAAAAAAAGATTTAAAAAATGCCCTGCCACCCCAATTATATGTGAAATTAAAAGGCCCATCCACACAGTGCCTTTGTTACGCCCGTCACTAAGCCGCTTCGCCATTCGCTCCCGGCGCAGCCACACGGCGGCTTCGATTGGCTGACAGGAGCGGAGGAAAAATGGGTCTGTTTGTTTGTTTGTTTGTTTGCGAGAGGCAGCGATTTTGCTTTTTCGTTTTACTTTCGCCTGCTTCCTGGCGAAATAAGACTCCATCAGTCGTGCTGCCCCCGCTCAGGCTCCATCAGTCTCTATCCTCCCGCTCGCTCAATGCCTCCTTCTCTCATTACCCGGGGGCTAAATTTTAATGAAGCCCCCCCCCCCCCCGCTCCCCACACTCCACACCCCCCACCCCCCACCCCTGCACATACCACTCCTACTCACCCCTAGCTACAGGCCTACACTTCCTGCCAGCACGGATTGGCATCCAGGCCAGCTCCCGCCCCCCCTTCTCCATCCTCCCTAACCCCCCACACACTCCTCCCCCCCCCAAATGTGGCCTTGAATTATGCAGCTCTTGCGGCAGCCGAGTGGCCGATGAGCAGGTGGATCTGAAGCCCGCTGGACGGAGTTGAGTCCACAGCGGCCTCGCCTCGTCTCCACCGCACAAGGTCGGGCGCACACTCACACCCCACCCCCCCCCCCCCCCCGCCCCGCCCGCCACAGCCGCCACGGCGCTCCCGGCTCCGCCCACCTCCCATTACCGCCGCGCGGAGAAGGGGGGGTGTGTGTGTGTGTGTGTGTGTGCGTGTGAGTGTGAGTGTGTGTGTGTGCGTGTATGTGTATGTGTATGTGAGTGTGCGTGTGTGTGTGTGTGTGTGCGTGTGTGTGCGTGTGTGTGTGTGTGTGCGTGCGTGCGTGCGTGCGTGCGTGCGTGTCTGAGTATGTATGTGTGTGTGTGTGTGTGTGTGTGTGTACATGTGCATGTGAGTGTGTGTGTGTGTGTGTGTGTGCGTGCCTGCATGTCTGAGTGTTTGTGTGTGTGTGTGTGTGTATGTGTGTATTTGTGAGAGAGAGCGTGTGTGTGTGTGTGTGTGTGTGTGTGTGTGTGTGTGTGTGTGTGCCTGCATGTCTGAGTGTTTGTGTGTGTGTGTGTGTGTGTATATGTGTATGCGTGAGAGAGAGAGCGTGTGTGTGTGTGTGTGTGTGTGTCTGTGTCTGCATGGGAGTGTGTGTACGTGCCTTTTGGTATGTGCCTCTATGTCTGTGTGCATGTGGGCACTGAGAAATGTAAGCAAGCACGAAGGCAGCTTGGTATTTTTTTCTTGTTTCTAATTTGATACGGACTGTTTTTCTCCAAACCTGTGTGCCTTTCCCTTGTGAATCTCGCCAATGGGTTTAGCAGCACTAATGCCACAAGGAAATGCATGCTGGGTTCGTGAATCACAGCCCGATGGGGGAAGAAAAAAATAAAAACACATCTCTGATTTATTTCGGGACATATATTCAGCGCGCTGAAAAGCTGGAGGACGTTGTTATTTATAAAGCCGAGCGATTATGAGTTTTTACAAAAAATGAATTTGCGGGATTCTAAGGGAGGAGGAGTGCAGGGGATTATGGGAGCGCTCGGGCTCCTTGTTACGGCTGCAAATCTCTGACGGAGATGCACTGGGACAGTCGGGGGGGGGGAGGCAGGGTGTGTGAGTGGGCGACTTATTTTTTAAGAAGGGGAAGGGGGGGGGGGGAGGGAGGGGGTGGTGGAAGCATGCTGATGCTCAGCAGGACAGTGACCCGTGTGTCAGGCCTGGGGGAGGTTGGGGGGGGGGGGGGGGGGGGGGGGGGCGGTAGCCTGTCACATCACTGAAGCCAGCAGCTGGTACAGAACCCGGGAGCTGTCTCCACACCCCCGCCCACCCCCCACGCCCCCCCCCCCAAATCACTGCTGACCGATGCCTGTCTCATCCTGTCCATCGGGACACAGCAGAGACGGGACAGCGCTCATGCACAGTCACCACACCCCCCACCCCCACCCCCCCCCACCCCCCACCCCCCCCACGATCACTAGCATTCCTCCGGTATCCAGCCAAACTCGACTGCAGAAACCATTAAAGTGTGGGGGGGGGAGAGACTGTGAGGCACTCTCTATAGGGTGGCCCATTCTCAAGCCTCGTACGAACCCGACGCCCCCCCCCAATGTAGCTGATGGTTTGATTCCTCACCGTGGCACTTTCCATACTGCCGTCCCATTTCTATCTGTGACCCCCTCTTTCCCTCCCCCATCTCCATAAAGCTTAAAAAACACAGTTAGGCCAGGGGAGAAAACCACCAGAGGGTCTGCATTTACCTTGAAGGTAAAAGTGCATACGGTTCTACAGATCACACATGTATGGACACAGATGAACGTACACACACATGCATACGAACACACACACACACACACACACATCACTGATGTGAGCAGTGCCGGATTGTGACAAGCTGCCGCATGTACATGTCCCCCCCCCCCCACGCCCGACGCCCCAACACGCCTTCCTCTTGTATCCACACAGGACCCTCAGGACGCTCCGGCCGATGCGTCCGGACAGCTGTCACCGCTCCCTCCGGTCCTGAGCCAAACTTCTGCCACCTTTTCCTCCCTCCAGCTCACTTCCCCCACAACTACGTTCTACATCTATATCTCTGTTCCCACCTTTGTTTCTATATTCTACCTGAACGCACGTCCTCCTTTCATTTCAGGACGGGGAGAGCTTTGTGCGGTGCCAGCTCGGGCTGCAGCCTTCAGAATACCAGCGTCGCACTTCCCAGAGAGAGAGAGAGAGAGAGTAGCTGTCGTCCAAGGTCTTGTCTTAACATGAGTGTGAGTGCATTTTTTATGTGTAGGCCTATATGTGAGCATGCTTTCGTGTGGCTGTGTGTGTGTGTGTGTGTGTGTGTGTGTGTGTGTGCGTGTGTGTATGCATGTGTGCGCGCATGCATGCGTGCAAGTATGTTTTTGTGTACATGTGTGCATGCTTGTGTGTGTGTGCGTGCCTGTGCATGTATGTGCGCATGCATGCATGCAAGTATTGTTTTGGGTACGTGTGCATGCTTCTGTGTGTGTATATATGTGTGTGCATTTGTGTATGTGTGTGTGTGTGTGTGAGTGAATTTGTGTGTGTCTGAGCATGTGTGTATATTTGCATATGTGTGTGTATTATTGTATGTCTATTTCTGTGTGCGTATGTGTATGTATGTGTGTGAGAGCATGTCTCCGTGTGTGAGACTGGTCCTACTGCTGTCTGGAGTTCCTTGTGCCCTGTGCAGTCATCACTTAATGCAGCTGAACAGACAAAAGACTTCCATCCCAGCCCAACACAGCCCAACAAAGCACAACAATGCCCAATACAGCCAAATACAGCCCATCACTGCCCATCATAGCCCAACACAGCCCAACACAGCCCCTCCCAGCCCAACACAGCTGATCACAGAGTGATCACAGCCCAACACGGCCCACCACAGCCCATCAAAGCCCATCAAAGCCCAACACAGCCCAACACCGCCCATCAAAGCCCAACACAGCCCACCACAGCCCGTCAGAGCGATCACAGCGCAACACAGCCCAACACCGCCCATCATAGCCCATCCCAGCCCCTCACAGAGCAATCACAGCCCAACACAGCCCAACACCGCCCAACACAGCCCATCCCAGCCCCTCACAGAGCAATCACAGCCCAACACAGCCCAACACCGCCCAACACAGCCCATCCCAGCCCAACACAACCCAAACACAGCCCAACACAGCCCAACACAACCCAAACACAGCCCAACACAGCCCAACACAGCCGATCACAGAGCGATCAGACGCCCGTGAGCGGGGCCAGCCCGCGAAGAGTTAATGACAAATCGCATCCGTTAATAACTCATAACTCCTCTCCCGGGGATTCCCAGTTTACATTAATTACACCGTAGCCTCTGGCAAACTGCATATCAAGCAGTATTTTGCAAACAAACAACTGGCATATCTACTTACCGTCAGCACAGAGCAACGGGGGTCGTTTGTGAGAGATTTAGGGGAGGCTGACTGGCAAGAGGCCTCCGCACCGGAGAGAGAGGGTGTCTCCAACGCACGGAGAACTCCGAACAACGACTCCCAGATATCACACGCACGCAAGCATGAACGAGTACACGCACACACACACACGCACGCACGCACACAAGCATGAACGAGTACACGCGCACACACATACACGCACACACGCACACACACGCATGAACACACACAGGCATACACACACACACATACAAGCACACACGCATACACACACACATACGCAAACGCACATGCATGAACACATGCACGCACACAAGCATGAACCAGTACACGCACACACACATACATGCATACACGCATACACACACACACATACGCAAAAACACACGCATGAACACACACGCATGAACAAGTACACACACACAGACACATGCACCCATGCACACACACACGCATGAACGAGTACACGCACACACACATACACGCACACACGCGTACACACACACATATGCAAACACACGCATGAACAAGTACACGCACACAGACACATGCACGCACGCACACACACACACATGCATGAACAAGTACACACACACATTCACAAACCCCTCCACCCCAGAAAAGGAGATTGAGTTGAGATGGCGTTTTTTTTCTCACGAGTGTGTCTGACACACCTCACTGTCTTCCTGTTGCACACTCCTGCGCCGTTTAATGTCCCGTGTAAGAAACAAGACGCACCCCGGCGGGGCAGGAAGTGGGAAACAGGATGCAAACAGCACCCTGAGGGCTGATGAGTTATGAAGCCCCAACACAGTTTAACTCCTAAACACAACCCAAACACAACGGCGTCTTTACCGAGCGGCCCTACGAGGATGATTCGGTGGGAAATAACCAGTCAAACACAGTAAAAAAAGGTAAAAAGTAGGCAATTTGGAATCTGACTGATTGCAGGCAATTGCAGGATTTCGCCTTTTGGAATTTCTGCTTGTGCGTTTGTGTTTGCGTATGTGTGTGTGTGTGTGCAGTATGTGCACATGCATACTTGTGCGTGCACACGTGCGTCTGCATCTGCGTGTGCGCGTGTGCGTGTGTGTTTTGTGTGTGCCTGCTCCCACACTCTAAAGATGAACTTAATTCTTCCTGACACAGAGGGATGTTCCTGGGTGCGTCAGAGCGCTTTTTACGCTTTAAATCTTTAAGGTGGCCAGATGGCTTTGGAAACTCGCGATTCTCCCAACAAGGCAAACAGGCAGGCTTGTGGCCCCCATGTTCCTCCTTTTTACGTGTTCATCTTCACACGGCATTTAATCCTGCTGGGGGGGGGGGGAAGGTCTGAAGGATGCCCTGTGGGGGTGGGGGGGGGGGGGGGGGCAGTGCAATTAGCGGCTCTGCGAGCCGGGATACCCAGCACCCCCCCGGCAGTGTGATGTCATCGCGCACCGCCGAACCACAGCCACCGCACCGCTTCGGCAAACCGTTCAAAGAACGACTTTTAATATCTCCCTCCGATTCACCCCCCATTTCATTTTCTAAAATCCCAAATTCTCTTTAAGAAAAGCAAAAAAAGAAATAAAGAAAGAAAGCCCTCCAGCTTCCAAGCGAGGCAAATTTTAAAAGGGATGAAAGAGAGGAACGTTAGCGGCGCGGTGTTTGCATCTTTAACGGGAGACACGTGCCTTTTGGCTGAGTGCTCGTTCTCCTTGCCCTGCCCCGCCCCGCCCCGCCCCGGTTCTGGGTGGGGGTTAGGGTTAGGGTTAGGGTTAGGTGTCGGCCGGTCAGCGAAAGCACCGGGGCCCGCACGGCCCCTGTCCCAAAACCCTCGCGCCGCCAGACGCATTCACTTCATCACAATTTCTTCCCTTCGCCGCTGAGTCCTCTTCTGCACGAACGGCCAGGACCGGGCCTTTTTGAGAAGGCTTTTTATTCATTTTTTTTAAAAATGTTTATATAAATAAATGAAAGAATGAACGGAATGGCATTTGACGTTATTGCACGTGATCGATGCTTTGGCGGGGCCTCCGGAGAGCGGACACGCAGCAGCGTGCGATTTCGTGAAAAGGCCGGTTTATCGATCAGATCCTTTTCCCGAGCGTTTTGTTGTGTTTTTTTTTTCCTTTTCTTTTTTTAAAGCGCTCGGGGCTAAAAGGCGGCGGTGTGGGGAGCGCCAGGGTGACGCAGGAGAGAGGGCCGGGGGGGGGGGGGGGGGGGGAGGAGGGCGGGACGGCCGGGCGGAGACTCACCCCTGGCAGTGTCTTCTGCTCGTGGAGGGCGTTCTGGGCTTTGATGGCTGACTCCCGCGCGCAGTAGGTGAGGAACGCACAGCCTGAGAAAAGAGAGAAGTGGGATTAGAGATCAGCGAAGCTCCGCCCACCCCCCCCCCCCCCCCCCCGGCCCGCCAACGAACGAACGCTTTGTTGTGACCGATCGTGTGCTCAGTCACTGAGCACCAAACCCCAGCTCTGGTGCAGTCACTTAACATCGAGCCTCGACAAAGGCTTAGCTGAACAGCTCTGAACACACTGAACAGACCAACACCTGGCTCTGTCACTCAACAGGCTGAAACAGTGAATACAGAACGACACCAAACAACACACACACACACACACACACACACAGGGACGCACGCATGCACACACACAGACACACATTAACACACATACGCATGCACGCATGCACACACGCACACACAAACACACTCGTGCACACACAGTTTTGTCAAGGTCACTAAATACTAAGAAATAATAATTCAACTGTCACATGCCACCAGCCCTCCTATATGCTACAATACAATGAAATGGATTATCAAGGTGCAGCAACACTTCACAATTTATAGGCAAATATACAAATTATTGTTGCTTTGGGATATTGCAGCCTTTATAAAATATGCTATGAAATATATTTGTCTTTATATTTTCCAAGAAGTTGACAAATTTACAATATATTGCAGTATATTGCATAAGGGCAGCACTCATCAACAACCACCAGTGAATACAAAATGAATCCGCTGCAGTCGACACTGAACAAAATACTGTCCCTAGTCACTGAACGATGAGGAACACTGAACACCAAAATGCATTGCATGCCCGCAGGACACCATCAACACTCTGTCATTCAGCATCACCCCCCCTCCCCCCCCAAAGCAATCGCCCTCCCAAGGCAAGGTCTCTCTCTCTTCGCGATTGTTCCCCACGGCTAGCCTGTGTGGAGATTTCTGTAACAGCACTGGGGTCTGTGGGCGGGGGAGATAGCCTCGATGGGCTCAAATTGAGTATGCCCCCCCCCAATCCACCCCCACCCAACCGCCGCACTGCTGTGGAACGCTGTGCTGCTCTGATGGGGTGGTGGGGGGGGGGGGGTCTTACAGAGACAGAGCCAAGCAGATATAGGGTGGGGGGGGGGGGGGGGTGAAGAAATGAGAGGCTTTGGGGCCTGTGGGCTCCCCCAACACAGCGTTAACACCGCACCCCCCCCCCCCCCCCGGCCCCCTCCCTGGGTGGGGTTCGCACGCAGCTCACGCACCAGCACGGCACCGTGAGACAACACCGGCAATGCTCGACTCGCCGACAGCCCAAAGGGAGGGAGAGAGGAAAAAAAAACAGGAGAGAGCTGAGGAAGAGGAAGACGAGAGGTAGAGGAGAGGAGAGTGAAAAGGAGATGAGAGGAGAGGAGAGGAGAGATACCAATGACTCATCCATGTTTATCTCCAAAGATGTCTGTTGAATTCTGCTTTGCATTTACTCTCATGTTAATTCAGTCCCAGGTGCATTGCAGGTTCAATGCCATTTTCTTCTTTCCTTTCAGCAGTTATCGCGCCGGGTGGAACCCGCTCAGTCAGTTATACCCGGCATCATTTCAGATATTTCATAAAGCCTGGTGAAGCTACATCACAGTCAGCTTCTGTGGGGCTAGGCCCTAATGCTAAAAATGAGGCCATTTTGGAAGACCCCAGTCCATTGATTCCCCTTTACTGATGTCCCCATGGAGCGTCCCTCCCCACCCGGGCAGAGATGGGACCCCGCCTGGGGGGGTGGGAGGGGGGGGGTCACGACCCTTAGGCTGCCTGACGTTGCCGCCGGCGACAGAGTTTAACCTTCATCACCAGACTCCCGCTCCTCGCAGACCAGCAGCGAGGATCCCCAACAGCGACCGAAGAAGTCAATCACCAACCCGTCAATCAAAAACGCTGATCAATACAGACACTGCGTCCCTCTCAGCTCTGTGTGGTTACCGTGCCGTTTCAAAGTAACATGAAGGTCTGGCACTGAAAAGGGAGGTTCAAAGCATGATTATAGTGTGTATTTGCTTCACTTTAGCTCAGCTTTTATGAAATATGAAAGATGCACAACATGTCCTGTGTCGTAAGGTTGTGTTTATAAACACTTTTTCCGAATAAGACCGAGCTTTATATTCTTTAACTCAACGGCTCATGACCCGACCTGACATCGAGTAATGTATGCCAGAACAACAACAAACAAGCAGAATTTCAACAACAACAAAAAAAAAAAAATCCCTTTAACTGCGTTTGGGTTTATCAGCAGATATTGTTCGCTTAATCAGCATGCGAAATCCACAGACGAAAGCTTTACCCCACTCCGCCACAGAGCCGACCTTCCCGCACCCGCATAAATTACCCCCCGCCCTCCGCCGCACACCAAACCGAACGCGAGCGCGTGATGCAACCGTTTGAAATGCGGCGATGAGGCGACGTGGCCGGGCCCCCGCTGACAACGCGTTTAAATTTTAAAAAGACGACACGCCAGAATAATAAAAATAAAAGAAAATAAAATAAAATAGCGAGCTGCTTATGCTGATAAAAAACTCCCCCCTACCCCCCCCCCACCCACCCCCCCCCCCCCACCGGGCCGAATTACGCGCACGTATTTTTTCGCGGAGCGATCGCGGATTAGGACTCGCCTCCGTCTCCGGATCGCGCACCACCACCCCCGTCCGTTTCCACCGTGCTGCCGGCTCCCTCCGATTTCGGGAGCGTTGAGCTGGACAGGGGGGCGGGGGGGGGGGGGGGGTGGTGGTGATAAGGGGGGGGTGTCACTCTGGCCCTTGGCTCATAGACCTGGCTGGTAATTAAAGGAACCCCCCCCCCCCCCACTCTGGGGGGGCTACTTTGCTCTGACAACTTCCATTTGCCGGGTTATTTACTCCAGACGAGGGCCGGCGTTTGGGGGGGGCCGCGGAGGCCCAGCGCCTGGTTCAGCACTTTTTCGGGGTCCTAATCTGAAAAGTGCGGGTAATACCTGCTGAGTGCAGGGGTCCTGTTGTCAAACCGTGACCGCGGTCCCCCCCCCCCCCCCCCCGCCCCCGCACGCTCTCCCAGCCTCAGCACTAATGGCAAGACCCCTCTCTCCCCTCTCTCCCTCTCTCCCTCTCCCCCTCTCCATCTCTCTCCTCTCTCTCTCTCTCTCCCTCCACTCTTGGTCTCTCTCTCCTCTCTCTCTCTCCTCCATCCTCTCTCTCTCTCTCCTCTCTCTCTCTCTCTCTCTCTCTCTCTCTCTCTCTCTCTCTCTCTCTCTCTCTCTCTCTCTCTCTCTCTCTCTCTCTCTCTCTCTCTCTCTCGCTCGGTCTCTCGATGCCCGTTCGCTCGCCCACTCGCTCGGCCCCACAGGAGCTCGCGCCGCCGTCTCCCTGTGGCATTTGCTCCCCCCCCTCCCAACCCACACCCCCCACCCCCAAAAAAGAAAAAAAAAAAAAAAAAAAAAAAAAAAAAAAAAAAAAAAAACTGTGAAGGTAGCAGAATCAGAGTCAGGCCTGGCAAAAGTCTGCCCGCTCGACTCACACTTCATTTGCACCCGACGACGTAAAATGTCGTTGCTGGGGGGGGGATTGCTAGCTTGCTTCATTTCTACTGGACAGCTTGAGATGAGGGGTGGGGGGGGTGGGGGGGGAATTAGGCTTTCTGTCAGTTTGCACTGAAACAGACGCACACGCACACACACACACACACAAACGCACAAAGGAAGAACATCGGGCGTCGATGCAATGCAATCGTTGCCGGACAGCAGGACAAGGGTCTTACTGGCCATTCAGACTTTAGAGCCACTCTCCACAGGACTCATCGAAACTATCACACATACTTCCTGTCCACCGTGCTCCCTCAACAGTTCCCACGGCGACGGAGCCCAGGATCCATTCCGGCGTCACACGCAAGCCGAGGCTTCGGAATGGGGGGGCGGGGGGGGGGGGGGGGGGGGGGCTCTTTCCCGAATGCTCTCGCTCTCTGTTCTAATGCGATATTTCCTCTCTGTCCCCGCCTAATTAGCCGGTAATGAGTCCCGTAATATAAGCAGCACTCCAGCGCAACCTGTAAACCTTAATTAAGCCCAGACGCTTCCAAAAAAAATAAATAAATAAAAAACGAGCCCAATCGCACACCCTCCGAACAGAAAGCCAGGAGACGGGGTGCGGGGGTGTGCGGTCTCACGCAGAGCGAACCCCGCGCTAGGCCCCCGAACGTTCCGGCCGTCCGATGGACGGACGTTTCCCGGGAGGACCGCGCCGCGATCGATTGGTTCGCGCGGACGCTTCCCCCCCGGAGGGCGGCCCGAGAACAGATCCGTGAGAGAAGACGGCCCGCGGGCGAGAGCCCGGAGACGCGAAGGGCCCCCCCCCCTCCCGAATAAATAGCGAGCGAGGCCGCGCGCGGCGTCGGAGAGAGAGCGCTCAGGCGCGCGGCGTCGGGCTAACTAGCGTGACGGACGCGCTTCCGACAACGCCTTTTCTTTCCGCCGAGTGATTCTGCGGGTGATTAATTGATCTTTTTCGCCGTGTGCTTATAGAGAAACCTGCGGGGGAAACGTCCCAGCCACGGAGGAGGAGGAGGGGGGGGGGGGGTTTCGTTCGGCGATTTCGTTTGAGAGTTCCCATTGCTGGGGACTGCATCTGTGCACGTGCGTGTGTGTGTGTGCGTGTTCGAGTGCGTGTGTGTGTGTGTGTGAGTGTGTGTGAGTGCATGCACGTGAGTGTGTGTGCATTTGTGTGTGCGGCGCATGCATGCGTGCGCGTGCGTTTGCGTGCGTGCATGCATGCATGCGTGTGTGTGTGCTTGTGCACTTTTGCGCATTTGGAGGTGGGAGGTGAACCAAAATCCGGGCGATGCCCAGCGCGTTCACGTTCGCCTTCCCATTGGCTTCAGCCCCGCGTTCGCCCCGAGCCCCTGGCAGGGCTATAAATACAGAAGCTAGCGCACGCACGCAGCCCTTCTGAGGGAAGCTAATTGGCACTGTTTAGGAATGAGGCCTCGCGGTGCAGAAAAATTAACTTTTCGCACTGTTTCCAGGAGCGGGCTGCGACAGTGACAGGGTTCGAGATTTCGGTGGAGGAAACGGAGTTAAGATTCATTCCCAAGAGGGGGGCGGGGGGCGGGGGGCGGGGGGGGGGGTTTCACCATTTAAATCGCAGCCAAAGTTTCCCCACAGTCGGCACAGGCGGGCGGGATCCTACCTTCACCGCACACGGTCACCAAGCGCGGTCGCTGGACCGAAATGCACGTCATCAGGTGCAACTCCAGTAAACACACTGCAGTCCACTGCAGGGCTGCCTCATACACTACACACGTCATCAGGTGCAACTCCAGTAAACACACTGCAGTCCACTGCAGGGCTGCCTCATACACTACACACGTCATCAGGTGCAACTCCAGTAAACACACTGCAGTCCACTGCAGGGCTGCCTCATACACTACACACGTCATCAGGTGCAACTCCAGTAAACACACTGCATTCCACTGCAGGGCTGCCTCATACACTACACACATCATCAGGTGTTCGCCACAGAGAGACGGCGAACGGGCTTTTCGTTCCGTTCCACGTAACGCACGCACACACACGTACGATGACACCGTGCCATAACATTTTTTTTCCAGAAAAGCTTTTAGGCGGCAGATTCCATTGCCTGCCTTTCAACTGTTCCACGGCACCTGCAGCTGTTACAACCAATAACCAAAGAAGTGGCTTAGCGCTGGCACTGCCTCCATCAATCTGACTGGACCCTTGATCTCCATTGAACCTGACCCCCGTGTACACCAGCCCGTTCTACAGAATGAAAGGCGTCTTTTAAAGCCGTGGCCTGCTGTGGGGCCCGGCGGGCTAAGCTACGTTGGCGCGGCCCTTTTAATAAGCAATAAGCAGGGGGGGCCTCCAGTGGCGCAGCCCGTAGAGCGCTTTCCTCGTGCTCGTAGCGAGCCACGACGTCGGCGGTTCGAGTCCGACCGTGCGACCTTTGTCGAGCGTCTCTCCCTCTCTCTCCTCCTAGTTCTTCCTGTCTCTCTACACTATCCTGTCTAATGAAGCTGAAAAAAAGCCCCAAAAAAATAGAAATAAAGCAATAAGCAGCTACGCAGTGCCCAGGACTTCTACCATGTAGCCTGATTTATACTGTCGCATGACCCTCGCGAAAGTGTTGCATGACAAAAAATGACGTATTTTCAACAACAAAAAAAGCGTCACGCACCTCTAGAATTGTGTCATGTAGCAGAACTTTGTCGCGCAGCGTTAATTGGACAGCCAGACGGAACATCGAAATTCGTTGTCATGGAAACGTCATTATTTTCATTTTATCTGAGTGACAGACCGCATTCTTTATTTCTGTTTCATTTTTTTTTAAACAAAATTAGATGCAAAATTCATTCCTCCCCTATTTCTCTGTAATTTCACCGGGCGTTGCGATGTTTTCACAGATGTAAATTGGCGTCTCGTTACCACAGACAACACAGCCCTCTCCACAGCCCTTTGCCGAATATAAATGCGAAACGTCGTGCGACACTTTCATCTTCGTCGCACGACGCCAGCTGAAATGGTCGTGCGGCGAAGTATAAATCAGGCTTAACGGTCTTTGGTAGGCTTTCAATGACACCACCAAGCAGCGACTACCAGGTTACAAGCACAGGTAAAGGAGCTTACTGAGCAGGGCCCTTTCCCACATTGCTTAAATTAGAGGCTATGGTCTGGGGTGGGGGGGGGCAGGGGGTCGAGGAGTAACTTCCACCAGGGGCAGGGGGAATTAAGGAATTGTGGTTGCAGGAACTAGACTGGTTGCAATTTTGATCATGGACCGGGGGGGGGGGGGGGGGGGGGTGGGCGGGGGGATGGGTGGAGGGAAGACTGTGTTTGTGGACTGGTCTCTGTTGTATTCAAAACAGTGAATGAATTGCACAAATACAGTGCTTCAGCCAGGAATGCCCCCAAATGATTAAACCAATTTCATCAAACCTCAATCTAACCTCGCTACAGTCTCGTTGATGCAGGATGTAGGTGTACTGTTTTTGGGACGTAGTCAGAATATGGTTGGGAAGGGGATAAAAAATGTGGGTTGGATTCATGTAGAATGAGTACAAGATGTTGTTACCTTTTTGGGGGGGTGTTCATAATGTAATTATACTGTGTGATTAGAATGCGATAGTGGAATGTCGTTAACGTGACTGCAGTGCATTTTAATGATGTCATTAGAATGGAATTGCAGAATGTGGTTAGAACACGATTATAGAATTCTGGTTAAAATGGGATCATAGCGCCGTTTGCTTAGAGGTGTGGTTATTACGTTACTGTGATTACATACAGTATATAGCACGTTTAGAATGTGAATATAATGCAAGGAGCGTTAAAGTATGTAATTAGAATGATAGATGGAATGTGGATGGAATTGAGATGATTTTTTTAGGAGAACGGTGGTATCACCATGGTGGGGGAAGAAAAAAAAAGATGAATAACAACGATAATAGCAACAAAATAAAAGCATCAGCGCTTGGCCTTTCAAATAATAATAATTAGAAAAAAACGACTGAGTGAAAACTCATCTTGATGCGACTACGCGCACGACTATCCGTGAATTAGCCTGAAATTAATGGCCCGAGTGGTCCTTAAAAAGAACAAGTGCCGCAATTTAATTACATTAATGTGATACCTGGTAATCAGCCATGTCCCAGCTCTATATTTAAAAGAAAAGAAAAAAAAAAAACAGTTTTTTTTTAAAAGCACTCGTTTCACATTAAAGCAGTGGGAGAGAGAACAGACACCAAACAGGTAGTTGCGCAAGAAGAAAGATCTCAGCAACGGTGCGGCTAAATTGCTATAAAAAAATATTTATTTTTTTTTTTTTTTTTTTAAACTGAGGAGAACGAATATCCTTTATATTAAATTGGAATCTTCTGGTCCATTCGGTTGAAAATTCCAATTAGGCCTACATTATCAAAGGGATCTCAGGATTCTGCATTTGGTAAACAATCACAGATCAATTTGGCAAATCGTGTGGCGGTTTGGAACAAGCTGCATATAAGCGGACAAGGACACAGCCTGAAAGTACAACGAGCGATGACGATCGGATGACATCCACCATGACATCACGCAATTTAGAGTTTCAGTACAGTGCTGGTGCTGCCAGTGTCTTTTTTAAAAAAATCTGCAGCTTTCACTAACCAATCAGAATGCGGGAAGGCCACCGGGGATCTCTATTTGCAGCTGGCTGTGTATTGTGGCATCACCCCTGGCGTCATATGCTGTATATACTATACATAACATCAGGGGTGATGCCACAATACACAAGCCAACAAGCGTGGTCTGACCATACTCATACCACACTCGCTGTCATGTGTGGCTCACTGAGAAGTCCTTTAGCATAATGCATTGCCAGGTCACACCTGATGACATGTATAGTGTATGAAGCAGTCCTGTAATGGGTTGAAGCATGTTTCTCAGATTCACACCTGATGACATGTATAGTGTATGAAGCAGCCCTGTAACGGCTGCATCGTGTTTATTGGAGTTACAACTGATGACATGTATAGTGTATGAAGCAGTCCTGTAACGGCTGCATCGTGTTTATTGGAGTTACAACTGATGACATGTATAGTGTATGAAGCAGTCCTGTAACAGGTTGCATCGTGTTTATTGGAATTACACATAATGACATGTATAGTGTATGATGCAGCCCTGTGATGGGTTGAAAGCATGTGTATTGGAGTTACACATAATGACATGCATAGTGTATGATGCAGCCCTGCAGTGGACTGCAGCTTGTTTCTCTATCTTCTTCTTCGCAGGATGGAGGCAGTCTTTAGGGGAAGGCTGTCAGGCAGGCAGGCAGGCAGGCAGTGATGTCATGCCAACGGCTCAGCGATGACAGCTTAACCTATTTTCGGAAATACCACACATTCTATTTATAGCCCCGCGAAGCAGCGTACATTCCCCTGGTGTACCCAATATACTTTGCAAAAAAATAATAAAAAATGCTGCCTTTCTCATTTAATGCTGTTCATTCCATGTTTTCAGAGATTTTCTAAAAATACAATGAAAGGAAAGACAAGCAAAGATGGAAGTACCCTAACGTTCTTACCAGTGCACTCATAATATTGATTATCAATGTGTCTGGTTATTTCCTTTATTACTGCTATGAGGATGATGGTGGTGATAATATCATTATTATTATTACTACTACTGTTAAACTGTTGTTGTTATTGTTATGTTGCTGCAAAACATTTTTCATAGAAATGGTATAATTATGATGATGATTTGTCATTGTTGCTTTGTTGCCTTTTTTTTGGGGGGGGGGGTAGGGGGGACAATTCCAGGTGAAATAAACATGCCATCCTACAGCTACACCTATCCTTTACTCCTCCTCACCCTTCCCTTTGTTTTCTCTCCTTTTTCCTCCCTTGGATTGGATACGGCTTTGAACCTGTCAGGAAGACGGCGTTAAACCCAGCGACCGTCGCTCCCAGAAGTCCTCCGGATTAGAGCGCCCATTTGTGTCCGCGCTCTCTGACAAGCACTTTATCTCTCTCAGTCCATCTAAGCCAGTCCGCGTGTCCGTCCATCACTCTCGTTCCGCCCACGACCCGTGTTACACGCGTGTGCGGCGGCGCCGGCAGCACGCCCATCACGGTAAACTCTGTCGGCAGGCAGGCAGTGCGCTTTATCGACCGCGTACTTTTATTTATTTTCTTATTTTTTTCCGCCCCTGTAGCCCCGTGTTTGTTCCGATCGGCTGCGAAATCGCGATTCTCCGTGCATGCCAGAGGAAATGCCCCCGCAATTTCTCTCAATCAAAATCTAAATTGGGAGCGTAGCCAGGAACAATCAAAATAAAAAAGGACAAAAAAAATATATATATATATATATATATTCACAGCGTGGAATGTGCATTCTGCGAGGAAGCCGTCGTCTGTGGCTTCATATCAGATCGTGTATCACAGACCAATCAATACTGCAGAGCAGGAACTGAAATGTTTTCACCATGGTCATTTACCATTTGTAAAAAAAAAATTTTAAAATACAAAAATTATTTTTTATCAAATCTAATGGCAGACTGTTTGGGCTGACACTGAAGAGTCAAAATAAAGTTAGAAGAGGGAAGCATAACAGGTATGTTATTATGTTCCCGGCTAGTACAAAAGAAGCTTTATGGCATGAGTTGCCCAGAACGGTTCAAAATAGGAGGGAATTATAACAAAAACATTACAATGCAGTCCCTTCATTGTTTAGGTTATTTCATGTTCTCTCCCCAGATAAATCTGCCTGACCAAGCTCACGCACAACATTAAGTGTTATATACTGTCTCCCTCTGTATCTATCCATCTCCCCTCTTTATCTCTCTCTCTCCGTCTCTCTCTCTCTCCCTCCTCCCCTCCCTCTCTCCGCCTCTCTGCGGGGGCGGGGTGTCCTTTTTTTTTGTTTGTTACCTGAAACAACACAACATGTGCTCCTTCCTTGCGTGAGGCTGCTTCCTGTTTTGTTGCTGTGTTTATTGGTGTCTGAGTCTGGGGTGGGTGGTTTTTTAACAAGACAGATTTTTATTTCGGGACTGAAGTATTCGGTTAAACAGAAGCACAAGGTGTCATGTAAAAAAGATTTTTTTTTGTTTGTGGCAAGCTAAACCGAGTATTCGGCTCAGGAGGAGGAACAGAATTCGAAACAGGGGGTCCATGAATGTAGAACACGTTGCAGGGGGGCTGTTTCAATGCGCCTGTGGTTCGAGTACGCACGCTACAAACTGAATAACAATGCGGTTGTGTTTTGTAGAACATGGTGTATCGGGGTGCAGTTTGCGTGGCTGATAAGGAGAGCTGTGAGATTGCCATGTGGGGTGTTGGGGGGGGGGGGGTGATGCTCTCTGTCTCTCCCTCTCTCCTTTTCTCACTCTCTCGCAATCTCACTCTCCCTCTTCCTCCCTCCTTCTCTCTCCCTCCTTTTCTCTCTCTCTCTCTTGCTCTCTCTCTCTCCCGCGCTCTCTCGCTCTTCTCTCCTCCTCCCTCTCTCTCCCTCCTTTTCTCACTCTCTCCATCTTGCTCTCTCTTGCTCTCCCTCTTCCTCCCTCCCTCTCTCTCCCTCCCTCCTTTTCTCACTCTCTCTTCTCTTTCTCTCTCTCTTTCTCTCTCTTGCTCTCTCTCGCACTCTCTCTCCTTCCCAAATTATACTTTTACATTAGGAGCGGGTTTCTCAGGCAATGACACTTCTTCAGTCTCAGTGTCATCCAGAAGTACTGGCTGTACCGCCTCCCAATCCCTGCCAGGATTAAGGACGTGTTCGGGCCAAGAAATTCTCAGAATAAATACAAGGCATCACTCACGACTCAAAATGCCTCACACTAAATAACACAAACAAAAAAAGCCATTTGCAGCAGCTAGATTTGTAACCGACAACAGTAGAGACAATCTGGAAGCATGCAAGCTAGAATGCAAAAAAAATTTTTTTTTTTACTTTAGGCGATACTTACATATGAAACACACAAGAACATGACTCTAATGCTTCTGAAATGCCACTTCCTATGCCCACTGTTCCTCATGAAAGGAAAATCATAACACTGCACGTTGAAAATGGTTCTCAACCACAAACCAGCTAAAAAAAATTTTTTTTTTTTTAAAAGAACTTGCTAAAATGTGCAGATGAATATGCACATTTGAGAAGATGGACGCCCAGTAAATCCACACATGAACAGCAATACTGACGCCACCCCAAGCAAGCGATAAAACAGTGAGGCTGCCCTGCAGACAAAGATCAGCTGCGTTTTACCTGCACACCAATGCTCAGATCTTACCCCGATTATGACAATACTCTGATTACCGAACTGGTCATGTAAAACACCTTTATCTGATTATCTTTACTGCCATAAGGTCGATAATCGGTATATTCAAAATCGAGCGTATACCAATTATGGAACGAATCACGTAAACACGATTATAAGTAGTAATCGCATTATTTCTATCCATGTGTTATGCAATAATCAGAATACTGGCACAAACCGGATACTCAAATAAAATAATACTCGGGGTATTGGTGTGCATGTTAAAGTCACCCCCTCATTTGACTGCCTCTGACATGTACATCCTAACTGTGTCTTGTGGAATGACCTAGCTGTAGGCCGTTCACGGGCGGGGGGGGGGGGGGGGGGCGGGCGGGGGGGATTGTGGTACAAACACGCAGTCCTGACAGCAGTACCATTAAAGCAGGATTCAGGGAAGGTTGACTGCCCTCCACCCCCCCCCCCCCCCCCCCCCCCCCCGCCTCATTGATGACCGCAACATCGGAATCAGAGATAAAGAGATGAGAGCACTGTGCATTATCAAGCAGCCAGCTCTTTCTTTTTTTTCCTTTTTCACATTATCAGGGAACCTTTTTGCAACGCGATATTACTAAAAGACCACTCAATTACAGTCTCCAGAGACGGTGCGAATGGACCATGGTAAACCGCGGTAAGAGGTGTTGCCCGGCACGTTAAATCAATCCGGAGCCCGCGGAAGAGAGACGCAGGCACGGTCAGGGCCGCTACTGCGCCTCCCGCTTCAGGAGCATTTTACTCCGGAAAATTGATGCGTGCTAACGGGAAAAATCAATTTTGGGGAGCGCACCTACTAATTGGGGTGCATTAGCGCGCTCCTAAATTTTTCAACCTAGGAGCGTGTGGAAAAACTGTTAGAGCCCTGTTGGTGCAACCTGGGAAGGTTTTTTTGGGTAAGTAAGCACTAAAAAAAAAATAAATAAATAATTTTTTTACAAAATAGCAAATAGCAAAATAGCAACAAATAAACGGACCCCCATCTAGAGCAGTATGGGTGGATGGTGCGGGGAGCGTGAGGTGGAGCTGGAGGCCAGGTTCTCGGCTCCCGCCAGATCCAGCCGCGAGCGCGCCTCGTTCGCGATAAGAGCCCCGTGCGCTCGTTACGATGTTCGCAGACATTTCGCCGATGTCGGAATGGGGGTCTATTATTGCGTTAATGGGGTCTGGTTTCTCTCCTCGCCGGGCCAGCGTCCGAGCCAACATCGTTTGTCATAATAATAAATAGGACGGGGGCGTGCTGAGGCGGGAAGGGGACGGGGGGGGGGGGGGGGGGGGGGGGGGTCCGGCGCACTCTTCCGACAGGACTGATCTGTTTCGGAGAGAGAGGGGGGTGGAGGACGGGGGGGGGCGAAGGGGGCATTAGCGAAAGTTTAATCAAATCAAATTAACAATCTGTTGCTGGCCAGAGAGGAGTGATTTATGGGCCGGTGGTCGGAGGGAGCGGGTGCCTCCGAGTCTGACTGTCAACGGGACCCGCTGCAGACAGTGGAGCGCCTCAGAGCAGCGAGGACACGCTAGCATCGTCACGCTAGCATTGTTGCGCTAGCATCGGCGTGCTAGCATCTTTGCGCTACCATCATCAAGCTAGCATCGCCACGCTAGCATCTTTGCGCTACCATCATCACGCAAGCATTGTTGCGCTAGCATCTTTGCGCTACCATCATCAAGCTAGCATCAAAAGCATCTTTGCGCTACCATCATCAAGCTAGCATCGGCACGCTAGCATCTTTGCGCTACCATCATCAAGCTAGCATCGGCGCGCTAGCATCTTTGCGCTACCATCATCAAGCTAGCATCGGCGCGCTAGCATCTTCGCACTAACATCGTCACGCTAACAGCGTCCCGCTACCATCATCAAGCTAGCATCGGCGCGCTACCATCGTCACGCTACCATCATCGCGCACCGCCCTGCAGCCACGCTACGAAATCTCCTCAGCGTGCAACAGAACGACGAGGCGCTCGCGTTTTTCGCCCGGCAACTCTCGACACACTGCCGTACGTAACGTACAAAACATCTCTCCTTTTTTCCCCCACAAGCGGACCGCATGCCCGCAAGGTGTATTTTATAAGGACAACCCCTCTCAAGGATCGTTATCGTCGCGCGAGGACTAGCCGCCTGTTTATCAATCCGTCTGCTTGGCGGCAAGTTGAGATCTCTCCACACCCGCATGCGGCGCGGCGTCCATTTTAAAGCCCTAACTGCAGCTGACAAAGGGGAATGACTTTACTTCAGCGGGAAGAGCAATGCTCTCGGCTACCTCCCCTGAAAAGGATCCTGTAGGAAATAGACGTTCTTCAGCCCCCGTGATGGACAGAGATATAGATTCGACCTGACTATGACTGCTCTGAAACCTAATGTAATTCACAATTGATCTGGCTTGAAAACACTTTAGCAGGGGCCCCGCTCCTAATCCGGGAGGTCTGGGAGAGGGGGGGGACGTGGCGAAACCAATTTCGGCGACGCTACGGTGCCAGGTGTGACCACCTGGAGACCGCCAGCCCCCTCCCCCCCCCCGCACCCCCCCCCCGTCCTCCTTAAATTTCCTTACTGTAAACCCGTGCCCTTGGGCTACACGCTCCAGCTCCGTTCTGTAATCTCTCCACACAAACCCATGACACCACACAGACCATCTATCAGACTCTGCATTAAAAAAAAAGAATATAAAACATTAATAAATATTTCATTGCATTATTCCAGTGATTTAATGAGCTTTGGCCCGGCTGGCGTCGACGGCCGTATCTCTCGTCCGTTTGTGAGTGTATTAGCACTGCGATCCGTCACCTCTCCGGCTTATTACTGGGGACTGGAGGGACAGGTGGTGGGGAGCAGCAGTTAGCCATTTCGGGCCCACAGTGCTGAATCACTCCCATCACTCCCGTCCTCTCTCTCTCTCTCTCTCTCTCTCTCGCAGACTGCAGCGCCGAGCACTGTGTGTGTGTGTGTGTGTACATGTGTGTGTACATGTGCTGCTGTGTGCGTGGGGGTGGGGGTGGGGGGGGGACTCTCCTTTCTGGGGGGGGGGGTTTGACAACCAACACTCTTTCTGTCTCATAAACTGTGTGTATGTGTGTTTACAGGTGTGTGTGTGTGCACATGTGTGTGACTGTGTGTTTGATAACTGCCCCTCTATTTCTTTCCCATAAACTGTGTGTGTGTGTGTGTGTGTGTGTGTGTGTGTGTGTGTGGAGGTGGGTCCGTGTGTGTGTGCGTGTGTGTGTGTGCCTGCATGTGGGTTTGACAATAGCCCCTCTCCTTTCTGTCCCATAAACTGTGTGTATGTGTGTGTATACAGGTGTGTGTGTGTGTGTGTGTGTGTGTGCATGTGCATGCATGCGTGCATTTGACAACAGCCCCTCTCCATTCTCTCCCATACACTCTGTGTGTCTGTAACAGTCCCCTTCTCCTCCTCCTCCTCCTCCTCCTTCTCCTTCCCTGTCCAGGGACATTCACCAGCGTCAAGCCCAACGGCACATTTGCATTCATAGACGTCTGCCTGCTAATTTAGATGGAGAGGCTGTTCAGCAATTAGCCCCCTGCCACAGTATCTACGCCCGTCTCCGGAAGTGTGCATGGCTATGAATGCTCATGTCATTCGACAGCGTATCTGGCAGTCCATGGACTTCAAACTTAAACATCATTTCACTTCAAATTTACCTGTTGCTGTGGGTGAATTTACCTGTATTCATGTAAAAACAGTCCAAAGGTCCCTTCACGTGCGCACTATTCAGATACTGAAAGTCAGTGAATGAATTGCCGTGTTCCTGTGAGATACATATGAAGAGCAAAAAAAATAAATTCTAATTTTGTAAAAGGAAAACTACACAAAAATGACTGATATATAACAATTAAACCTATATAACGAGGTGAGGTCTAATTGCAGGCAAATTAGGATGTTTAGCATTTAATTTACTTAGTGATGGCTCCCCATTTAATCAGCTAAATCTAAACACCAATGAGCAGACATAATTGGAAGGTCAACATAATGAGCAGTAAATGTAAATGTACGGATGATTTGGGTAAGAAATGAGAGAATGCTCGTCTGGTTTCTAATGGGGAAAAAGGGCAGTCAAGTTTGGAAAGGGGACCGGATGACACGCAGAGAAACGACACACCACAGACAACGCAGGTTTGCTAATCCTCCTGTCGAGTAGCGACGGCAATGCATTACCATGCAAGTTTCACAAAGTAGTTCGCTCTGTGTTTTATCCCCAAGGGATTACCAGAAAATCCAGGCGCAAGGACGAGAGAAGCAGAATTCAAATTAAGGTGGGTGCTACCACGTAAATTAAAACACGAGCCCAATATATCGCGTTACTGCGTCTCCGTTCGCGCAGCTGTCGAAATTCATGCTCGGCCCTTGTTTTTTACATATTAAAGTCACGTGATTGCACGTGCAGAGGACCACTTCGTTGCAGCACAATTACAGTGTAATCTTGTGAGAAAAGGAAAAAGCAGAATTATACTCTGCCCTTTTCCCCCAAACTGTCTCATTTTACAGATTACTTGCTTGTCAAGTTCCTCTTTCAACATCTAATGAGCTTTGGGTCATCTGTGATATGCGTTCTACTCCATCACAAGAGAGAGAGTTTGACTCAAAATTACTAACGTGTCATTTGCATACACATTTAACGACAAGAATTGTAATAAATATATAGTAAAATATATATACTAAGTAGAAATATATATACTGTTTCTCAGAACATCAAAAAACAATGAAAGGGTGATAAGCCAGTTAGATAAGGTGCAATAGTTCATTGTAGTTTCTTTCTTTTACTGATAAATAGACCTCACATTTAAATCTCTCATGGATTATAACTCAGTTTTAGTGTAAAATTATGTGTCAGCACCCCATACAAAATACATTAGAATTCTCTCTCACAAGAGCTTTCAAACAGATAATAATAATAATAATAATAATAATAATAATAATAATAATAATAATAATAATAATAATAATAATAATTAATGTGGGCCTATCATGGAAAAATATCTGAATTAATTGTACAAACTAACAAATGACCCAGATTTTACATGTTGAATTTATCATTAGATAAATTGCATAATAATGGTAATTAAATGCATAGCTCACGTTTTATGTCTGTTACCAAGTTGCCCTTGCAAGGGTTATTTTTTATAGTCTCTGTTTTCCACACATTCACTCACTCGCTCACAGAGTGTGGCTCCCCCAAGATAACTGCAATAACTTCATCTGACCACTAGATGGGGAAAGTCTTCAATAAAAACATCTAGGATGTGAAGTTGCAGTTTTATAAAAAAAAAAAAATTTCTTTGCAAACTAAAGACTAAGACTGTCTTGACTAATGAATAGACCATTCTATAGATTATACATGTTGATTATTATTTTTTACAGAAAATCAGGCGTTTTATTTTACGAAAGCATTTTATTCAACGGTGTAAGCCCTTCAGAAAAAAAATTAAATTTTTAATAACCAAAAGCAAATTATTACAGTTGTTATCAGGAGTTTGTTGTTGTTGTTGTTGATGTTGTCGTTGTCAAAGGAAGCACCATTTCACTTAATTTTGCTAAGGAGCATGATTTAACCAAAGTGTGTAAAAACAGAAAAAAAACTGTACAATATCAATGCAACTAGCCTTATTCAGAACCTGGGAAGTGTACTTAGTCATGATGCTTAAATATCATTTGAAACACGTTCTGTGCCTTGCCACCATTATTTGTCACCTACAGTGAAACTATTCGGTATTTAGTCACGTGGATATGCCCGTGGGTGAGATACAAGTGGAAAATGTAATGTGCTTTTGAACTAGAAAGAAAGCGATTCAAAATTATGGGGTTATTTCAGAAATTTTAAAAAAATATCGAAATCGAAACTTCCATAATTTATGGGTAGGTATAGAAAGGGTAAGGCATTTGCACCTCTGTAATTTCTTTAATCAGAAAGACCGGTTCGCACATTTTAATCGCCAGTATATTCACTTCCAGTTGTAAATTTTTAAAACAAGTGAATATATCTGACGGTATTTATGTCAGGAGTACGATTTTTGATGTCAAAATACAGCACATTATCACGACAATACCATCGTGATAAGAACGTGAAATATGTAAATATCCCTAAGGGAATTGTGTATAAAAAGGGCCGTGATTCCTACATGGTCCATCATATCCAATCCAACGTCCTGGAGTACATAGCCAAAACAACAATAATTGTGTTACTGCCCAAATACTAACGGACTGTGCTGTGCGTGCGTGCGTGCGTGCGTGCGTGTACGAGTATGCGTGAGAGATAGCTATGAAAATGAAAAGAAAAAAATCACTTTGTGCGTGACAGTGTCTAACGTTCTCGAAGAAACATTTGCCTTTGCTTTGGCTGATCCGATTCAGCTATAGGCTACCTCTCACGATAATCTTTAAACAAAAGAGGAGACCCCTTCTTCGCCTCTGCTTGTGACGTTCCTGAGAAATCAACAGCTTCCACTCAAAAGAGCGCCTTCCCGACTTGTGAACAGACACGCGCCAAGGATAGAAAAGGAACGACGTGTCCTAATCGCTGTATCGACGTTAATGCCAAATCTCAAATTTCCCCTAAACAGTCATCCATCGCAACACAATTTCATCTTTTTAGGTTATTTAAATAATGCATTAAATCAATCAGCTTCATGTATGCCACATTATTATTATTATTATTATTATTATTATTATTATCATCATCATCATCATGTTTAAATAACAATTCCTATAATTAATGTTTACTAAGACTAATTTGCGTGTGGGTAAGATACGCTATTATTATGCATGAACTCAAGCTTCGATGATATCCTTTCATTTATTTGATCTCGTCGCTTTTAGAGGTTTCTGAATCATTGTACAATTCATCAGCTGGTCTGGAAGAATTTTATTTTATTTTTTTACTCGAGCACACATTGCATGAATGTTTTCATGTTTTAACACTGTCACACATTTTAAGAATAGCCTACCCATTAACATTTTCAGGGTTCCGGTGTGGTAGGCTACGTATTAACTTCAGGTCTTTCCGTCCTGATCGATTTTTATAACGGCGACGCTTTTGTTCCGTTTTACATTAAATAAATCTTTTTGTTTCCTTTTGACGATCACGAGGGGGTTGTCACGCATATAACCAATATTATTATAAACAACACTGATCTGAACATACTAACTCCATTTGCAGCTCCGTTATGAATTTAAATGGCGTCTCCGTGTGTGTGATAGACTGGTGTGGACATCATCTCTTGCACGAGCATTATCATCTTTTATTTTTGTAATCGTGTGGCATTGTGAGCCCTCCCCCTTGCACGTACAGCATCTCAGCATTGACTTCGGCCGGAGAGATGCACAGTAGCTGCGTTTTATTCGCAAATGCCTGAAAACAAAAGTCCTCCGTCCGTAACCGATTTCCCCGCCGAAATGCGTGTTTTTGTATTGTTGCTTGTCAATGCTAGAGCTGCACATGGCGGGGGTGTTTAAGAAAGCACACGGATAAATAAATGATGCCCCCCCCCCTCCCTCCCTCCACTACGGATGGGACAAGAAGGGGGAGGCTCTTTAAAAATGCATTTCCCATAAGCGTCTCTGCCCCAATTCTGAGACATTGTAACAATAATACAATTCAGTTGTAAGAGAACAAGTTGAACATGCCGGATACATTTTGAATACGCCACCACCACCACACTTAGATATATCTCAAATATTTCTTAAAATATCAAAAATATGTAGTCTACTCTATACAACGCACCCCAAAAACGTTTAGCCTACCACTCCACACTTCTGTATGTTCTTGACAAATCAGGGACAAATGAAAATCGGAAAAATCCTAGCGTAGCAGCACTGTTTTAAAGGCTAGCTACCTGTTATAGATCTCAGGGGAAAAAAAGAACGATACTACTGTTTCCACGCATCTTACGAGATGTAACGCTGCTTGCTTACTAGCCACATGAAAAAAGGACCACCAATCTGCCTCGCGATGCAACATACATAGTTAAGATATAACAAAAGCATTGGACGCCCCAACTCGTACCATTTGCATGCTCCACATAACAAATACTTGTCTCAAATAAATGCATAGACTTCAAGCAAAGAAACGCATAACTGCGAACATCTGATATTTACAGCCGCACGCATTTACGCAGCTGGCTGTCGATGTTTGACATCTCGCATAGACACAGGCAGCTAACCATTGTAGCTGATTATATATAGGCCTAGGCAGCTATATAGTTTGCGGGACATACACCCTTTACCTTTGTGCATTCCGGTGTATCGGTCCTTCAGAACTGTCAATTCGTGGATTTTCCCAAACTGTTCGAATAGAGGTTTCAGGTCTTTTTCCTCTAGGTTCCGCGGTATCTGCCCGATAAACAGCTTTATGGCATCTTGGTCTTTCATGTTGCCGCTGTCCGGATGAATGGAAATGGATTCTGACCCGTTCATGGGTTTTGGAAATGTGATCTGAGAGTACTGGTGCTGGTGCGGAATCAGTAGTAGTGGATGTTGGGTTGGTGATGCCCCCGGTCCAGTGAAAACCAGGCTGGTGTGAACGGGATGGGGCTGCTCTGGCTGATGCTGTCGTCTTGTTTCAGTCTGAGTGAATCTGGCCATTCTGAGCTTGGAGCAGACTGGATAATAATGACAACACACACACGCGCGCGCGCACACACACACCACACACACTGAGGGAGAGCAAGCACTCAGCTGGAAACCCAGGCTCACTTTCCATCCGACACACAACACACTCGCACACACATAGTACAAGAAAAGGGGAGGGTGAGGCGGGGGGGGGGGGGGGGGGGGGGGGGGGGGGGCGTCCCAGCTTGTGTCCCATTAGCCGCTCTTGTGCGACACCCACAGGAGAAAATGTGCCACTGCAACCTCAAATGCTCGAAAAACCTGCCCTCGACATTGGTGGACTGCTCTGCCATAAAGCTGCTCGGTACTTACCCAGAGCTGCTTCATCGCAGAGTACCCGTCGAATCAACATCAACAAAAACCAAATTCGGATTAGGGAGGCATCTCACCCAGGCAGGCTATGGCATATTGAAACAGATCTTGTTTGGTAACAGCGCGCTGAATGTCTTCAAACAATAAAAGTTGGAGCGAATGCGATACAGTACAAATCAATAAAGAAAATTGGTTCAGCCCATGCAGCACATGGACATGGTAATGCTAGAGAAAAATGACTGTAATAAACAAGTTGAATGGTAATCATACCCTGGATTCAAAATAGTTTCAATTCTGTTGTATCCTTATGGGATTTAGAAGTATATTAAATTTGTATTTGGGAATATTAAAGCATTTGTTCATGTCTGCAGTACAACTACGGTCATTAAACGATTTCTTCGGTACGAAAAACACTAGACAGTGCCCGCGAACGAAACACACACACACACGCACGCACACAACAAGAGCTGCAATGTAGTCTATGCAAAATAAATTCCAATTCCAAGGTAAGTAGTGACCTAATACTGCTTACTTGCAGTGGTCTGGGCACAGAGTGCCCATATATTCCAATGCAAAAGGCTCTGGATCGGTCAGCAATAAGGTCAAATCTGTTTTTGTTTTTTTTGTTTGTTTGTTTTGTTTTTAAGGATTCATAAACCTTTGCTTGCCCTATCCGATCTCCAGGTCATTATGTATGCCCTCTTCTACACTGGTATAGCCAGTGCACATCTTAAGTCTTGTCAGGTACTTCATGTGTAGCGAATACAACGCTTCATCCTTGCTTTAATATCCCTGGCTCAAATCAACACATCACCCTTCTGGCCCTGCACCAGAGACGCTGCTAATGCACCACTGAAAAAGTTTTGCCTCTTTTTTTGTTTTTTCCAACCAATCCAGTACCTTCCTTTCAATATTGTATCGGTCACTCGCATCCTGTGGTGCTTGCTACTTACCTTTCTTCTGTGCATGTCATTCGTTTCATATTCCCACAGCTGAAAATTCCTTTGACTCAGTAAGTTGCGGATCAAATGTTGATCAGAATCTTCAAAACCGTCTGTTAATTAGTCGTTGTGGGCAGCTGTTGCGCTCTCTTCACTTGTCCAATCAGGGTGTGTGCGTAGTACGTAGCGCTTCCCGTTCGGGTACTACGTTCAACAAACCGGTTTATACAAACAGCAGGTCTGATTGGAGGCCCTCGCCATCCGGAAACCTCGGCTAACCGTTAATTTTAGAAGCAAAGCACAACGGGTAATAGTGTGAAATGATGACCGGGGGCAGTGATCGGGCAGTTCTTCCAGAATAGCGATTGAATGGAATTGGCGATTCAAAAGATGTAACGCCTGACAGAATCGGACTTGAGCTCACTTGAGGTGTTTCGTCTTGGGCTGAGGCCCCCACGTCACTCATTCTACATACAGCAGGACCAGACGTGAACCACACAGCAACATCTGATACTAAATACTACAACCTGACTGCAACATTGATATAAATTCTTTTCAGTACATCTTTCGAAAGGGAAGAAACAGTAAGCTCATTTTGCTGTTTGAAACAGTGCACAGACAGTACTCTAAAAATAACTTATCTCTTGCATGGTAGCTTTAGCTGTGGAGCAGCCAGCATTTTTTTTTTGGCTGAGTCGCTTGTTCTTGTGGATATTTGTGGGTTGTTAAATATTATACAAAACCTCGCCTTGTTTTTATTTTATTTATTTTTTTTTATTTTTTTCATTCGTGCAAGTAAAAAAAAAAAGGGGGAAAGAAAATATAAAAGAGAGGACTTTGCGAAAGGAAGATAGCGATGCGGCGAGCAATAAACTGACAAAGCTCACCTTGTTTTGCCAGTGAGGCTCTTCCTATCAGCGACACCAGGCAAGAAAGCCTGTTGCTCTCGCGCTCGCAACCGCGAGCCAGCTGTTCCAAGCCAGACGCAGAGCATGAAATTAGGAATTACTCCTCATCTCGGCGTTGTTGTCTTCTAACCAGCGCTGATACTGTATCTACTAAATCAGCATTTCTGCGGGAAGGAAGACTGGCCACCCGTTATACGCCCACACGAGCAGGTTCATTAAAACGTTCTCCTTTCTCCCTCCCCTAAATTTGCGAGACGAGAGCCTCAGCGTGTGTGTTATATCTCGCAACGCTGGTATCTCAAATCCAGTGTGTGCAAACGCAGGAAAGGCACGCACGCTCGCACACACACACACACACACACACTCACACACAGAGCCTTTAGTTCTTCACATACAGACTCTAAGAGAAAATCTAAGAAAGGAGTGCTGGCCCAGTGCGGCTCGAGTCCTCTTACACTATAAACTAATGTTAAAGAGCCACTAAGAATTCCCCTTTTCCTGCAAAGGCCGAGGCTATTGGCTTGATGCATATAGGCCTTAACAGGGCAGGAGGGACTGCATGTATCACCCACGATGACATCGGTGTTAAGTCGGATATACCGTGGAATTCACCTCGTCTGGTACCTGTTTTTGTTTCCTATTTTTACTGCTTCCTCTGTGAGAATCAAACGTGTGATTCAGACACGTGATAGCAGACCATGCAGGAGGTGAAGGGAAATGAAAAGCGGCCTACTGCGCCCGCACTCTGGTGAGCCTCCAGACGTGCCAGGTATTCGATTCGTCTCGCCATTGCTAGGCAACCTTTCACAGTTTTGATTGGCCGCTGGAGAGTAACATCTTCATTCCCCCTCGTTGCCGGTTTCGCCCTTTACGTACTTCCAGCCCATTCCTACTGTGCACCAGGTGTTTGTGTCATTTGTGCTTCCTCAAAGGAACTGGTCCTAGGCCTGTCTATTTGTTCACAGAATTTGAAGAACAGCGATTCATTGTGTATGGCGCTCGTGCATTTTTTTTTTTTTTTTTACCTTAACAAGTAAATTACAGTATAAGTATAAATTGAGTTGTTTTGTAAAGGATTTCTGTCCCAGGCAACCCATCCAGCTAAAGCACTTGTCTTCGGTCCAGTGAGGCGCCTCTTGATCGGGAATCCAAATGAGCTTGACTTCCACATCGCTAATTGCAGTAGGTTAGCTTCTGCACTGGGACCACAAAAATCAAGAACCCTCGGTCTTTGGAAATGCATAGTGAATCTCCATCTAATTGATTAGTTGTAAAAAAAAAAAAAACTGAACAATTCCAAAGGTATCCGTATGAGCAAGAGGATGCAAGAATGCATTGTGCATTGAGCTCGGCACCCAGGGCTGCAGACTACAATGCAGAAAAGCCAACGATAACCCATTAAAAGAACACACGATGGCTTAATCTCCTTGTTCTGAATCATTTGCTATTCATACTCAGGGGTGTAGCACAAAATTCTGGGCCCTATACATAAGCAGTCTCTGTGGGCCCCCTTCCTCTCTTGATCCACGTCTCTCACGCATCATTCCAGGCTTTTCAAGGGCCCTCTCCCCATTCGGGCCCCGGGTAGTCAGTCCCACTTGCCCCCCCACTACGACGCCCCTGCTCCTAATACTCCATTTCTCCGAGGTTGTGCCAAATCAAAATTAAGAATTGACAAAGCGTTTCATCTGGAGTGATTTTTTATTTATTTTTTAAGTAGATCATCTCCACAGAGTCAACCGCGGCCACTCAGCTGGAGAACGCTGTCGTCTTTGGGGTTGTCAGCTCAAGGTCCGTCCGGATGACACTGTACGTACAATGTGTGTTTGCTGTCAGGCCTTGCGTGTTCCTGCTATCGCCCCCCTCTTATTTAATTCATTCCAAACGTCATTCTCTCGCGTCGGGTAACATGGGTGAATGAGAGATGATGCTTTGCGATGATTACACACATCTCCGCTATTAGGGGTTGTCGACATTCTCTTCCCCAAACACAGGGCACAGCGCAGTGAAGCATGCTAGCGTGTCCAAGATCATTCTCTCATGTCACAGGAAATTTGAAAATATGAAATGTGCATTTTCTTACTCATTTATTAATTTTCGACCCCAACTGCCGCCCTATCACCTTTAATCGGGCCGTTTTTGAATGTGGTAATTACCTCACAAGTCGTCAGAAAAGACGTTACCTGTATTTGTTCTTTTTTTTTTTTTTTTCAAAAAAAAAAAACAAAATTAATGTAAACTCTTTTTTTTAAAAAAGTCACAGTAATACAGGTCTAAAGTTGCAGTGGCCCGTTTGTCCTTTTTGGCCTTGATACTCACTGGAGAGTCTTGTGTGTTTAGGGGAGGGTGGGGGGGGGGAGGTAGTGGTTGTGGTGGGGGATGTAGGGGGCGGGGGAGGTTTGGGTGGCTGACAGCTCTGGGGCTCTGAGGAGTGGTTTCTGGTGGCAAACAAATGAATTGAGACAAAGAATCTTTTTACCTAAACCCAACACAATAACCCCTTTAAAGCCTTAAGCGGGAGATAGGAGACAGGAGGGAGTCTGGGGGAATCTCCTCTCCTTGGAGCTAATTATTTTCCTCCTCGCACAAGCGTCTCGGCAGAAATAGTCCTTTATTTATCAACGCGCGCCGCGACGTCCAAGGGGCCAGCTCCGCTGACCTTAGAGAGAGATCTGAACCTCGCGTTTTTTAAGACCGTCAAGACAACCCGAAACCGATATGGTCCAGCGGGGCTGGCGGCTGGGTCAAAACAACAATTCCAGTTCGGCAGTCCCTTGGCGTAAACTCAAGGTTAAACCCCCCCCCCCCCCCCCCCCCCCCCCCCCCCCCCCCCCCATTGCATTGCAATTGCAGGGCCCGCACGGTTCTATCAAGCTCGGTTGGAATACGAGGCGGCGAGCTGCCGGTGCTACGTGTGGCTCAGTTTGTCTCGGGGAATGATCTCCTCCCGGGACTGCGCAAAGGAGGGCGCTGCCTTAACCCGTTATGGTTCCAAGATCGCAAACACGCGGAGGTGGAAAGTCCAGGGGTCAGAAAGTAAAAGTCCCCGCCCATGTGTTTCTTCCACCCGTGAACTCAGCCCAGCTGATTCTACTAATTAGTTCTACCTCCTAGTTGAATAAGAGTGCTGATCAGCAAATCCAGGTGGTTGGAACAAAACACTGGGGAAGGACTTTTACTTTCTGAACCTGGATTTTCCCACCTCTGCAGATACATGACTAGAATGGTCTTGAACTGAACGTTCTAATGCTGATGTAATAAAGACGACTGGTAACTGGGAAACACTGACTTAGAATTTTGGAGAAAAAAGATCATTACAAAAACCCAACTCTTCAAAGGGTTAATCCAGGTCCAGGGTTGGACATGGGGCTGTTCTCTGTGCCACAGGTTGGTAGGCAGCATAGCATAGTGGTCAGTTAACTGGGCTTGTAACTCAAATATTATAGGTTGAATTCCCAGGTGGGGCCACGGGCACTGTACCCTTGAACAAGATACTTTACGTGAACCGCTTCAGTAAATATCCAGTTGCATAAATGGGCTGTATGCGAGCTACGTTAGTTCCTCTAGATACGAACACCAGCTGAATACTTGACGGGGAAAAAATCATGGAGCTCATTTTAACGTCATCCTTTGGTCAATCCGATGGTAATACAATACAGGCACTACATTTTCCACAGAAAGAATAGCCACAAACGTGAATACGACACTATAACGACACGAGACAGCGTACTGCAGTTAGCCGGCACATATAGTGCATTTTTGCAACAAGTGACGGTTCTGACACTTGCTGCACTTCGCTAAAATCGAAAAAAAGGACTCGCGGATACGACACGCATAAGAATAAATAAGGATGAGAAAGGGCCATTCAGTTCATCTCGGCTCAATGTTATGACGCAGGAAAGAGATAGCATAAGCTTGCTCACAGCAAGCGAGCGCACTGTCGTTTTTATCCTTTACAACTGAGACACCGATAACAAATCACGACGCGCGCGGCTTCACCTTTAAATATAGCGGAGTGGCCACCGTTGCTATAGTGCCAAGAATAAACCCGGTTTTGGCAGCCGTTGACGGAAAAGGAAGACAATGCCAAATATAATTTCAGTACAATGTCAATGAGAGCAAAGCTCTCAAAGTAGCCCGGCTCCCATCACAATGGAAATGCGGCACAGATGCGCAATCAAAAACCGTTAGAAAATACGGCATTTCCCTGCCCTTGAGGTGGCGTTTTCACCTTTAAAAAAATCGCAATAAATCCTCTCGGCAGCTACCTATGTTTTCAGTGCATACACAAATATGTTGTGCCTCCGATCAACTACCTAATAATGTTCAAAAGAAGAGGACTGCATTTGCCAGGTACTTCCACAAGGATTAAAGTAGAGTCTGTCTATGGGGTTCCATTTCCCCATCTTAATTCCGTGATTCATTGATTTGTTCCGATGGGAACTTGATTCCATGTGATAATCGGCTTCTGGCAGTCGGAGAAACAGCTCATTGATCTCTAGGACGAAGGTTCAGAACCCGATTTAAAATAACATCTGGCCAAACGACAGTTAACCAAGGGGTGTCCAATCTTATCGGAAAAGGGCCCGTTTGGCTGCAGGTTTTTGTTTTCCCCCAATTCTGTGACCTCTGATTCTACTCATCGATGTCGTGATTTAAGAACACGATAAATTAATCAGTGGGACGAGTTGTTGTAGTACTGGTCTAAAGCGAAATCCTGCACCCACACCGGCTCTTTCCGGATAAGATTGAACACCCTTGCAGTAAACCAAAAAGATGTTTCAAAGGTCAGGGTGATTAACTAAGAGATGAACAGAAACATGTGACAAGGTCGTGACAGCAGCTCGTTACAACATTACAAAGAATTTCATTTCACGGAAAATGAGCTATTATCGTTTTTTTTTCCTTTCAGATAGCAAGGAGCGCTTTTCATCTCTTTGGTATTTAATTTTCAGCAGTCTTGCCATTTCTGGCGCCATTTATTTAACTGACAAAGACCCGCTTGGCCTTGTTGCTGTTGATGTTTCTATGTGTAGTAACGGTTGTTATTATACGGTCATAATTATATTCTGTACATGTATCCAGCACCACACCAGGAAGGATCAAATTGGCAGCTAATAATTTTCCGTGATTAAAATGTAAACCAAACTCAAACATTAAAAGTGGCCACAATGAACAACTCAGACAATCCCCTTAAACGAAGTGTGGGCAACCTGTCACTGATCACAGTCTCTGTTGGGGTGTAGAATTGGCCCACTAGAGGCCTAAAACAGATGGTAGAGCTTTTTGATACAGGGTTCAATGATCGGCATGATTTCCATGAGCTGGTTCCATGTTAAGAAATGTTAAGGCTTCTCCACAATGGGGAATTTTTTTCTCATCACTGTTTGAGGGTTTTTCACCCCACTGGGGAGTTGTTGTTTTTTTTCAACCTCATATTCTGGCTATTTGTGGGGTTCAGGCCTGGTTGTTGCTTTTTTTCTGTTACTCTGTAACGTGTACTTGTGACAGTTTTCTGTTAAAAAAAAATAAAATAAAAAATAAAAAACCCCTATACTATTAAATAGATTTGATTTGATTCCACTGATTTGAGATCAGTGACACACCTGTGATCAACACAAGCCAATGGAACAATGCATAAGTGATGCTTATACTTTCGGGTCCACACTACAGGAATAAACCATTCGAGATTTACCGTCCGGTCATATAATTAAAGTTTTTATTTTATTTTATTTTTTCCCAAAGGGCTTGTCCCTTTGGGTTATTTGCAGCGTGTATCAGGAGATGGGGGTCACAAAGATTCAAGGATGTCAGCCATCATCGTAAGAGGACCACTTCAATTCACCCTCGACAATGAACAAAACACGTGTGGCGTCGCTCATGTTAAACATATGGAAATTCACACGGAAATTATTAACGTTTCAGTGGATTACAATTTTCTGTAGCGGCTAAGGGGCCTTGTATCAGCTGTGATGAGTATGTAAGCTAAAATGAACTGGGATTTCAGAGCCTGTGAGATTCCCCGGTGGAAATAGCCTATTTCAAGAGCAATTGTGAAATGTTAAGGTAAGGCACCGCTTGATGAAACAGCACCACAGGTAGAAAGGTTCGTTCTTTTTTCAAATCCAGATACTGTCGGAATAAATTTGCTCACACGGAAATGGAATGCATTGTAGTACATTGCAATATCCGAAAGCAGGCAGTACTATATGAAATTCTTATGTCATCAACAAATCAAGAAATGTATTTGGATAATGTGTTTTATAATATGTTAAACGTGTTGACATGTTTTATTTGTTTATTGAATATATTTAATTTCTGTGAGGGAGGATTCGGCCAACCACCTAATTTCTAATTTTGGTGTTCTCTTCCCTTGAGGAGCTCGTTCCTTCAGGTGTTCCTGCAGGCCTGATTTTTTCGGGAGACGTCAGGTGCGTTCTACCAGGCGGCGTGTCTGGCGGCGGGTCTGATGGGAAAGGACAGTCCCCGTCCGAGGGCGCAAGGGCTTGTGGGTAAAGGTAAACACCTGCGGGGTTTTGCGCGCGTGTGTGCAGGAGAGGAAAACAGAGGTTGAACAGCGCGGTGCCTATTGGAGGAGACTTCTCCTGTCACTGCTGGAAGCGCACAAGCCTGCGAGAAACACGCGGTGGTTATTTTTAGGGGGTGAGGGTGGGGGGGGGGGGGGGGGGGGGGGGGGGGGGGGGGGCGGCGGGGGACGGAGGGGGGGGCCAAGACCGGGAGGAGTGAGAACTCCCAGTTCATGGTTTTTATTGACCAGTGCCATTAGCGTTTCGCCGGGGTCTGAAGGGTGAGGACTAAGAAAATCAATAGTCCCCGTATTATTAGGCTGAACTAAAAAGTTACATACAATTTAGCCAGTCGACATTAATGCTGCCGCTTGTTAACCACTCACGGGGTGTGTGGGGGGGGGGGGGGGGGGGGGGGGGGGGGGGGGAGTCAGCCAAGCCTGATCTGTGCAGCCTGTGGTGACGAAGGCCCAGGGGTGAGGCAGACAGTGTAGAGTCTCTTCGCCTTCCACGCCACCCAACCAAGTACAGATCAACCTCAATTACCCCCCCTCCACCCCCCCACCACCCCACCAAAAAAAAAAACCCAAAAAAACACATCACCACATAATGACATGCTGCCATCTTGCCAAGTTCCTCTCTCAGGCTTATTTACACTGTAGAGTGTGGCCGACTATGTACTGCAGGGCTGCCCAACCCTGTTCCTGGAGATCTACCGTCCTGTAGGCTTTCACTCCAACCCTAACAAAGCACACCTCATTCAACAGCTAGAGATCTTGTTAGTTAATTAGTGCTAATTAGTGGAATCAGGTGTGCTAAAATAGGATGCAGCTGAAAACATACTGGACGGTCGATCTCCAGGAACTGGGCTGGGCAGCTCGAATGTACTGCATGGGGTGTTCGCGGAAGCAATACCGGAAACTTGCAGGTCAACGTGGAATAAACTGCAAGTTAATCTTTAAGGAATGAGAAAACATTTCTTTAAAATGGCATAATTCTTATCTGCTAAAAGGGCACATTGTGTGCGTGTGAGTGTAGCAGTGACCGACTCGACGGGACGCTAGCTATTTGCAGCAAATCGCCGTTCCGGTGAGTCGTCAGGTGTTTGTTTTTGGAAATGCAAGAGTGTGATGTTGTGCCAAACCACAAAAGTCTGCCTTACCTCCTCGAGCATCAAGTCCCCCCCAACTTTGTTGGTGTCTAACTGGCAGATATCGACCAGGCTCCCGCCTTTGAAGGTCAACCCTCCGACTTATCTCATTTTACCGGGCTTTGTACAAAGACGAAACTCACAAGGGCATTGCTGTTAGAATACCCTCCTCGTCACAATGTCTCTTCAAGTCCACAATACCCTTGGTAGAGTGTAAAGGAGGGGGGGGAAAAAACTTTTTTTTTGTACCAAGGTAAAGTTTCTTTGGAAATGTACAGCAAACTCTTTGGAGTTACATCTCCCCTCTTTCAAGCCCCCTTGTGGGGCGGAAGGGCACACCCCCAAAATGCTCTACCTAGCAGCTGCTGTGTGCTTCCATAGGCCACAAGACAATCTGGCCAAATCCATCAGGTACCCCGTTCCAATTCATCGGTATGGACATATATTGCACATGCAGAGTTTGAAGAGCAGGTTTTTGGAATGTTTTTGTTTAAAAATTCTGTGTCAAAAGTCAGTGTTCTGACTTGCGATTGTGACATCAGCATTAGAGTGTTCAGCTAAGAACATTCTAATTGCATATTCGTGATCTTATACGGTTAAGGGTTTAAACAGCAGGAAGGAAACTTCAGTTATTTCACAAATAAACACTGTGGTTTGAAAGGTACAAACAGGCAGCGTTCACTGTTACCCGCAAAAATGACTACAAACAAATTAATCAGAGAGTAATATCCTCCACAGACTGGGCAATTCATTTTTCTGTCCCCTACAGGGCACATGAGTCTCTGGTCTTAATCTCAAGAACCATGCATTGCACAATGCTGAAACACAGACTACATTCAATAAAAATAAAATGAATAATATTTTTGAAAATATTTTCACTGCAGCATGTTTTTGTCACCTAGGACACTTGTATTATGTCAAAAATTATTTTAACTGCCAGGTCTGAGGTGGACGTGCAACCTTTCTTTTTTTTGTATATTACTCTCTATTGCGCTCAGACATCCTGCAAAATCATTACAAAATTTGTACACAGTAAACGTTCAGTGTTACTTTGGCCCTAATAGAGTAGATTTTATTTTACCAGAGTACATTTGATCCCTCTATTAAACTCTCCCGTTACCGAGTCTGTGATTGCCACTGGTCACCCTACAAAGAAAATCCTGGTAACCTCTTCCCCCCCAGATCCCCCCCCCCCCCCCCCCCCTAAGACAGCACTCAGCTTCACTTCCTTCCAGTGAGTTTATTTCTCTTTGATTGTCCGCATACTGCATACACAGGGCCTCACAAACGCATGAACCACCTTGGGACAGCTTTCGCATTTTATTGGCCCAGAGCTTGAGGGCACGTCACATGACCAGTCCCCGTGGAGACGGGGGGAGTGAACTCAGGGAAGCGCCGCTGCCCTCCTGCCCCCCCGGCCCGTCCTGTGCGCGTGACGGAAAGCCGATTATTCCCCAAAATCGCCCGTTTCTGCCCCGTCTCTCGCCATTGGCTAGATCTGTAAGGGGGTTTTACCATCTAGCTGGTGGAGAGACTAATGACAAAGGAGGCCACACTTTCCTTTTTTTTTTTTGTTGCCCTCTTCTGCAACCTCTCTTAATCAACACAGCCTCCCGGAGATGTATCACGATTGGCCGACTGCACGCGTGCAACTTCATTATTGTCATCTTATCGTCAGCTGGGGGAAGCAGAGTGCGGTTACTGGCCCGTAGGAGTGCATTAATCAGCCTACTGGAGATCCCCCTGAACAGAGAGCGCGGAGCCCTTCCCCAGCGCCTAGGGCAGGTGCCTGGGGACACGGATTCCACAGGTACAGTACCACAGGTACGTCTGCAGCTGCATCGGGTTGGGCATTAATATTCTAAAGCACACGGGCAGTCTGTTTCCGACACCAGACTTTTCAGATAAAGGAGGAGGTCAATTTTCCTAGCGACCAACTCTTACCCCTGTGGAACTGGGGTGGGGGGCCGGGGGGGGGGGGGGGGGGGGGGGGGGGGGGGGGGGGTGAGGTGTGCTGCACCATCCATCAAATGGCTTAGCATGACAGTACATGGTCACCTCATTGCATTTTGAGATGTTGCTATACTTGTTGCTATCATGACTTGTTGCTTTTGTTTCCCAGTTAGGATATGAGAATTGCCAGGACCTGCATTGTTATTGTCACATGCCTGGTCTTTGAAATCTGTCTTTCAAGGTTTCCGCTTGTTAGGTACATAGATATATAACTACACTGTCAATAACCAGACATTTTGAAGAATGGTTTGAAAATGGGCATGATTAACTGTTACCAGGATTAACTGGACCATGTAAAATTGTTAGGACCACTGTAAAATTATATATTTTGGGTTGTCATTTTGAAATTAAGATGATTAAGATGTCATTTTGAAATTAAGATGATCAGATCAGGATGTCTACATTACCAGAGGTGTTATATCAAAATCATGTTAGAATTCAGGATTTTGACATTGCTGACGAGGTTATCTTGAGACCAAAAAATAACCTCCACAATCATGTAGACCTTGAAAACATACGTTTTTCCTTGATGTTTCCTTGCAAAAAGATCAGTTTATGATTTTGGACGAGTTGTCAGTTGCCCTGAAATTTTTTTCTGTCATAATAAATATGATCAGAGTACCAGGCATCAAAGTTTTACATCCAATATTTTTTAGTGAGGTTTTCTAAAAGAAGTTTATAGCTGGAGCTGTACATAAATTCACGCTTGTGGAAATTATGTTTGATTTTTTGCCATAATAACAAAAAAAAAATAACTCCAGATTCTTGCACATACATTTTAGTACGCCATATGCCGTACTGTATGCCATATTATCATCTCGAAGACAATAATGACCTGCTGGTATAATTTATGCTTGTGTCTTGAATCTGAAATTTCCGAGGGGTGGGAACTAAAGTGAATTGAAGTGTCGGCTAAATGTAAACGTCTCTCACATCACTTTGGCAGACGTCAGCAGAGGCCTGGATTTAGACGGAGTGGGATGTCGGATGATTCTCATGGGCAGTAAAAGCCTGCTCTGTTTGCAGGTGTGAAAACAGCCCTCTGACGGAAAGAGTGTGGAGAAAGAAAGGAACTACTCGTGATCTAAAGCTTGTGATCTTATGCTCTTACATTTTCACCTTTAGTATGAGCCAAGTCTGCTATTCAACTCAGACTTATTTTTGCATCTCGGGCTCCTTCTATTTCTTTTTGGATGGTTTGAGTGCAGTCTTTTTAGAATCAATTTAGTTATTCTCGTCTACTGCACTGAGCAGCTACTTTTGCCTAAATTCAAAAGGCACAGAACCTCAACATTTTTGAAAATAAATGTTGACAAGAAAAGATAAGACCTATACCATGTATTATCTATCATTAATACCAATTATCTTTTATTTATTTAAATTATATAGGTGGCACGTCAGTGTTTTAATCATTAAACAATTATATTTCGTGATGTATAAAAATGTGATGTATAAAAATGTCCACAGTGAAACTGTGCCGATTGTTGGGTGGATTTATCAAAAATGGGCCAAAAAAGTCCATCTTCCAAAAGCAAAATACACAGATGTCCGCAATTCAGATTAAGTTGGAAAACCAGTAACCAGTAATAGGCAATCTGACCGGTCAACTGGAATTGAACACTTCCACCACAAGAGGGAGTCTGAGCTCCAATAGATGAGCAAGCTGAATGGCTTCAATATCACCACTTCACGTTTTTATGTACACACAGCAGAATATTGCACGGTTTGTAGTAGGTAGGGGGTTTGTAGCATTGAGTGTAATTACCTCATTTTATCATCAGGATATTGAAATCCCTGATGTGTGTGTGGAAACCAGACAGAACATCATTGTCCTGTATAGTTTGTAGGTGGGTTTCAGGCTAATTAATTGAAAACATGCCTACATAATACATCTACTGTGGGCATTTGGCAGGTATATTACAGTTTGGGTCCTACACACAGCCTGTATGATGATATTGTCTTTCCCCTTACAATCACCATTCTGATTTTTTTTTTTTTTTTTTTTTTTTTTTGTCTCAAATGGACTTTGATCTTCTAGCTGAGCATGTTCCCATCACTACAAAATCCACAGTGAAAGTTTTACCTGCAACAAATCGTGAAGTATGAACTTTATTCTGTCGGAACCCGGTTTTTACCTCAAATGTTACAGTCTTTGGTAAGATCCACGTAACGGCCCTGCTTGCAGAAGGTATGCAGGGCCTCTTTAGTCATTCTGAGGGATTGCCACTAGACGGTGCTGTTGCTCCATTATTGGCACTACACCTCGGACGAGTGGTCATTCAGAAAAAGTTCCCCCATACCTTACAACAGAGAGTTCGTTATTCTCATTTTTGTTTTAAAAAAAATAGATACATTGTATTGCGTTGACAGTATTGTGTTTAACAATCTCTGTCGGTCTATAATGACACAGAATACGGACCGGCAAAGCTACTGTCAAGAGAGTGCTGGTTGTACTTGAATGATAAAATAGATAAATCTGACACAGGGGTTTTTGACCAAATTCAATGAACAGTTATTTATTATATTGATAGACAGTGCCACCTGAACAGTTACATGAGTAAATGAGTGAAAAATCATGTTTCACTTCATTTGGTCATAGTAAGTTTGCTACTATTTGAAAATGTATATTTAAACCAGTTTTTTCTGTGGCAACAAGCAGTTCTCAGATTAACTCCTTTGACAAGGTGCTTCTTGGACTCACAATCACAATTCATATCAGTAGTTTGCCAGAGAGAGCGAGAGAGCGAGCGAGCAACAATGCCTTATTCAAACAGATGACCATTTAGAGTTCTGCTGCAATGTTGTGAAGAGCAGTGCTGCATGACAAAGACCCCATAATGAATAATACAAGCTACTAAAGTCATGGTTGTGGAAAAAAAAACATTCCTATTACCACGGCACAGAACATACTGTCCTCCCGGCTCATTACAAAGCCAGATTCACTCACTATCTTCAGGTCTCTGATTGATTTTCAGCCATTTATAATGAAGGCAAGAGTCACATGGTATGCGATTCGCACCCTTAGACTCCCCGACCCGGGCGCGGCCACGAATTGGCAAATCGCCGAGGGTACATTTGGAAGCCGTGAAATTTCATAACGAGGTGGGGGTTTTTGCTCAAAACGCGATTTGCATTTTCTCAGAGCATTTTCCAATTGGATATTGTATTAAAAAAATTTTTTTTTAAGTATTTAAAGGTACATTCTTGTCAAGGGTGCGGGGTCAAAAAATCTGAAAATAGAAAGCAGGACCCAAAACTCTCTGCAACAGCTACACCCCTTTATTATGGGTGGTCAATGACCCCTTTATTATAAACATTTAAAACATGGAAACAAACTCACAAACCAGTTGATGCCCCTTGCGGCCCAAAACGCTGTCTGTTTTCATGTCTTCAACATTTTCTAATGAAGAGGTGGCACAGGAGTAGAGTGTTACGGATTCCTCCTTTCTCGTTTTGCAAATGGACATTGAGCCAAATGCAGCAGAGAGAGAGAAAATAAACTGAATTTCAAATTGAAGACAAGAGGCCACATCAGCTTTGCTTCTGGGTTGTTTTTTTTTTTTTTTTTGGACACATTTTCCCCTTAATTTACATGAACCTTCCTCCTTTATCAGTTTTTTGGGGGCGACACAGCTCAGGAGGTAAGAGCGGTTGTCTGGCAGTCGGAGGGTTGCCGGTTCGATCCCCCGCCCTGGGCGTGTTGAAGTGTCCCTGAGCAAGACACCTAACCCCTAATTGCTCCCAACAAGCTGAATGTTACCCTGCATGGCAGCCTTTCACCGTTGGCCGTGTGAGAGTGTGTGTGTGAATGGGTGAACGAAAGGCACCAATTGTAAAGCACTTTGGATAAAAGCGCTATATAAATGCAGTCCATTTACCATTTTTGTCTAACTTCCACGCACACACGGTGGCTTATAAATAGCGTTTGTACGTCTCGCTTTTACCGAAGCGGTGTGAATTCGCCGGCCTCGCTCGCCCGAGGGGGGGTCCACAACGGGTCACGTTTGATTCCGGATTTGGACACGTAGCTTTTTTTCTCTCATAACAATTTCATCAACCTCCGCGGTGCAACTGCTCCACACCAATTACTGTGCATGGAATATTAAATTCAGATTTCAACTGAAGGGGGGATGTGGAATGTGTGTGTGAAACAGGCACCAGTGGTTTGCCCCGCAGAACACTGCAGATCCATATTTTATGAGCATCTTCCGCCTGTCGAGCAGCTCTGGCCGTGACTCCCGTATAATAATCGACAGAAGAGCAACTCCTGAAGGTGCGGACCGTTACGCATTAACACGCACCCGCACAATCGAGGTCTCAACTCCGCAATCAACACACCGTGAATGTGTGGTTCGTGTAGTACAGTCAGTGTGTGGAATAGCCCGCCAGGTCATGTAAGTGGAGGCAGAAACTCCGGGGATTTTTCAAGACTCGGCTTGATAGGGTGTTAGATACTATGGGGGCGACATAGCTCAGGAGGCAAGAGCGGTTGTCTGGCAGTCGGAGGGTTGCCGGTTCGATCCCCCACCCTGGGCATGTCGGAGTGTCCCTGAGCAAGACACCTAACCCCTAATTGCTCCCAACGAGCTGAATGTTACCCTGCATGGCAGCCTTTCACCGTTGGTGTGTGTGTGTGTGTGTGTGAATGGGTGAATGAAAGGCACCAATTGTAAAGCGCTTTGGATAAAAGCGCTATATAAATGCAGTCCATTTACCATTTAGATACTAGCTAGTCTGTAGGTAATCAGAGCACTAACTTAGTTAGGAAAATGGCGAGCATTGTTGGGTTGAATGGCCTCTTCTCGTCATTATATTATGCTATGTTTTGTGAAGTTTATTAGTTAATGCACTTTTAGCTGCATGTTTGTATGAAATGTGCTAGTATACAAATAAAGATTACAATTATTATTATTATTACTGTACAAGTGTCAGAGATATGTAGCTGCATCATATACAATAAAACCCTTCAAAACAGCCATAGACAATGCCATAGCATAGACAGTTTTACTAGTAGTCACCCAAGCATCTTTCAGCTGAGAATATGCAAATCTCTAATTAAGCACACACACACAAGGTTTTTGTGTGCTGAAAAATAATAATGTGTAATGATAAACTGCCGTTGTCCATTATCCCCAGGTACAAGTTTTTTTTGATGTATCTACATTTATTTATCAATGGACTTATTTGTTTTGTTGTGGGCGTCACCGTTGGTGAATGTTAGCCAGGCAGGCGTGAATGCTCACTATCAATCTTTTTGCACTTAATGAGGGGCCTGTTGCCTGAGAGTAACTTTAGTTTGAATATCAGGGGGGTTGAAAATGTACCCCCCTGATGAACCCGAGAACACAAACAACCAACGCCAGACATACACCCCCCACCCCCTCCCCTGAAGAGATTTTTTTTTTTTTTTTTTAAGAACTGCTGTGAAATGATCATTTCTAATGAAGTCCAAGGGGGATATTGAACATCTATTCATGCGGCTTTGTCATACAAATAAAAATTCATCATCATCATCATGCTATGTCATCGGAGAGGTCATTTGGCTTGTATTGTAATACTGAGGTGGGGGGGTTGTGACCCCCCCCCCCCCCCCATTGCCCCCATAAACGATGCCCTTGCTGCTGCCGGGACGACCTGATAAGTGTCCAGGTGGACCTGGAAGGCCGGAGAGCAGGTGTCTGCGTCGGAGTGGGACCTCCCTCAGGTGACGCCTTGCGTGAGAAGCCGGTCAGCCAGCCTGGACAGGGGCCAGCGACAGCAACACTTCAGTTCACCTCTTAAACAAAAACACAGTTTTTTTTTTTTACCCCCTCCCGACAGGAAATGGGACCTTCTTATGAGATGCCGCTTTAGTGCTGAGCCCCCCCCCCAACCCCCCCACCCCAAAACCCCCCCCCCCACCCCCCCTGGGGAAATGACAGTCATCAGTATGTGCACCTCCACATTTTTTTGTCTCTGTAAAACTCCTCATGGGCAGTAGGTCTCATTTGCTCTGACCTGTCTCCCACCACCATCGTTAGACCCGTCAAGTCCTCCCTCCAAATGACTGACAGTTACAGTGTAAAGCTGGCAGCGGGGGCTCCAACTCAGGTAATTGACTATAGATCAAAAAGCCTCAACAGTGCAGGTTTTTTTTTTTTTTTTTTTTTTTTTTTTTAGTTCTGTCAGAGGACAACCTGTACCTTCCTGTGCCACTGTCTGAACACACGGTACTCAGGGGAAATAGCATGGCCTTCCTTCCCAAGGGCCCAGATGTGGTATGTGTGCAATGGAGGAGGCAGCAGAATCAGCCTGTCTAGGCTCATTTAGAGACTATGCAGCCCTGATTGAGCATTAAAGACTTCCTCATATCAGAGCCTAATCAAAATTAAAAATAAAAAAAAAATTTTAAATAAATTTGGCAGGCAACGCGAGGCTGAGTATATCCAATTCCCTTTGCAAATCGGAACGTCCAATCGTCAGCAACCGCAGCCGCGTGCATGCTGTGAGCCCCACTGGGAGATTCGGCGGAGTGTCGACGTCCACGTTTCGCCTCCAAAATACGTGGCGTCGCCAGCTGCTTCCTTGCACACTGCAGACTACAGTTAAGATCGAAGACCTTTCATATGCAGATCTGACTGCAATTTACTCGATTGGCCAGCAGGGGTCGCTAGACAGTGATGAGCACGGAACTCCGTCAGACTGAACTCTCCCATTCCCTGGGCGAACGCAAAGGCAGTTGTACGTCATCCTATGAAGCTACTAGCCACAGTCGGTACTGGTTCGGATCTGACCTGACGCTGTGACACCTATTTTTTACAGTCTCTGTGTGAGACACATCCATGCCTTAACCAATGTGTAATTCATCGTTCTACTAACAGAACTGAACCTGAAAAAAATTACTTTCTTAATCCCTTTTATTAATTTAAAAAAAAAAAAACTGTCCCGATTCTCCTCCTGGGAAATAGATGAATTAACTTCTTTCATCTCTCAAAAGTGTTTTCCATGTAACTTTTACATTTCATTCTAGGACTTAATTTTGTTTCTTTGTAGGCCTCCTTCTTCAAAAGCTTCCGAACGTTTGTAATGGCGTGATACAAAGAATTGCATACAGTGTTATGAATGCAATCTGGAAAAAATGATTGTATAACAACATAAAAATAATAACCTTCCTTGATATTTACTCTATATATCACTAAATACTCTGAAGCCCTTTTCAGACTGAACACAGTTTTACGTAGTCATGAAATAACCCTGCCTTGAAGTTTTCACAACAATGAATTTTGTGTCACCTGCCTTATTTAGATACAAACGTTCGGGCTTATTCGTGTGAATAAGAAAAACAAAAAAGGGGGAGGGAGAACTGACAAGCCAACACTGACTCAGCTCACCACACGACTTTCCTCAGATGTCAGCTCTTGCTCAGCTACTTTTGGTATGCTACGCTGAAACCAATTTCAAACTAACTCAGTAACCACTCTGTGATTCCTGATTTCATTTAGATGGAGAGCCTCCCGTGTGGTGCATCTATCAAATGCTTTTACAAAGTCCAGATATACAGTATACCATGCATCTGGTTCGAGTCAGGTAACTCTGTAGCGTCCTCAGAGAAGTCCAGTAGGTTTGTTTGTCCTGAACTAACCTGCAAAAAAACCGTGTTCGTTTTCCCCAAGAAATAATTCCGTTTTGTCGTTAATCAGAGATTACAGGGTTGTACATGAGATGCAATTTAAACTAGAAGGGCTTTAATTTCCCTGTTTGGTCCCTCGTTTCGACACCACAGCCGCGTGTTAAAACTTCCATATGAAATAGCGCTTCCCTTTGCTCACCTGCTCATTGCACCCAGCGTCTCTAAGGCCGGTATTTACTCCGTTCAATCCATACCGCTCCTGCTCTCCCGGAGAAATCAAACAGTAGTTTTCTCTCCCGGTATTTTCAGCGCCTCGAGCACCTTAACTGAGTCAATTTCGATTGACACCTAAATTTCGGCAGAGTGATTGCATCATCGATCCGCTCTTCCTACATCAAAGATGGCCGCGGTCGTTACTTCGAAAGCATGGATTAAAAATGGTGCTTGTTTAATCATCTGAATTGGTCTCCGGTTTTAATCTGCAGTGGAGTACAAATTTGAAGAAGGTAGTGTATAATTAAGGTGTCCTGTTTAATTTGTTTCCATCTGTAGCTATCTTTTTAATTCTCGCTCTGTGTAAAAATAAATAAATAAAAAATACGTCACCTTCCTAAAATATGCACGGATAACTAATCTTTTTTGAGAAGGATTAAATTAAGTGTTCATGTTTTATTAATCTCACATTAGCATAAACATTTTCAGGTACTATGCAGCACATCCTGCTAATCAACATAATTAGATTTGGCTTCAGTAGGCTTGGCCCGGGTAGATAAGTACCAAGCGCAATGTTTCACAGTTAATGCTGAATATCAATTGATTTAGGATGAATCCCACAAACACTCCGTTCGTATGAAGCACGGGAGCCCTTGAATAATGTGGTAGGCGCTGATTAGCATGGAGTAATAAATCTAACATTCTGCTGCAAGTCGCGCGTGTTTTATTTTTTAATTTTTTCTCAGGAATCCGTCCTCCGGGGCTCCGTGGTAACAAGGTTTATGCGAAAGTGTGGTAAATGTAGAGGGTCAGGTAGGAATGGCCATGCACAGTGCGTATGTGGAGTATCTGACCTGTGCACATGTGTCAGTCATGTATGGAAATGCAACTGCTTTTTGATCGTGTGGACATGAAGCAACACGTGAAGGCAGGATGGCTGTTCGCGGGAATGATACCGCGGGTGGTGGACTTGGTGCCGGGCATAGGCTCCGAGATGCAGGTATGCTGCCTAGCACCAAAGGACACACATCCGGTATCTATGGGCATATCACGTTTCCATAGCACTTTTGCCCTACTCTTACCAACAAAATGTCCCAACCACTTTCAGTTACGGGGTTTTGAAATTAATTGAAGTCGGATAAATGTGTGCCACCAAGTCTAAATCCTTTGAAAAATGAGACAGTTTGGAAGCCTGTCTGTCAATCTGCTGACCACGGATCGATATACATTGCTCCAGGCTGTCAGGGTCACAGTGATGGAAGGGGGTGGCTCTACAGGGGGCTAAAATCACTTTGTAGAAGCAGTAATTTTTTTTGGCACAAACTGCTGGAGGTGCTTCCTCTGTCCAGAACAAAAAAAAAAAAAACATGCACAACTTGAGCCACAGGGGCTGCTTGCCTGAGCAATATAATCCTGTTGTTGTTGCGAGTCGATGCCTGAGTTTGACACTTGGAGCTACACAACATCTGCACATCACCGCCGATATCTGAGGGCCAAAGCGCTTTGTCCTGGTCTTGTTTGTGACGGAGCAGAGCAATGCCCTGGAGCACAGTTTCTACAGGTTTTTATCTATGGCAGTGACAGTGTGAGTGTTGAGATTTCTGACGGGACTAGAAAACTGACAAGGACTTCGGGCGAGAGCTGCTTTGTACCGTCGGTTCACTGGTGAGCCTCCGATCAAGGCAGAACCAGAGCATGATGCAAGAACAAGGGCCGTGGTGTAGTGTGATTGATGGTTATGGAACTGGACTCACAACTCTGAGGCTTCGCTGCCATTATACCGTGTAAGCAGTGGCATCACTAGGGTTGGTGACACCCGGTGCGGTCGACCGTTGGTGTCACCTGATGTTGGCGACCGGGGGGGGGGGGGGGGGGGGGTTGCTGTTTTGAAGTTTGTCGAGGGGGGCAGGCCGTTGGAAGTTCGTCGGGGGGGGGGGGGGGGTCGGGGGGCAGGGGGGGATTGGGGATGTGCTGGCGGCTGTGGGCTCAAGAAATTGTGTGTTATGTATTCAAACGACAAAGCGCTTCTCATCACACTAACACCGCTAATTAAATCAACCGGCAGTAAACTGCTTTGGAGAAATTTAATGTTCCATGTTACACAAAACACTGCACAAAAAGATTATTGGCAGTTATTTCGGTGTCACCCCCCTCTGATGGTGTCACCGGTGTGGTCCGCACCCCCTAGTGACGCCTCTGCATGTAAGCAAGGCGCTTAACTTCAATATACAGTTGCACTACATGGCCAAAAGTATGTGGACACATGGCATCCAACCTCTCATCGAAAATTATGGGAATTAATATGGAGTTGGTCCTCCCTTTGCTTCTATAACAACCTCCACTCTCCTGGGAAGGCTTCAGCCTGTTTCAATTCAGCCAGAAGAGCATTAGTGAGGTCGAGCTGATTGGGCGATTACAACTGGCTCGCAGTTGGCTTTCCAGTTTATCCAAAGGTGTTGGACTGGGATTGAGGTCAGGGCTCTTTGCAGTCCAGTCAATTTCTTCCACACCATTCCACACACCACACCGTGGGGCCATGTAGCTCAGGAGGTAAGAGCGGTTGTCTGGCAGTCGGAGGGTTGCCGGTTCGATCTCCCGCCCTGGGCGTGTCGAAGTGTCCCTGAGCAAGACACCTAACCCCTAATTGCTCCCAGCTGATTGGTACATTGCATGGCAGCCTTTCACCATTGGTGTGTGAGTGTGTGTGTGTGAATGGGTGAATGAGAGGCATCAATTGTAATGCGCTATATAAATGCAGTCCATTTACCGTTCTTGACAAAACCATTTCTCTAAGGACCTCGCTGTGTGCCTGGGGGCACTGCATGCTGAAACAGGAAAGGGCCTTCCCCCCCAAACTGTTGGGGAAGCTGGAACTAAGGGGCCGAGCCCAAACCCTGAAAAACAGCCCCAGAATAAGGGGTGTCCAGATACTTTTGGTCATATAGTGCACATATACAAATCACCCGATATGGATGTAAAGACCCTCAAATTAATGGTGACCATCTGCACTTTAAGCTCATGTTCGTTCTTTTATTTAAAATCCAATGTGCTGGAGTGCGGAGCCAAAACAACAAAAAATTGCATCATGGCCCCAACGCTTTTGCATTGAACTGTATATCCAGCTGTATGAATGGATACTACGTAAAAATGCAAAAGCTGTGGAAGTCGGTCTGGAACATCTGCTAAATGCCCGCAATGTTGAATTGGCATGGTATAGTACAGAGGCATCCAATCTTATCTGAAATGGGCCTAATTAACTAATCTTGCTCTTCAATCAAGACCAGATGAGCAGAATCGAGTGTCGTAGCGCTGGGATAAAATAAAAATGCTGCACCAGCATCGGCCCTTTTCTGATAAGATTGGACACCCCCTGGCATAGCACCCCTGTGCAAGGTTGCTCCCTCCCCTCCTGCTGTTAGCCGTCGCTGCTCCGTGTCTGTCCTGCTACCCCTTCCCCTTAATAAAGAGGCCGAATGAGCCGGCATGGGTCTACATGACATGGCAGAACTCATCAATTCAAGTGCGCGTCCGATGCAGAGTCTCCCTGGAGGCGCTAGCACGAGCATCGCTAGCGCGAGCATCACTAGCACGAGCATCACTAGCGCGAGCATCGCTAGCGCGAGCATCGCTAGCACGAGCATCACTAGCACGAGCATCACTAGCGCGAGCATCACTAGCACGAGCATCGCTAGCACGAGCATCACTAGCGCGAGCATCACTTGCGCGAGCATCGCTAGCACGAGCATCACTTGCGCGAGCATCGCTAGCACGAGCATCACTAGCACGAGCATCACTTGCGCGAGCATCACTAGCACGAGCATCACTAGCGCGAGCATCACTTGCGCGAGCATCACTAGCACGAGCATCACTAGCACGAGCATCGCTAGCACGAGCATCGCTAGCACGAGCATCACTAGCACGAGCATCACTAGCACGAGCATCGCTAGCACGAGCATCACTAGCGCGAGCATCACTAGCACGAGCATCACTAGCGCGAGCATCACTAGCACGAGCATCGCTAGCATGAGCATCACTTGCGCGAGCATCGCTAGCACGAGCATCACTAGCGCGAGCATCGCTAGCACGAGCATCACTAGCACGAGCATCGCTAGCACGAGCATCGCTAGCACGAGCATCACTAGCACGAGCATCGCTAGCGCGAGCATCACTAGCACAAGCATCACTAGCTCGAGCATCGCTAACGCGAGCATCGCTTTGCCGGTTTCACGTTAGACTCTTGTCCATTGCTGTGCGAACATTTGCATCACATTTATTATTTTTTTTACCCCCCCCCCCCCCCCCCCCCCCCCCCCGCTATCCCCAGTTTCACGTTGGCTCGTGTCCATTAACTGTACTAACATTTTCATCACATTTATTATCATTTTCTTTAACCCATTTCTTTTCTCCCGTTGTTAGCCGTGCCTGGCGTTCGGCTTCTGAATGAGAGCAAGCTCACCCAAAATTGAAAGCGTGGGGGGGGGGGGGGGGGGGGGGGGGGGGGGGGGGGGGAGCGGTCGCACCATTACCTCATTACACTTCATTCAGCTGACTGAATGTTCCACTAAGTGTGGAAAAACCATACTGATAATGATGATGATGCTGATAATGATGATGAAGGTCCAATCCCTAGCTACGTCTAGAGAAAATGTGGCATCGTATGATCTGAGTAAAAATCAAATAATCGCAAATAATCCCTCTCCTGTGAATGGCTCATTTCTTTTTTTCAATGCAGCCAAGGCACGGGCTAAGCGGCTTGTACACTGTGTCTGCTTCCATTTGCCTCAAAGCACACTTAGAATAGCTGCTTCATAACTTGTTTTTAAAAAAGCGAAGTAACTTTCTTTAGTTTTGCTCACAGTGCTTGTTTCCATTTGACTCATCACAGAAATTGCATGAATAGAAACTTAGCTTTTTAATTAAAAAAAGGGGCCTTTGGTGTTAATAGGGTGCCTTTTGAATATATATACTTCAAAAGAGCTTTAGTAATGAGTAAGTCATCATAACACTTTTCCCTTTTCACAGATTTCTTTTAACAACATTTTTATCTTTTAATGAGTCATACTGTTCGATATATTGTTTTTCACTTCTCCTAACAGTAAAGCATGTTTAGTTGACGTGGTGACCGACAGCCCCAGGAAGAGACTCAGGGATGAGACAGCAACAGCAGGTCCAACAACCGTCAATTAATTAACCACGCGCAGGGAGAGTCCACCTCCTGGGCAGTCCAAGAGAAAGCTCCAAAGAAACCTCCTAATACGTTCATCTTTACTGGCAACAGTCGGAAACCCAACACATTGGTTCTTCCCATAGAATGTACCCAGCAATTACATTTACATTACCGGCATTTAGCAGACACTCTTATCCAGAGCGACTTACACAACTTTTTTTTTCTTTTTTTTTTTTTTACATAGCATTTACAGTGCATGCATTTATACAGCTGGATATATACTGAAGCGATGCAGGTTAAGTGCCTTGCTCAAGGGTACAACGGCAGTGTCCTACCCAGGAATTGAACTTTCTACAAGCCCACTTCCTTACCCACTATGCTTTGCGGAATTACTTCCCACCAAGCCCATCTTGGAACACAACGCCCCGCTTGACCTCTCAGGAATACATAGCTCCATTACCTCATTACGCTAGCATGCACCTGCTATCACTAGCGGCGCCTCAAAGTAGCGGCACCCGTTCGCTTCGGACGAGAATACATCATCGCTAGCGCGAGCATCACTAGCATCACTAGCACGAGCATCGCATCACTAGCACGAGCATCACTTGCGCGAGCATCACTAGCATGAGCATCACTTGCGCGAGCATCACTAGCATGAGCATCACTAGCACGAGCATCACTAGCATGAGCATCACTTGCGCGAGCATCGCTAGCATGAGCATCACTTGCGCGAGCATCACTAGCGCGAGCATCACTAGCACGAGCATCGCTAGCATGAGCATCACTTGCGCGAGCATCACTAGCGCGAGCATCGCTAGCACGAGCATCACTAGCGCGAGCATCGCTAGCACGAGCATCACTTGCGCGAGCACACTAGCATGAGCATCGCTAGTGCGAGCTATGAGAACAAGAGATGGGGCACGACACCTCTGGCCAAACAGGCACAGGCTTGGGTCAGTCCGTGGCTCCCGGATGTAGTGGATATGTATTGAGATGAGATTACATCGAACTATATTTATGTGTCTGTTCATCACCCAGAACCTCTAAGAAAGCATTCCAGCTGTCTTCTTATCTTCCGCCAGGAACTTCAAAGACACTTTTGAGGTAGAAAGAGAAACTTCAGCCAAAACCTCAAAGGTGCAAACCCTTTGAGAATGCGGGTTCAGAACTAATCAGAACTAAGACATATTTGCATCTTTGAAAACGAAGTTAAAATGCGTCGGTTTTAATTTCAATAATTCATCGGAGTGGTTACTTGCATAGCCCTAGTCGTGTCTTGAACGGGTAGTGAACGAAATGTTTTCTTATCTTTTCATGAGTAAAGTTAAGTAAGTAAATAATTGACAGTCGACCGAGTCGAAGCTGTATTTCAGAATGCTAAATAAGAACCCAAAAACTCTGTGGTTCTTACCTCTATGGTTCCACAGGTGCAGGTACTGTATCTCAGAGGATTTTTAAATTACCGTTGATTTGCCCTTTATGCACCCCTGTTTTGCTCTGGCATTGCGGCACCTATGTGTGCTCGTGCCAATAACATGCGTCTGCATTTGAATTTGAGAGCGAGAGAGAAAAAAAAACAGATGGAGGGAAAGTGAGAAAGAAATAAGAGAGGGAAAGAAAGAGGGAGAGAGAGGAGGAGGAGGAGGAGAAGAGGGCGAGAGTTAAGAGAGGAAAGTGAGAGTGCTTGCCGAACGGCATACTGTCAGGTGCCTATTTTAATCGTAAGCTAAAGCTTTCAATTTACACCCGTATGAGCAGCCAGATGCTCTCTCCAACCCAGCTAACCCCCCAGGGGAGCTCAGGCACAATTTATAGGAGCGCTGCCAAGAACCTGGCGCTAGATCGGAATTCATAATGCGGAGGACTCGACAGCGGGCACGCACGTACGAAATGTTTAAAATGGCCCCCCGTCATTAAAAAACGGGCACTTACAATGGAACACCATAGGGGCCCCTTGCTTCTTACGCTTCTGGCCTCAGCCGTTTACCATTACATTACAGGCATTTAGCAGACGCTCTTATCCAGAGCGACTTACACAACTTTTACACAGCATTTTTCACATTGTATCCATTTATACAGCTGGATATATACTGAAGCAATTTCCATTAAGTACCTTTGCTCAAGGGTACAACGGCAGTGTCCTACCCGGGAATCGAACCTGCGACCTTTCGGTTACAAACCCAGTTCCTTACCCACTGTGCTACACTCCGTCGGAGTGCTACCACAGCGGAGGGGCTAGATGTTTACTCCACGGCGACGGTTTCGCTGTCGGGCGCTCATTACCCTGTTCCTTCAATCCATTTTCAATAATAGTCCGTCTGTTTCGGGCAATTTCTTTTCCGTGTGTGTTGAGGGGAAAGGAACAGAGGAGGTCAACCTTGCCCCATGACCTTTTTTTTTAAAAAAAATTTATTTTACCGATGATGATAAATTGCCGTGTCATTATGTCCCCCGGGACATAATGACAGCCGCTGATTAAGTATCAGAGCCGCGCGTGAGAGCGCGACCGCGGAAAAAAACGTTTCGACGGCACGTGGCAGGCTTCAGTTTCACCGGTCCATAATTATTATTAAAGCCCTCTCGCCGCTTTCCAGTACGGCCCTAAAACAGAAAGGCCCCAGCACCGTACGGGAGGCAAGGTTAACCACAGCCATCGAGAGCAGAGGGGGTTTTCGAAGTGAGGGGAATTAAGGTGCCACAACTTGGTGGGCTTTATTTTCTTTTTCTTTTTTTTTGGAAGGGGAGGAGAGGGCCTTAGACAGAGACTAGCAGTGAGTCAGGGGTATTAAGATGCTATTAAGAAAATGAGCACCCTGCGTTTTCTCTCTAGCTCCTGTCCTCCTCTCACCCTGAGTACACCCCGTCCCAAAGTACCCTACACCCCCTCACAACACCTCCCTGTTTGCTAATCACCCGGAACCTCCACCCCCATCTATTTGGGCCTGTCTTTCACATCTCTCATATTTTATTATTTTGCCTATTATGTCTCACTCCCCTACTTTTCAACTTTTTCTTATTTTACTTTTCCAATATGATAGTAATAATAAGAAGAAGACGAAGAAGCAGAAAAAAAAGAAGAAGAATCATAATCATCATCAGAATAAGAAGAAGAAGAGTTTACGGAGCACTTTCAGCAGTCTGCAAAAGAACTTTAGGGCCAGAAGGAAAACATAATATCTTATCTTGCAAATAATTAGACAGAAAATGTGGGATTTAAAAAAATTAATGTGGATACAGAAAAAGTTTAAACAAGCTAGATCCCTGAACTCCCTGGGTGAGTGATTCGGGGTTGCTGTTTGTGGAAGGGGGTTAGTGATGTTCTGAGCAGGCTAAACCAGTTAGGCAATGTTTACTGTGTGTAATGTGTTGTTGATCAGATGAAATCAAGAGCTGAGAGATCAGGCCCATCCATTTCACATTTAATGACGCTGGAATGTTGTTATGAGGCAGACTTGTGGATTCAGAAGTCTGGCGAAGTTTTGTGTTCCCTAGGAGTTGTGTCCCTCGTTTCTAATCAAAGTGTAGTTTTATGGTTGCTGTGGTATTGTTTGCCCCTGCGTATTCATACACATGGGTGCTGTGTCTCATCACCGCATCTGTTTGAGGCAGCTTTGTATCTCAGCTTGCTGCCAGCAAGGGAGGGAATCCTAGAGGAGGAATGCCTTTTAAATGTACTGTTCAAATATGTAAACTGTGTGGTCGTTCAAAATGTGTTTTCTTCACATTTAAATATAATTGCTCTCAAAATGAAAAATGGTTTATTCAAGGCAATGCATTCAATCTGTGAAACGAAAACAACACACACTAAAGAAATTTTTATATAAAACGTGCTGCTATTACAATATTTTTTCCCCACACAAAGTAATAATTGTGAACATTGGGTGGTTTTGTAGTGGGGGGGGGGGGGGGGGTGGGGGGAGAGGTTATGGGGCTCAGCTATTGTAGATTCCATCTACTGGGTGAGATAAAGTAAGTTGCATTCACTGAATATCCCATGATGCTTATGTAAAGAACTTCTGTAGTGTCATGGAAAAATGTTGCCTTAATGTGAATTTTTCTCTCTGATCATCAAATCATTTCTCAGTTTAATTGGAATGGAAGAACCCTCATAATACCCCAAAGTCATCTGAACTGATGAGACAGGAACATTCTGGAGGAAAATGGCTGCCGTGCTTCACTCTGGTGACTGCAACTTGCCCCCATTTCACTGTAAAGCATTCAATATCCATAAATGAAGACGCGTTTGATTAAACTTTGCATTATCGGTTTAAAACTCAAATGAAGAGAGTACCATAAAATAAAATTTTATCCAGATAACAAATGGTAGAAAATCTGGGGTAGAAATTTGTCACACAAGGAAATACCATAGATTTCAGCCACTGGATCCATCCAAACACTAACACAGGTTCAAGATTGCATTTTTCATCCAGATAACCTCATGACATTTAATTTACAAGCTTGGTAAATTAAATGTCATGAAAAGTAGTGAAAGACAACATAATTGTTATAATTTATACAGCATTTTATTAAATATGAAAGTGTACCTTTTATTTCTCATACAAAAATCATATTTTAAGATGTACTTTGCTCAGTAGAGCTTACATTGACTGTCCGATTTTTTTCAGAAAATCAAAATCATATTTTCTAAGAACATTATCAATATTTTATTTGACCTCCATATGCACACAGAACCGGCTGGCTGAACTGCAAATTGCCAAGACCCGGCGATTAATGTGGAAAAAACTCCCACTTCAATAGGCACGGTCCATATACGCACGGCTTCATTAGCATCCAGCAGGGCTCTCATTGGCCCAGACAAACTGCAGATATTTCAGGTCCACTGACTATCCATCCGTTCGTCCATTCTCTATACCCGCTTATCCTGAGCAGGGTCACAGGGGATGCTGGAGCCTATCCCAGCATGCATTGGGCGAGAGGCGGGAATACACCCTGGACGGGCCTCCAATCTATCCCAGGGCCCACTGACTAGTGTAATCTTATTCGACTCTCACTGTACTTCAGCAGTTCACCCTGGCGACGATGCTCTCTGACTTACCACCGGTGCAGAATTTCACAGGTTGAACCCGTGGAGGCACGGGTAGTTATGCACTGAAAAAAAAAATGCAAATATCTAAAATGACTCTGACTGTTCTCACTGTCATGTGAGCCTATGGCCTATGGCAGTCATGGCATTTTTTTAATTCCCAGGGAATGACAGATTTTGCTATTTGTGGTTCTATTTCCACGACGTACGGTGCTTATTCAGCAAACACTATTCTAATTTGACTTGTGTAAACCACTTATAACGATCAATTATAGATGATCAATTCTAGGAGGGGAGCCAGTGATTGTGTAACAAATCAGTCAATTAAAATGCTGCGAGTTAATGCACAGAGACTCTCTGTTATTATTAGTAGTAGTATTAGTAGTAGTAGTAGTAGTAGTAGTAGTAGTAGTAATAGTAGTAGTAGTAGTAGTAGTAGTAGTAGTAGTAATAGTAGTAGATGATAACAGTAATAATCATCATCATCATCATCATCATCATAAATGTTGTTTATTTATTTATAAATAAATGAACATCATCATAAACAATATTGAATCTTGCCACATTATCATGAAGCCATTCCTTGTGCCCCAAATAAAGGAAAGGTGGTAATCTTTAACCTAAATAAAATGTTGGTAATCATAACCTGATGTATTTTTCAGGCTTCGGTTTTCGGCTTCTGCTCACTGCAAATGATTGTTCTGCCATTCATGCATTTATTTCCAGTTTCCTTGGCAGCCCATGATTTGTGAATCAAAGTTTAGGACAAAAAAATGATTTGTTGAATCCGAGCCATAGGAAACAGTGAAAACAGACTTTTGAAAAATAATTATAATAGGAAGAGCATGAATACATTTGCAGGACCGGTTCTGGACCAGAGTAATGGAAAAAAGACAGACCCACTTCAAATAACAACAGCCTTTTGATTTCATATTGCTTGATTATTTGAGGCATTGAGCAATGAAATGTTATTTTTCTTTTGTACTCTGTCCATAAAGCAACACCCACATACTTCCTAATAAGACTGCTTTGTATGTATTTTTATTTTATTTTCAGACAGCAGCATACTCCTTTCGCTTTATTTAGTCAGTGAAAGTATAACAGATAGGGAAGTGATGACAGCTCAGAAGGTGATATTGCAAGGATCGAACCCAAGACCACCCGGGGGAAATTCGCAGATGGCTAGAAAGTCAGCCACCCTATTGGACTGCGTGACCCATTTTGCCCAAAAGTGTTGTTTCCCGACAAAGTAGTACACTTTCATCAAAATGTCATTAACCGATTGTATTTTCCTAAAATCTAAGTCTTCTGTTGAATGTGAAAATGTACTTACATAGTGCTGTAACGAGTATTGGATGAGACACTGTTGAGATAACCAGGACAAATCATTGTGATGCAAGGCTGGGGGTGGCCACTGATCATGTGCTGAACAGGAGGAAATAAAAATATTTTTAAAAAACACTTGGCTTACCGCCTTTTATTACATTAAAACTCCAAACACAACAGAAATCCTTGAAAAAAAGGCCATCTGGCAGCCAAAACCACCTAAGACAGAAACAAGCGCCACCATACAGCAACGTCCATGAAACAGCTCCCAATACCATCCAGCTCAATGCCTGAAAACCAGGCCATTACATAAGGCCCAATAATTAGGTAACTGGCCACAGCCATGGTGATTGCAATTAATCACAGCAGCGGCAATACCTGTGAGTAGGGGCCAGTGCTGCCCCCTGGTGCCACAGTAGCAAGTGAATACTGTATATTTTAAGCAAGCAAACCTTAAAATGATAAATCAATCAAATTTATCAATCAAATTTTATTTGTATAGTGTATTTCACAACAATTGTCACAATACGCTTTACAGACAACCCTAGCCTAAACCCCCACAGGAGCAAGCCTAAGGCAACAGTGGCAAGGAAAAACTCGATAAGGAAAAAAATGATAAAATGCATGAGGCGAGGCAAAGATAAAGTTAATAAAAAACGAAATGTAAATCCCCCCCCCCCCCCCCCCCCCCCCCCCCCCCCGGGTGTCACCCCTTGTCATTTATATTCTGAGCCTTGTTAATCAGGAGATCACAGACCCTGTCAGTTTTCTTGGGGAGTGAAGCGGGGGAGATGTGTTTGTAAGGTCTGGACTGACACTTACCGGAGAGCTCGGCTGCCCTAAAAGGCCCCAAAGAAAAGGTGATGAAATGATTAATCTCTCTCCCTCTCAGCTCAGACGAGGGAATTCCTCTGTGCGGGGGGCTTTGAAATTGTCATCAAAAAAAAAAAAAAAGAGTTATTAATGAAAGAATTCTCTTTTTTATTTCCAATATTAGATATCTGACATTACAGTATGTTAAACTTGGTTAAAACACCCTCTGACACATTGGGGGGTGGGGGGGTTTCAGCTATCAAAATAATTTCCTTTCCCTCTTCAGTCTTATTTTTCCCACATTTTATCCCTTTCCTCCCTGTGAGCTGTGAGCTGCGCTTGGTCATAATAGGATGCTGTGCCCTGGTTTCATTTTCCTTCATGCTCGATTTTACTCCTGCCCACTCTTTTCTTGTGTACTTCTCGTTCACTGTTTTTTTTTCTTCTTATTTCTCAGTCCTGTCTTTTTCACCCGACTTTCTTTCATCTATTTCCCTCCCTCCTTTTTTATTCATCCACTACCTGTATGCCCTTTCCAGTTCCATTCATCCAGTTCCTCTTTTTTCCTGTTTTCGATCGCTCGGGGAAATCTGTATCAGACAGCAGCGTTTCACTGGACTAGACTCTGCAAGACACCTCTGAGGGGAGAGATGGCTCACATCTTCAGCGTTACTTGATTTTTCATCCACGTAGCCTTTCATCCAAGACCCGGCAGAAGGAAATACATAAAAGTTTTAATATTTTGATTCTTTTAACATAACACCTCTAAGCTTCTTGGATGACAAAAAAAAAACATGTTGCAGTGAAAACATTTTCAAAAATATACTTTTATTTTTATTGAATGTCGTAGGTTATTGAATGCGTAGGTTTCAACCTTCCTCTTTCAGACAATGCAGAAAGTGTGGTTCTACATGGAATAATTAAGCATTTGATCGTGATACTCAACTCACCATAATGTTTCAAATAGATCATGTACATATTGTAGTAACATTCGTATAGAAGATGAGTCGGCATATTGAATGAAGCTTTGTGGTGGAGGCAGCATGTCAAGGTTAAACGGGAGCGGACCCAGAATCAACCCTTGAGGGACCCCACATGACATCATTGTTCACTCAGATACGGAGGTACTCATAGACACACAGTAGTTTCTTTCTTTCAAGCACAATTTGCAAACCTTTATTTATACAGGGGAATCATGTTAAGATGCTGGATTTCTTTTTCAATGGAGCCCTTATTACAAATGAAAAAACCGCCTAACAGACAAAAGCTAAACTTAAAACAATTTAGGACTGTGCCAGAAAGCCCAACCCATTTTTACATTCTGTCTATTATTATTATTATTATTATTATTATTATTATTATTATTATTATTATTATTATTATTATTATTATGCTATGGTTGACCATATCACGTAGCACAGTGGGTAAGGAACTGGGCTTGTAACTGAAAAGTTGCAGGTTCGATTCCTGGGTAACGACACTGCCGTTGTACCCTTGAGCAAGGTACTTAACCGGAATTGCTTCAGTATATATCCAGCTGTATAAATGGATACAGTGTAAAATGCTATGTAAAAGTTGTGTAAGTCGCTCTGGATAAGAGTGTCTGCTAAATGCCTGTAATGTAATCTGTAATGTAAAACAGCGTTCTCAATTATTTTACTTAAAACGGGAGTTTTGTTATTCAGCCTGTAACTGAAAAAGACTGAGGCATCTAGTTTATTCTTATTTAGAAGAAGCTTTTTTCTGCAGTTTCCAGGGCCTCTGGAAAATTACCTGACAGAACAGAATTGTTAACTGCTAATCTGCAATAAGTCCGATGCAGTGCAGTTAAAAATATTTCTAAGCAAGCTTGTCGGTAAAGTAAAGAGGCAACAGGTAGAAGATTTTAGATGCATAACTATTTCCTCCGAGGTTTCATGGTATGGGAACGTTCATGCCTAAGAGGTTTTATGTATGTATATTACCCTGTTATTCTACAAAACAAAATTGCTATTTCCTCAGTTGTTAAAAATGTATTTAAACTTTAATTTTGTTTGGGGTGATATTTGAGAATGTTTTATTTTGTATCAACTTGAAATTTGAAGTTTTCACATCACAATGCATTTAAGAGATGCTTACAAGTTACAATTTTATGATTTCACAAAAAAGAAAAAGGGGCTTTCACTGAGAAACATCATAGTTCAGCACATGTCTTTTGGTGAAGAAAAAAACTTTTTAGATGTATTTATGTAGATGTAGTTTGACGGGTTTTTTGATGAGTTGAGCTCTGTTAAATGTTTCATCATGTCAAAGGCATCAAAATGTAATTCACTTTGAAGAAGTACAGTAGGAACACTGTTCTGAGAAGTTGATTCTCTGTAGTCTTCATATGAGGAGCTTAATATCTCTGTGCAAATGGCATTGAGGACAAAAAGGTTACATCCATATGATAATGTACACTGTATAAGATTAAACTGAGATGTGCCCATGTCTCTAAGGACTCTATATATATATATATATATAATTGTGCTCGAATTAAATAAACGCTTCTTCAAACTGAGGTCATCGGGAAAATGTTCGTCATCCGGATTTATATTTCATACAATCATCACACGGAAATCAGTCGAGTCATTAAATTGAGCCCGGGGCAAATAATAAAGCATTTAGGATGGGCACACAGCTTGAAAAAAAAACAAAAACATTTGTTTGCCCCTAAGCATGTAGTCAGTCACGATACAAGTGGTGTTATAAATAGCGAGAGTGATCCTTTAAATTTAGTACAGTTCAGTTTTCATAAGTCCGTTTACCTTCAAGCTAAATCGGGACACAATCACTTCTATTTACGGCGAACGGAACGTGTTGGTACTATAGTACGCTGCATAAGTTTCGCAAAAAACGCTCTCATCCAGAATAATGCGCGAGCCTAAGTGCATCCACTTGAGTTAGTGTGTGAGAGAAGCATTCTCAGATCAGCAAGCATACGTGCAACATCACTAAAGCAACTAAGTTAAATTATACCAACGAAGACCCTTAATACAAAAACAAATAATCTTTGATGGGTTTATTCATTTATTTATTTTTTTATTCATATTTTATGCTGCTTTTAGATTGCTTTTAAATCTCTTTCAATATGTACTTGTCTTTGATTTTTTCCCCTCTTGTTTATTTTCATATCGCTATTATAATTTATATTTCTCTGTAAAGCACTTTGTAATGTGCTATATAAATTATTATTATTATTATTATTATTATAATTATTATTATTATTTTTACTATACAAAAAGATTTGAATGACAGGCTTGGCAAGACAGTCCACAATGGTCTAGCTGTGTGATTGGGTGATGGAATTAAGTGCAATCTAACTTTCCATATCTGCAAAGATATATTTTACTCTTAAAACCTTTTGTGTGTGTGTGTGTGTGTGTGTGTGTGTCTTCCTGGTGCAGAATTCAACAACGTTACATTTTCAGCTTTCACAGTGGGAGGCTGTGAGTGTGATAAATATATAACTGCTTTTTCGTGAGACCATCAATGAGTGTCGCTCAAGAAAGTGGCTTGTTCTGTGGCTGCATTGCTATGATTATATCATCATTCCTTGGTGCAGCTCTGTGATTTGTGGCCAAAATCCAGCAGGGCATCGGAAACAGGCGTCACAGAGAGACAGCTCTTATTATTTTATTTTTTTTTCTCTGTGTAAGAGCTGCTACTACCCTCTCTATAATCCAACACTGTCAGCGGGCATCTGAAGTCTCTTTGAAGACTGGGGCAATAAATTGTTTCCTCTCACAGACTTATCCTTTGAAACAATGTGAGGGCTTGTCACCCATAAACCTAAGATTTTGCAGAGATTTCGCCTTAATGGCGGGAGGATCAACAGAACTGATGGAGCCAGAGATCTACATGAAGCACGTGTCAGTGTAATTGAGCCCTGGGATAGAACTCAGATCCCCTCGAGGCTCGACAATGCAGTGTGCTGCATGTTCTTGCCATGGACTTCCTCCCACAGCTGAACGCAAGGGCGGATTCAGCGGGAAGCAGAGCATCATGGAACATTTCACAGAGGGGGCTGCTAGGAGATAGAGTCCCGAAGCTCATCAAACGCACTTAAAAATTAATCCCAAGCCCTGGACTTCACCTCTGATTACGTTCTGCCTTTGAACTCTACCCTAGACGTGCAGGTGGGGGCCATTCACCTGTGCAGTGACGCTGGGCTCTGAGCCAACTGGGCTGAGCTGCATGCACATGTCTAATCATCTTTCCCAATTACACATGTGGCGCATTGTTGTAGGTAAACAGGGAGGCTTGTGCATTACATTTTAATACAGCCCTAGCCTTTGAAGGACCCTAAATATAGTGCCAGCTCTAGCCCTTGAAGGACCCTAAACATAGTGCCAGCCCTAGCATTTGAAGGACCCTAAACATAGTGCCAGCTCTAGCCTTTGAAGTACCCTACACATATTGCCAGCCCTAGCCTTTGAAGTACCCTAAATATAGTGCCAGCCCTAGCCCTTGAAGGACCCTAAACATAGTGCCAGCCCTAGTATTTGAAGGACCCTAAACATAGTGCCAGCCCTAGCCTTTGAAGGACCCTAAGCAGGACTTAAGGACACTTATTCTGTCCAGGAGGCTCTGGTAATACATATACTATAACGGTGCGTCAGCTGTGTTTATGACCAAAGTTTTACTCTTCTGTACTCATGCCTTTAAATGACTGTAGATTAACAATCAAAAGACAGGTATTTATTAGTATTCTGAAATATGTTCTTTTACTTTGACATTTAGATTGCGATACACCCAACTAACTGGAGTTGGAGTAACAACTCCAACTCCAGTCGGGGCACGGCTAAAAATATTCCATTTGTTTTATTTTTAAAAAAAGGAATATTCTTTCAGGGGGCCCAGAATTCCTAGCGGCGCCCCTGGGTGTGGGCGCGCATCTCCGCCACACACTTTCCGCCTCTCGTCCACAGACGGTTAGCCTCCAGGGAGGGACACCTCGCGGCGCGAATACACAAGCAGCCGTCACCCGCAAGTTTAGACAGCGGCTGGCATCGCGTCCGCGGCGTTTCGCCAGGCGAAGGTTAACGTCTTTTTTTTTTTTTCGGCTTACCCCCCACTGTTGTCCTCATAGCATCGGCCCTACGTGTTCCCGTAGTGTGCTCCGTGTTCCCGTGTTCTAATGAGCTCGAAACAACGTCAGAAACGACGGGGGGGGGGATACGTTTCGGCTCATCTGCTCCCTGCGCTGTTTTTCTGCTACCGTCAGGAACGGCGTGCTAAACGATGTCAGTCCTGGGAGCCGCTGCAGAAAGTCCCTTAATTGTCCCTCTGTGGCACCGTAAATGAATGACATCTTTGCGCGTGGAGTTGATGAATAAATTAGCACTGTTCAGAAAAAGCTTCCCCTGATGGGCGCTGAGCGGGAGGAGGACGGAATTGCAAGAGCTCAAAAAGAAAATCGACTTTTTGATCCTAATCACTACATATCATTGATTTGACAGATGTGAAAACAGTGATTATTGCATTGATGTATTTTGAAGATGCTGAAAACGTATTGTTGCACACAGCCCCAGTAAAGACAAACAATATTAAATAAGGAACGTTACCGTTTTTCTCAATTAGGCCTACTAAAGACATGTTTAATAAAACCTCGGTCTGCTTAACCTTCATCATGACCTGAGCACAACGAAAGTCGTCTTTTGTACTTCTAGTTATACAATAGAGACTTTTGTTTATTTCTGATTTTGGGTGAAAATCTTCCCCGTGTTTCTTATTTATTTTATTTTATTTTTTTTTTGAGAAAAGAAAGCAGCACAAGAGCTGTGCCTTAAAACGCACATCTGAATTAACCTCGTTTGTGTATATGCCTGTAGGTCCGGAACAGTTCACGGAAAGGGCAATGCCCGCACACGAGAGAAAAAGGACAGAAAACTTCCTTAAAAAAATCTCTATTTCAAAAGTGCAAGGTGCGAAAACTAAATGAGCAGTGGGGCCTGTTTTCTCTGGTTAAACCCCCTTAGGGGGAAAAAAAATACAGCACATGCTGTGATGTGCTCACTTGCCTTTGGCACACACACTAGAGGCATACTGGAAAAATCAAGGTTGATGATAGGTTCATACTCACAGCTGTATTTTTTTTTTTTTTTTTGGTCGTTGAGTAATCACTGACTGAAGGAACATGCAGTGCTCATTTGATCACAAGCTGTACCGTTTAATGAAAATATGTGCTTCTGCAATATTTTGTTCAGTTATGGAGCATTTTGCGAACAAAATGTGCTATTTTGCTAATGTGTGATGACCGTTCTGTTGCAAAATGGCTGCCGTGCGTCGCCCAGGCAGGTGCTGTGACGGTTGTGGTGAACTTTCCTCTCCCAAACCGTGAAGTGCATTCAGACCCTGACAAGTATCAAAGCCATCCGTTGCGTTCATTCATTTCTTTTCTCGCCAGTTTTGCAGCTTCTATAGCTCGCGCAACACAGAGCTAACGCAATTTTCATATCTCTAAGCATTGGTGAATGCTTTCAACTGCGTTCAAACTGGCGGCCATTTTGAAGTAAAGGCCACCCGCTATGGTACTGTTACCGCTGATGCTGTTTTGCCTTTCAGGTCCCCTTGCTTTTTGAGCGGGCAGGGCTGATATGTAAAATGGCATAATGGAGTTCGCCATCATCGCATAATGTAAAATGTAAGAACGGCCGACAGTCATCCAGGTCTCGTTTTTAATTGCCATCTCTTCTGATTGAACGTTGAAGGGAGGCCATTTAGCGGTTTATATAGTATATACTGATTATACTGTATATACAGTATATAGTAAAACACAATGTTGGAAATAAACCACACAAAACCAAGTGCATGGGTCTCACATGACATGTATTTTTTAATTGAGCAGGTGCTCATTGGCAAATTTCTGTTAAATGAATTTACTGAATAATTAACTGAAAGACTCTTTTTTTGTTTACTCTTCGCTTTTGTTTTACTTTCTTTTCTTTGTACGCCCAGTCATTACATTACATTACATTACATTACATTCATTTGGCAGACGCTTTTATCCAAAGCGACGTACAAAAAAAAAGTGCACTTCATGGTCATAGACAACTGCTAAATACAGGTTCAGTAAGGTACAATACTTATTTTGTACAGCTATTTCTAGGCAAGAACACAGTTCACACAGTGAACACTATTCTGACCTAACCTCTGTAAAGCCAACTAGGCAGAAGAATAAGCTACAGTATTAACAGTCAAATGTTACAGTCAAATGTTCTCGCAATTCAGTATATTACACATTTGAACATTCTGTCTGAATTATAGGGAGTTATGAGTTTGTATGTGTCTGTGCAGTCCAATTCAATACTCATTTGCGGTTTCATTTTCAAAAACTTCTTTACTTGTGTATCGCTTTATTCATGTCATTTCTTAAACAAATGCCTGAACTTTAAATCCGTTTTAAGCAGTATTTTGTAAATTTGAAATTAATCCCCATCCTTCTTCAAGTCATATGCTGAAGCTTTTAAAAGGCGAACGCCATTTTTCACAAGTGTTACATTGATCTTAAGTTACAACCCTATTTTTAAAATGGACTTCAAATGAAAAGACCCGATTTAAATATTTACCAGCCTGATGTTACCGTTAAATATTTCAATCCTTCCATCCTAAATAAGGGACTGTCCTAAAATAGGTTTATGAATCTGGGTCAAGTTACCAGGCTCATTAAGGACAAACACCAGCTCATTCCATCCCCTAACACACATACAGTAAAATGCACCGTGCCCTCAGGTGTACACAGAATCGCAGATTCTGAAATGGACCATGACAAGTTCTCCAGCTTTGACAAGTCACAAAAATCAACATCTATTTTTAACTGTAACGGCAACACTGTCTGTGAATGGCCCTTCACAGCAGCCCAATGTCTCCTTCATCGGCAGTACAAAGAACCTTTATAGCACTACACACACATTGATACATTCTTATGTCAGTAGGCATTGTGTTGTGTCACTTGGTATGTTGTAATTACAAGTCCAAGAACCAAAAAACATTTTCCTTCCGATTCTTGCTACATGTTCACCCCTTTTCCCAGGCTCAAAACCTCGGTACGGCTGCCAGTTTCTTATGCATGACACTCGTGGAACTGACACGAAGCCAAAATCGTATAAAATTTGACTGGAACCATCAGAAAGCCTCCCGCCAACAGTCCTGAGAAGCATGTCCCCCTCAGTCCAACATTCTTAAAGATAATCAAATATGAAAGTGCTACAAATTGTACAAAAGATACTTGATCACACCTCTGCTAAATGCACAGCTTGTAAAGAGACCCATGTAGATCACGAGTATCACATTTCATGTACCTACCACCAATGGTGGCACTGCAGTACTACTTCAAAATTGCAATGTTTTAAATCACTATTGCAGACGTACCCTTATATCCAGTACACAAGATGGTCGCTACAGGTGACGTTTGGGTAAGAGTAGCAGTCCATGAAAAAGTATAAGTTGCTACGGGAAATTATGGCTGAAAAACAACAAGTTTTCTGAACGAATTAAGTTCAAATATGGACTGCCTGTCTCTGTCAGCACAGCACCCCCCCCCCCCCCCCCCCCCCCCCCCCCCCCCCCCCCCCCCCCCCCCCCCCCCACTTAGTTTTGGTGATTTCTGAACTTGTTACACTCAATTTTCTTTTCACTGTGTCAGAGGTTGAGGACAAGTGCTTATTGATACCAAGTCTCAGTCCTCTTACTGTGATTAATACTTCAGGTCATCTAGAGATGTCATGAGAAGGTCTTTATCCCTTCATTTTCATTACACATAATTAAAATTCTTTGTTTGCCTGCTGTAAATTTCCCGTTGGTTTAATTTTTTGCAGTAGTTTGATTTTGCCACTTTGTTTGTGTCTGCGCAGTAAAACATTCCGTTTTAAATCAATTCGTTGAGAGTACATACGGTCCCTGTTGGACTCATTTGAACTCTGTTTGAGATTAATTAACATTGGACATTTTGTGTGTGTGCTGTTTCTTCCTGGTGTATTCAACATTCAGTCAAGGAGCTCTGCTAATTATACATTAGTGTATTGAGCTACCTTTATATTTATTAGGGACGCAGACATCCTTGAAAACAAACGGCACAGTTCTTTCAATTTATTAAATCTGATTTTGTCAGCTAGTTCCATTCAGGGAGAAGAACAGAGAGGAAAGTGATTAATGGGCAAATGTAGGCTTCCACCACTGAGAGCAGCGAGTGCAAGCGAGGGAGCAAATAGCACTTAAAACAGTGCGTGATCTTTCAGCAACCCTTTTGTTCGCGTTCTGGACAGGACTGTTATCAAAGACAGTCCACCGTTAAAGGTCACACAAAGGTCACACTGAAACTCTTGCGATAAAGCAGGAAAGAGTCTGAAATTATGGTTCTTAGTGATTGAGCATGTTTGTTAGTTGTGTTTCATTATAAGCCAGAACAAATGGTCCAGCATCTACATTAAACCCCATATATTTCATAGGACATACTTATTGGAATTCTATTTTGGGGGGGGGGGGGGGGGGGGTTGACTGAAATGCAGGACAGTAGTGTACAACACTACAGCATTTTCTTTTATTTTTCTTTTTTTGCGAATCTCATTCGCCACACGGCATAACAAGGGGTGCAATTATCTTGCTGAGCTAAACACCAGGTCCCCAGTCAACGGAAGTAATCGCACTCAAGCTCCAGGGTTTAATGTCGCCTTCTGTTAGCAGACGCTCATTTCCTTACTCGTGTCTCTGAACTCTGAGCTCCTTCTTCCCGACAAGCTCCCACAGCGACCCCGAGCTAACTGACAGGCATCAATCGTATTATTTGGATCACGGCACCGGTATAGCGGGGCTCGTGTCCGCTGGGAGTTTCAGGCTGCGGTGCGAGCAACCCGCCCACGCGCAACAAGAAAAAAGATTAGGTCGCCGAGCTAAAGCCCAGCACGCGCAGGTAAGGGAACAAATCGCTGCTACTGAAGCTCCCATCTCTCCAGCAGATGTAACACCGTGCGCGCTTAACATCCCTGTACTCGGCCACGCCGAGAAGTGCAAGTTAACTGTGACGCGGTACTCCAGCTAGACCACTGCCACGATGGCGATTTACAACGCACTCCGCGTCTCGATGTGCTCCACTACAGTGTCGTTAAGTGGGTTCCTCTCCAACTGAATGCATTCACCACTCAGCCTTTTTATACTATAGTTTATATTGCTCTATTGCGTTGTTCCTTTAGCTTAGTTTATTTAGTTCAATCAGTTGTGTTTTCCACAACAACAACAAAAAAATGCTTTCAGTAAACATTTCAATCAATCCTGGCCCTCCCTTTCCCATCAAAAAAATAAATGAAATTGAACGTCCTGTCCATGGGGCACGTATTTAAAAATAGTCAAGATTGTGCTCCAAGTGGAACGGCTTGGATTGCAGATGTCACTGCCATTTCTTCAAGGTAGGGATTGTCGCGGAAGTTTGTGAACTGAGCTGCCCATCACGGAAATGTGTGAATACTTTATGTGACAGATTAATCCTGCAAGTAAATACAACTGCAAAACTGAATCCTCAGATAAGACTAATAATAGAGCCTTTGCATATATATATTGTACATTGACAAACACCGAAAAATAATATTTACTAACCTTTGCTATTTCACTCACTTTTAAATTAAATCTTAGTGACCTCCTGGTAAAATAAAGGTAACGACAGCAGCAGCAGCAACAACAATACTAGTAATAATAATAATAGTAATAATAATAATAATAATAATAATAATAATAATAATAATAATAATAATAATAATAATAATAATAAAAAGCGTTGTCGCGTCATCATCATCAGAGTCACGATCGCAGCAATAATACCAACCAGTGAGCTAGCACTGCTTACAAAATTCTAATCCTCCCTGTCTGGATCCCCTCTTGGAAATCGATGCTGTCCTTGTACTGCAGTGTTTGTTGAATCTGTCGATTATTGTTTCCTCGGTTGGCTAAGCCCCTGCTGATCATGGACATAATGTTAAACAGCACTAACTCATTTACGAGTCCATTAAAAATGCAAGGCTGCCGGAAATTGCCGGAACAAGAGACCGCCGCCGCACACAAGCAGTGGGAGCCATTTTAGATTTTAGCATATCTCCACGGGGTTCAACCTGTGAAATTCCGCATCCGGTTGTAAATCAGAGAGCATCTTCACCATGGGGGACGTGCTGAACTGCTGAAGTACAGCGAGAGTGAAATGAGATCACACTAGTCAGTGGGCCCTGGGATAGATCAGAGGCTGTAAATAACTGGGATAGATTGGCGGCCCGTCCCATATGTCTATGGCCTGTCCAGGGTGTATTCCTGCCTCTCGCCCAATGCATGCTGGGATAGGCTCCAGCATCCCCGTGACCCTGCTCAGGATAAGCGGGTATAGATAATGGACGGACGGATGGATAGTCAGTGAGCCTGAAATATCTGCAGTTTGTCTGGGCCAATGAGAGCCCTGCTGGATGCTAATGAAGCCATGAATACATGGACCTGCTTATTGAAGCGGGAGTTTTTTTTTTCATGGACAATATTAAAATGTTAATGGTTGTACTTTTCTTGTTCTTTATTTTTCTTACTGGAAGTATTTAATTGAATGCAGCCTTTTCGTCTGTTTGTAATTGGGATCACGCGCTGCACCAAAGTTACGGGAAGCTTTTTTTGTGTCACAAAGCTGTAATACTCCCTTTGACATCCGGTTTATTAATCTCTGTGAGTTTGAGCCTGCATTGGAATACGCGTGGGTGCCAGAACTGTGCACCGCTCTTCGAAGAGCTGCTTGGAAGCCATTTAAAAAGTCTGATTAAAGATTGAGCATGCACGCGAATAACTTAAGATGACGCCAAGGGGACGTGTTGCTGTGTAATGCAACCTCAGCTTTGCGCAGAATATTAATGAAGAGGCACGCTGCCGATTGGGTCAGCGCTGCCCATGTTAGACTGTGAGATAAGTGCGCTCCGCGAGGCTTCGCCCATCAAAAGGATAATTGCATAATTTCTTCATGGAGCCGCGAGAAAGTTCTTAAAACGAATGTCTGCAGTATTGACACGGCCAGTGCAGACTGCCAGACTGAGTGAAAGTGAAAGAATATTTGGACAGTTCAGTTGCCGGCCACCGCGGGGAATGATTGCAGACAGGTAAAAAAAAAAATAATAATAATAATAAAAAAGTGTAATTGAAACGGAAGCCTGTGTCACCTCTGGAAGTAGTCTTGTGTATGTGTGTGTGTGTGCCTGTGTCTGTGTGTGTGTGTGTGTGTGTGTGAGAGAGAGAGAGAGAGAGAGTCTTACATCCTGCAAAAATCCGTTTGAATGTTTCACTGTGGGCATTGTGTAATTTTATACATGTATTTTACTCTCTAAAACAACAAACAACAAGTCTATGGGAATTAATTCGGCTATATGCTGATGGCATTGTTGGACTGTAGTTTTATAGCTTTGAACGTAACTGGACACCCCATGGCAAGAGACAGAAGAGTTGATAATTAATTTCCATTTTCAGTTTTTTTTTACTTTTTAAAAAAAAATTTATTGTGCACTCTTCGGCTTCTTATCGTTCTTAATACTAATGAGGAGTATTATTAAACGAGCAGCTGTCAGAAGGCGTTTTAGAAAGGTTGGTGTGGGAGAGTCTCTTGTGGTTTCAAGTCGTGTCACACCATTTCCCAGAAGGCAGTTCATCAAGAATCATGAGCAGAAGCAAAGTTTGGGGCGTGCTGGTGCAAATCACTGCTGTCAGTTCCTTCTTCAGAAACACACAATATTCTCCGGGCGTGATCCTCCTCGAGTCTCCGCGCATCATTAGCTCATGATGCTGCTCCAGAGCGATGATACTGGTTCCTATGTGTACAACAGGGCTACTTGTGTGAAGCCAAGGGAGGCGTGTACTGGGTACGAACGAAAGCGCGATGGATCTCACTGGCCCACTCCCCCCCAAACGACGATAAAATGATCATTTTTAAACCACAGATGACCTAATACGTCTGGCCTGAACTGTACATATATATTATCTTGGAGAGCTTGTAAAATATTTATCTCAAAGAAAATAATTTGAAGATCATATTAAATATTAAGTTTTAGAAAGGCTGCTGCTTGGTCATGGCTGTGTACCACACAGTGCCACATGCATCTGTTCTAATGTTTGAACAACGAAACCAGGAGCTAAAAGGCTAAAAGGACTGAACTGTGCATCGAGACTGAGGCATGAACTGTGACATTAATTGTTGTTGAAGCCATTGCTAATGCCATGCAGTTTGACTGATGGACTTAGCTAACTTTAGAGAAGAAATTTATTCTGAACGGTTCAAGGAGAAGCGTGTAGATCCTACTGTATTCAGCATATATTTTGAAACTATTTTGCGATTTTTAGAAACTCCTGGACAAGTTGCTGCATCTGGATAGAGGCGGAGTTCTTAGCGACTGATAATTCCATGCGTTCACTTGATTCAGACGCAGGTGAATGCTATTATCTTGCATGAACCTAAGAACAAATCACCCGTGTGCAACAAAGCTACACATTCCTGCAAACAATGATGAACACTGGATGTTTTCCTTAGAGAGCTTGCTTGACTTCATAAAATCAATAAAACCAAGAGCTGCAAATTCTGCAGTTCTTCTTCCCATTTACATTACATTACATTACAGGCATTTAGCAGACGCTCTTATCCAGAGCGACTTACACAACTTTTTTCACATAGCATTTTACATTGTATCCATTTATATAGCTGGATATATACTGAAGCAATGCAGGTTAAGTACCTTACTCAAGGGTACAACGGCAGTGTCCTTACCCGGGAATCGAACCTACGACCTTTCGGTTGCAAGCCCAGTTCCTTACCCACTGTGCCACACTCCGTCCTATTTATTTTAATGCTTTATACGGGCTCCATTGCAGGCTGCACAATCTCAACATTCTGAAGGAGTTAGGGAAGGCTGTACACAAGCTGACCCTGTGGTCACACGAAAATCAAGTATTTCTGTCTCAGTGTGGAAATATAAGTTTGTCAAATTTAACAGATGAAAAAAGTTGTAAACGCCTAATCAGAGGGCGGCATGGTGCAGTGGGTGACACAGTGGGTGACACAGTGGCCTCACAGCAACAGGGTCCTCTGTTTAAAACCCTGCCAGTGGCCTCACACCAAGAAGGGCAACATAGCTCAGGAGGTAAGAGCGGTTGTCTGGCAGTCAGAGGGTTGCGGTTCGATCCCATGCCCTGGGCGTGTCGAAGTGTCCCCTGAGCAAGACACCCAACCCCTAACTGCCCTAGTGAATGAGAGGCATCAATTGTAAAGCGCTTTGGATAAAAGCGCTATATAAATGCAGTCCATTTAAGAAGGTCCTGGGTTTAAATCCCCACCAGAGTATTTACCTTTCTGTGTGGAGTTTGTTTGTTCCCCCCCTGGGTTATGCAGGTGTTGGGTTAATTGGAGAGTCTAAATTGCCCCTAGGTGTGAGTGTGTGGGCTCGGAGATGGATTGGCAGCCTGCACATGATGCGTTGCGTTCCTGCCAATAAATGCCCTGCTCCAGCAATCAGAGGCAATCATTAATCAGAAGGGGTTGATTAAAACTGACCCTAACTATTTGGATCAACGACACACTGAGATAAAAAATAACACTGGTGAGCAACTTCAAGTTTCACTTTTGCTTTTATTTAAAAACATATGGAGCAGCAGGTGTGCTTTGAATGTGGCAAATCGGTAACATTTCACGGTGATTATTTTAATTTTCTTCACCTCCCATAATGCATGCATAACACAAATGTATGACACAGGAATGGGAGAAGGTCCACGTGAGGTTGTCCATTGTGTTGTTACATGCTTGACAGTCCATAGGACTGCCTGCTGTCAATCCCTTATGTTCTCCAATCATTAAGTTGGGCACCAATGCCTCTTTCAGGTATTTTCAGTAATTGAGAAAATCTCCCAATGATCATCGATATACAGCCAAATTTAAAATGGAAAAACTGGATGGAGACCAGCTTATAAAACTTGAGGAATAGCCTACAAGAACAATAATACTATAATAATAATAATAATAATGATACTCTTAATAAGAATAAGAAAAATGGCAACAAAATCTCACATAATGCGAACATTTTGCAAAAATAAATAGTGCATATGGCTACCATTTTGCCTCCCACAAGTGCTTCATTGGTTTTGTTTTTCCCAACTGGGGCCAAACTTACTCATGCATAGATGCATAGAAACGAACAAAACATAACGTCTCTGTTGCATTCAGCCACGCATTTTCTCAATAACAAATATCATTGGAGCAGGAGAAGGAAACAGAAAATGCCTGAATCGAATTGAATTCAAAATAAAAAAAGCTTTGATCGGGCCCACCTCCCATTATAAGGCTTCTGTACGAGTCAAGAAGATTATAGTTTAGTCTAGTCAAGACTACAGCTATGTGTCCTCCAGTTTCTGTTAAACTGACAGCTAAAATGGGGGCCATGCAGGTGACAGAAGAGAGTTATATTGCCTCCGTGCGGTCACCCACTGTATTACAGCAGTGTAGCACAGTGGGTAAGGAACTGGGTTTGTAGCCGAAAGGTCATAGGTTCGATTCCTGGGTAGGCCACTGCTGTTGTACCCTTGAGCAAGGTACTTAACCTGCATTGCTTCAGTCTATATCCAGCTGTATAAATAGCATTTACAATGTAAAATGCTGTGTAAATGTTGCGTAAGTCGCTCTGGATGAGAGCGTCTGCTAAATGACTGTAATGTAATGTCTTACAATACGAAGGTAAATAAACAGAAAAACTGAACACCAAAAAAAAAATAGGCTTCGCTGTAATTTCAATGCATTTATGCCGCAAAAATTTCACATGGTAACAACATTCCGGTCCATATTTGATATATCAGTACTTTTTGACATCCTTACTAATCACTGATAGGCACTGAGAAGCATGTAAATATACCCCATGAATACTTGATGCTTGTTATTTTTGCTCTTGCGTGAATCTTATGAGCACAGTGTGGTGTGTACGCATATGAAGCTTCGCTCCATCATCCACAATTACAGGGAAAGAATGGAGGGTCAGGCTCATGCGCAAACTTTGGCTTTAAGCATTTCATTTCAATATATCCGGTGTGTAATGCGCCGTGCGTCTGAACTGGATGTCTTCACGCCATTTGAGGTTCTGGGAATTCTGCAATTTCCTTTGGTCATTATTTTGATGTTTTGTTTTGTTTTCACCATCACACCAAGTGTGATGGTTTTCAGCTGAAAATAGGAAATAGGAAAGCTGGTTTGTTGTTTGACTGTTTGTGCAGTCAAACAAGATATGGCAGTACGCTTTCAAAAGCACTGACCTTGAAGGCTACAGTAAGAAATGAACATGAAATCCCCCTTTCCCCCAATGTGAATCTTAATTCAAGATTAAAAAGACTTGGTCCCCCATAATGAAGCAAAATAGAGATATGAGTAATCTACTCATTGACACAGCACATAGTGAACATTGTACATGGTCAGTTCCTGATCAACAGCTGCAATCCTTAACCCACTGTCAATTTAGATGGAGCCAGAGTCTCTATCCTTCTACTTCTGGCTAACACAATAATGTGTCATTAGATTTATGTTAGAAATCATTATCTCTCTTATATATTTTTTAACCCAGTAATTTGGGTAACACAACAAGCCATATCACTCTCATGTGAGGCTGCAATTCATGCCATAAAAATTATACATTTCACTCATGTTTTATCCCAGTAATTTGGGTAATACAAAAAGCTACATCACTCTTCTGTGAAAAAAAAAATAATATTAATGTTACTATTCAATTCACGGGACACTATTCAAGTAGACGAAGCATTATTTCACAGATACCGGTCGGTATTAATTGAATGAAAGTTTATAATTCCCGTCACAATGACAGAGAATTGTGTGTATTGTATACAGTGACGTGTGATAATGCATAATTGTCGCTAAATGTTGTGACATAAGTTACCATGTAATTTTCCCGCGTCCGTCTGAACTGTGATGCTTGGCTACATCAGATGAACACGTAACGCCTAGAAAAACAAACAGGTTCAAATTTACATTTGCACACTAAACTGCGAGCACTTATATTTATTATTAATTAAGCACAACTGGGAACGCCCGCCTTGTTTCTCCCCGTGCGTAATTGCGCACGTCAGCGTCGCCACGTGTTGAATCATAAAAATGAATCACAGATCATTTATTTTTGTATCAAGGACACCAGACACGCGCCAAAATAAAATTAAAAAACTCACATTCTTTATGCGATTCTGATTACTTTCCCGTGTTTCCGCAGAATATTTTGCTGTGAAATGTCATGTCGCTAAACGAACTGGACACATGGAATTATCAGTTGCTATATCGTAGCTGTAATAGGCAAACTAGCGAGGCAGTGTGTAATGGAAGATCAACCCTTCGGTCTGACGACCGTGCATGAATATTGCCTTGTATTAATAAAACGGGAATGCAGCCAGACGTGATGACAGCCAGACGACTGGGAAGGGGTTAAATAACGTGTGCTCTTAATTTAAATTTTAATAGGTGTCCTCATAAATGCAGAGCAGTCTGGAACACTTTGGTCGTTCGCATTCCTTGAACAATATTTTTGGAATGAATTATGACATTATTGTCTGCAAGGTCTACAAAAGGAATGGCTGAAAACTAGACAAGGCTGGAAACTAGAAGCATTTCTTCAAACCTCATACATATGAATCAGTTTCAAATTAATAACAGAAGCAAAGGGGAGGTAAGAAGATTACAGAAGGAGAAGCCGCAGTACAACTTGTGAAGAGGGGGACGGAAGGAGGGGGGGGGGGGGAGGGGACCGAAAACTAGGTCAGGTCCCAATGGCTATCGCCTCTGTCAGTACAGTTAGATCAATCAAAGCACGATGTTCAGAGAAATTAGGGTTAGGAGACGCACTCCGGTCTCCGCCTGCCTGTCAGACGCAATGAAACGATCGGCCAGTCAGACTCCCACGTCCATCTGCACCAGCACCAGCACCGGGGGCGCCTCGGCGACTTTGGCCTTGCGGGGAACCAGCCGGGCCAGGCGGCGAAAGGAGGGCGTGGCCCGCAGCAGCATCTCCTTCAGGCCCGTGCGGAACTCCTGCCGCACCAGGCAGTAGAGCACGGGGTTGAGGCAGCTGTTGGTGTGCGCCAGGCAGACGGACAGCGGGAAGGCGTAGGCCTGCGCCACGTAGAAGGCGTTGCTGAACGGCACCAGGTCGAACTTGATCAGCACGCCCCACAGCGTGAGCGCCTGGTTGGGCAGCCAGCACAGGAAGAAGGAGAGCACCACGATGACCACCGAGCGGGTGACGCGGGACCGGCGCTCGTGCCGGCCCTGCTCGGCCTCGCCGCCCGCCGCCCCGCTCACCCGCCGGCTCAGGACGTAGCGCAGCAGCAGCAGGTAGCAGACGGAGATGACGGCCAGCGGCGCCACGAAGCCCAGCAGCACCTTCTGCGTCTGGTACAGGCCCAGCAGCAGCTGCGGGTCCCAGCGGGCCGAGTCCGGGAAGCGCACCAGGCACAGCTCCTCGTCCGACACCTGCACGCTGGTGGAGTAGACGGCGTGCGGCAGCGTCGCCGCCAGCGACGTCACCCAGATGGCCAGGCTGGTCCACTTGGCGCAGGCGGCGGCCGCCTCGCGGCTGCGCATCTTCAGGGCGTTGGCGACGGAGTTGTAGCGCGCCACGCTCATGGCGGTGAGGAAGAAGACGCTGGCGTACATGTTCATGGCGGTGACGGTGCTGACGATCTTGCACATGACGCGGCCGAAGGGCCAGCGGAAGTCCAGCGCCGTGTCCACCGCCCAGAAGGGCAGCGTCAGCACGAACTGCAGGTCGGTGAGCGCCAGGCCCATGACGAAGCAGTTGATGGAGCTCCGCTTCTGCCGGTGGCGCGAGCGCAGCAGGTAGAGCGCCAGCAGGTTTCCCACCAGCCCCAGCGCGCACACCACCGAGTACACCAGGGCGATGATCACGCGCACCACCGTGTTGGTGCCGTCCGCGTACAGCTCCGAGCTGGACTCCCGGGTCAGGTAGTGCAGCCAGCAGCGGAGGGAGAGGTTCCCGAGCGGGTCGCCCGTGCGATTGGCCCGACCGCCGCCGCCGCTGCGCCGCCCTCCAGTGCCAGACCGCACTCGCCCGACCCCAGCGCATGCAAGCTGCTGTTATCTTGCATGGTTCACTCACGCGCACATTCACTCATTTAAGTAGCCACGGTAACTCGGTAAAGACGCGTGGCATAAAACATGTAACTAGGGAAACAAAAATAGACTGACAATAAAGTTCACGGTGAACATACCTTAACCCCATTCATTTATTTTGGCTGAGATTCCTTCGATCCACCTCCAACTTTTGGTTGCGGACAGATTACATACGTTTCTGCTCGCGCCTCTCTTCCATCTCACTGAGGCGCGCTGCACATCCAGCGCGCTTTTATACCCGACCCACGCGCAAGACAGGAGACTCATCGGCTCCGGCTCCGCGCTGCTCTACGGACCAATGAGCGCGATTTGGTCTTGCACTTCAGTAAATATTTTAAATTTTGAATTTGTTTTTTGGGTTGCTGAATTACACCATGTAAGACCTGTAATAGTGAAAATCTCCACCGGTAGCAACACATAAATGATCCGGCTTACTCTCCGAATCAACTGAATTTTAAACGCAGTTTTTTTTAAACGGCGAACGAACGGCTGGCTAAAAATGTATTACGATTGTAAAGGTGATGATGTGATCGATTATTAATAAAATTTAACACGCAAGAGGGATTAATAAAATTGCATTGCAATATGTGGTCCTGAACAGTGAGATTGAAAACGAAGAGGATATTATGGCTGCACAAGTGGAGAATATTTTATAGGACCGGTGAAGATGTTTGCAGTTACATCGCGTGAAGTTTATTCATTGGGCTACTAGTTTAATGAATCGCACAATTAATTAGTTGCATTTTTACATTTGTTTTTTACTTGCATAATTAAGACGCTTACCACTAAATACCAGAGGAGTCAGTATTTTTGAAGGGGTTTACGTAACAGGACCGTTACTAGTTGTATGAAGGCTACGCTGTTTATGACTCTCACGATAAGCTACATCCCACATCTCTCTTACAAAACCAAAAGTAAAAAGCTGTCTTCAATCTTTACTGATTACACTATATGAAGTGGAGCATGCATAACCTTTGAGTTTCGATGTTGAATAGTCGAACAATTCTACAGTAGCTTGGTGTGAACGTACACAGTGAAGTGTCCCGTATGAATTCGACCATTAACAGATAACATTTGGTCCCACTCTGGAATGTGGATTCAAATGTTGTCTTTTAAGAGTTGAATTAACACTGTCAAGAGTTGAATTAACACTGAACATTTTACTGTGTATGCGTAAGGGAATGACACAGCTGTACATATCAGGTGTGCACACCCTTGCATGTTTGTATGAGATACCCATTCACGTGTTTTTTTTTTTTTTTTTTTTTCCTGTATGTCTTTCCAGACAAGCATCTAAGGCAAAATACTTATTCCGTTGTAATTTAATCAGAATAAAGCAGGTTAGCCAACTAGGATGCTCCAAAAAAAAAAAAAAGTATTTTTCAAATGATTTTTCTGCTCTCTTTTTTTACACCAGCGGGGAATTTGGGTCTTTTGCCTCTGGAATAAATGCATGAATAACTGTGTTTTTGTGTGAAATATCAGTAGTACACTGAAATGAGGAGACTAGATGGAGGGGGGACAAAAGGCCGTTGTACAGCCATAATTACATGTCAATATTCTCATTTTGTATTTTGGAGACTGAATTTTGTATTTGGAGACAATTTGATATATTCAAACTGACTGCCCCCATCCCTGCCCTGGGGCATTGTGGAATCACCAGGGGTGGATTACTGCCCCTGTTGGTCTGCTTTTCTATAACCTTAGGATTCTGCTGTACAGTACTTCCTTCTGTCTATGTGAACGAGTTTTGTGAGTGTCATGTATTGTGGGGTCATTTTCTAGCCTTAATATGGAAATTTTTTTTTTAAATGGTTTACTTTTATAAGAAAACATTCATCTTATTAAATATTTTATCTGAAAAATAAGCAAATATATTGTGCATGACACTGACAGTTATCACGATTATGAATGCACTGTTACGTAGCAACGAGAAGCTGTGGCCTCCTTTGAGGGGAAACTGATTGAGTTCGCTTATCGAGCGCCGATGAATCGGAAAAGGGCGGGTGCGCGTTTTTTTAAAGGGCGTCTGGAAGCGAGGATGTGCATGGTGTTCGGACGCATCTACATGCCTGCATTGTGCTGGGTCTTCAAGGCCAGCGGGGACTGTAAACATGCACTTTAGTAAAAAAAAAAAAAACTTAAAAAAAAGGAAGTAGGTCAGGGCGCAATCGTGTTTTCCGCAGCAAAACCTGCAACTGGCATTACTGCTTGATGTATGACAGAGAGAGAGAGAGAGAGAGAGAGAGAGAGAGAGAGAGAGAGTAAAAGATAGATTAAAAATAGACAGTAGACAGTACATGTGTGGTGTGTGTGTGTGTGTGTGTGTTTAGTTTTCAGTTTGTGAATTCTTCCAGCCTGATAGTGTTCCTGTCTGTCTGTCTGTCCGTCCGTGCAGCATCACTTCTGACTGGAGGTGCTCAGCTAATTTAGGGTGTCATTGCAGGAAAAATGGGAATGGATCACTAACAAGTGGTTTCAATTCCAGAGAGATGTATTTATGTACTTCCTGAATATATATATGTATGTTATATCACTCTTTATTTTTATTTTTCCCTCTCTCTTTTATGGAGTTCAGTATTTCCACAATGTTTGGTCATGTTTGTGCCATCTCCACTACCCTGCAGTTCACTCACCTCACCTGGATTTCTTTGGTCTGAGTGGTTGTTGTGTTTGAGGTGAAAACAGAAATCTGCAGACCCTGCGGCTCCCCGGGACCAGGGTTGGCCACCCCTGGTGTAATGGGTATCTCTGCTCGCCAGGAGCTCACTGCTCAGTACAGTACAATTCATTTTTATTCTATTGTGCTGCCCAGCCTTTCTCTGCCTGTGCTCTCCAAGAACACACGCTTACTACAGTCTGAATCTAATAGTGCGGGCCTATCGTTTGGTTTGGATCCCAGGAGATCTTTGCATCTTTAATGACAACTTCCATTTTAAGCAGTGCGAGTGCTACCCCTCTCATCAAATCACTGCATCCTGTCCTGTCTCTCAGAGGTCATGGAATTTTGCATATTTAAAATAGAAATCAAAGAACCTAAAGTTCGGGTCCCAGAAGTGTTAAACCTCACTGGTTTTTTTCAGAAGGAAGTGGAGTGTAACGCCTCTGTTTACACTCCACTTCCTCCCAATGGGGTTTTTTTGAAATGGATACAGTGAGCCTGGTGTCATTTGAGGCTGATGAGAATATAAAACATGGTCTAAGAGCGCCGGAATCTAAAGTAGTAACCAGCGATGTCAGCGATGGTGTGCGTGTGCGCACGCATGCCTGTGTGCACGTGCGCGTTCGTGCACGCGCGTGCTTGCTGTGCACGTGCGCGTTCGTGCACGCACGTGCTTGGGTGTGCATGTCTGCACCAGTTGAGGGCACTTGTCTCTTTTGTATCTTTATTCATTAGACCGCGCCGAGCCCGATGACTCCGTGGCCAAGCAGATGGCACAGGACAGGCAAGGAGCATCTGTGTCTAGTGAAGCTGATGCCCAAGGGCATGGAGGATAAGGGCCTAGAGGGGGTGGTGTGGAATGTAAAGTGTGGATCTCCTCACGAGTTAGCCTTAACTCTTCTGCCTATCAACACAACACACCAGGAATGTGTGTGGCAATGGGCGACAGGTTCATCCCATTTCATAGGCGTGGTAGAAACCTTCCTTTCAGCGCTTGTTCTAAGTGGACACGCCCTTACGGGGGGAAAAAATCACGTGTTCAAAAACCACGTATCCAATAACCACCTGTGAACACCCAACATGTGAAGAGTGCACATGTGAACTATACAAATAATAAGATAAGAGTGAGAAAAAGGTAACCGATGCTATTTTTCAGGTTATATGTTTTGTTTTCACATGTGGAGGAAAAAAAAGCCAAAAATGTGTGCAAATGTCCAGTTGACGTAACATTTTCGTTTCACATGTGAATATTTTAATTGCTGTTGTACCCTTGAGCAAGGTACTTAACCTGCATTGCTGTATAAATGGGTGCAATGTAGTAAATGCTGTGTAAAAGTTGTGTAAGTTGCTCTGGATAAGAGCGTCTGCTAAATGCCTGTAAATAATAATAATAATAATAATATAGTTGTTAGACAGCAGTGAAACACTGACCCCTAATTAACCAACTCACCTAGTGAACCTTCCCAAACCCTGGGCAGCGCAATGGCCAGTTGTACGTGGCCCTGAATAAAAAAATTCTACAATGAGAGCACCAGGAGAAGAAAAGGAAAAGAAACACGCTCAGCTCAATAATATGTGAACTTGGGTGCCGGTCCAACGTTAAACATGCAAAAATGAAATAATGGACCCAGTACCGTAAAATACTTTAATATATCTTTTATTTTATTTGGGCAACTTCGGACACGCTGAAGAAGGACCTGTTTTGCCCCAAATGTTTGTGAAAATAAAAGATACCAAAAGGTACCAGAAGAAGTGAGTTTTGTCCATCTGAGTAAAAAAAAAAAAAAAAAAAAAAACATTCCCCAATGAAAAAAAAAAGAAAAACAATTTGCACATAAGATGAGTGAAAAATTCAAGAGCCTCCCCAGAGGCAAGTGTTAGCGGGCTACGACTTCTGCTCCCGGGAGGAGTATCAAAGAAAGGTGTGTGTGTGTGTGTGTGGTGTGTGTGTGCACGTGTGAGTGTGCGTGAGAGGACGTGTGTGTGTGTGTGTGTGTGTGTGTGTGTGCACATGTGAGTGTGCGTGTGCGTGAGAGGACGTGTGTGTGTGTGTGTGTGTGCGCGCACCTGTGTGTGTGTGTATGTGTGCACGTGTGTGTGCATATGTGAGTGTGTGTGAGAGCACATGTGTGTGTGTGAGAGAGAGAGAGCGTGTGTGTGCATATGTGAGTGTGTGTGTGCACGTGTGAGTGTGCGTGAGAGGACGTGTGTGTGTGTGTGTGTGTGTGTGTGTGTGAGAGCACGTGTGTGTGTGTGAGTGCATGTATGCGTGTGTGTGCGTGCACCTGTGTGTGTGTGTGTATGTGTGCACGTGTGTGTGCATATGTGAGTGTGTGTGAGAGCACGTGTGTGTGTGTGAGAGAGAGAGAGCGTGTGTGTGCATGTATGTGTGTGTGTGTGTGTGTGTGTGCACGTGTGTATGTGTGTGTGTGTGTGTGTGTGTGCTGATTCAGGATGCCAGAAGCAATGGACATGACTGAAAGAACTACAGCTTCCGGACACAAGGCGAAGTGCTTGGATGAGTACCTGTAACTGGGTACAAATCTGCTTTTAGAGCTTTTCACAGCTTTCATTGTCCAGAACTGTCGACTTTCTCAATTGGCAGTAATAAAAATGGACGTGAGGCTCTTTTCTTTTATGCACTCTGTTTCCAGACTCCCATGATTACACATTCAGTTTTGTGATGCTGAAAGTTTGTTCTCTTCCCTCACAACAGCGAAAGAAAAACTTCATTTCTGAGGTTTGAATTGGCTTTTGATTTTGGGAAGAGTGTGTATGTATAGATTGATGAAAGATTGATCAGTCATGAAGAATCTGTCGTTTTCATTCCGCATACACATTGATTTTTGCAGATAGATGCTGCCTCTCCTGCTCTCTGCCTCCCCATCTCTCTCTCTCTCTCTCTTTCTCTCTCTCCTCTCTCTCTCTCACTCTGACAGCTAAACTTATGAAAAGAACTGTCCACAGACATAGAGACAGCTAAGGTTATGTGCAGCTGTCTTGTTATTAAATATGTATTGTAGACTTCATTCAAAATAATAAATAAATTAAAACAGTAATTTGGCTTTCTCTGTTTTGCACAATTGAGCTGGTTTTATAAGGTCACGGTAAAATCTGAGAAAATCTTTTGCGCACAAATCTAAGGAATCTCTTTACAAATTCAATGTGTTTTTTAAATTTTTTATCTATACTGACAGGAGGCTTGGCATAACTTAATCACTTTTAATATAAATTAATTTCACATTCCGTGGGCATGCTTTTAGAACTACACCAGACCTGGAATATGTCTATTTCACAGGCCTTACAATTTGGAAGAGTTCATGTATACATTTGATTTCAGAGAGACTGCGCATTCTGAAGATACAGGTCAAGTCAGAATTGATCCACAAAACATGGGAAGAAAGCGACCAAGAGACCAAAACATATTTACGAAAAAGGTCAAAAGGTGAAGCGTTCACGTGTCACATCCAGGTCACAAAATGACCTCACTGAAGGGCGTGGTTATTTCAACAAGAACCTGAAAGAAAATAGTAAATTGTTGTTCTTACATCAATAAGGTCGGCGTAAGAACAACACCCCCAACCCCCCCCTACCCCCTGACCCCCGACCCTCGAACCCCGACCCCCTGACCCTCGAACCCCGACCCCCCGACCCCCGTTCACATATCATCCGCGTAGGAGCGAAGAGGCGTGTCGTGGCGCGCTGCCCAGGTCACCGTGGCGACGTGGCCGGTGATGGGGTCCCCGTGGCGGTGGCTCCCCTCGTCCAGGCTGGCGTTGCGGGGCTCCGGGCCGAAGCCGGGGCGACCCAGGAGCGCCGCGACCTCCTCCGCCCCGCCGTCTGCTGAAAACCGCGAGCCGGGCCGCGGCTCCTGGTCCGCCTCGGGGTGGTCGTGCTCCAGGCTCTCCAGCACGCGCGACGACAGGACGTTGTGCAGGGACCGGGACTGCACTGTAGGGGGCGGTAGAGAGAGCCGCTGAAGCCGACCAGCGAGCCAGCGTTCCACCCCGCACCCCGCAGCCTCTGAGTGCGACGCTGGTTTCGGAGGCACGCTTCAGAAGTCTAATAATATGCATTTATGACAGACTCCACGGCAACAGGAAGTCCTATTTCACGCGACGATTTAGAGCTGGGGCGCCGGACTGAATACCAAGGGGGCCGCAGCGTCGGCGGGTTACTCCGGTTTCCTTTTTCCGTCGGCTGCCAATTAAGGCTTTAATAACAAGGTGTGTGGATTCCTTAGCCAGTCTTAAATATTAAAAGTGTGCCTAGAACACCCCCCGCAGGCGCTGCGCCCCTCCAGGCCCGGAGTTTGACACCTGTGATTTAGTGGCACCTGTGACTGACTATTTTTGCAGTTTTTCTGACTTTTTTTTTTTGTTTTGTTTTTTGAATGGTAAGTATTAAGCAGTGTGTGTTTGGCCTTAATTGAGCTTCCACGAGTTAAGAAAACTTTTTGCCTCATAATTGTCCTTTAAACACACGTTTACCTTTTTGTGTGTGTGTGTGTGTGTGTGTGTGTGTGTGTGTGAAATCAAAATGGAATTTGAAGGAAAGTCCATGAAAATTAGAAAAGTGGCTTCAGGCAAAGCGTTCAATTGGACCCTCTAGTCAAGGGCAGGGGTTAAAATTCCTCATAAACAGCCAAACCAAACTCTAGACAGACAGAATGGCCCGAGGTTCCATTTAAAATGCATCACGGACTTTTGGTTTGCAGCTGCAGAGGGCCAGTGATTTATTTATTTATTTTTATTTTTTTGGATTAGATAAGTTAAGGCTGGGGGGGAGAGGTGGGGGGGGGGGGTATTTGTTTTTAGCATTTCCTGTAGAGAGGCTTTTAAGAAGCAGGAAGCAGCAGGAAGCTGGGAGCTCTCACCTCTCACCGGGCCGAAGTCTCCTCCGTCGCGGGCTTTGCTCTCGGAGAGCGGCTGCAGGCAGGGGAACAGGATGAGGGAGAAAGACAGGACCAGCACCTGCGGGGGAGGAAACAGAACAGGGAGCAGGAAGTGTGAGCGGTCACGTGACTCCGTCTCCGAATGGTCACTCTGCCTGCCCTGGTACAAGGCGGGACAAGGGCAGCCCATTTGCTCTCGTCTGTTTTCTGAGGTCGACTTTTTTTTATATTCGTTTTGTTTTCGACGAGAGGCACGGATGAGACACAAACGTAGGGTAGCAATAAGCAG
>CM045886.1:6595000-6632500 GCA_025169545.1 Anguilla japonica
TAGAAAGTTCAAATCAAGGTTAATTTTTTTTTAAATAAATAAATAAACTCTAACTTATCTTTCAGACCTAAGCAAAAACTTTTCTCTCTTTTAATTTAAGAGAATTTTTTTGTGACAGGTTATAGAATTATGGGTGCCTATGGTTACAATAGAATTAGAATGGAATTCTCCCATACATGACTATACACTGTATCACAGGATGGAACAGACATGTTTAACAACATGTAGACTGTAGAGTAGAGTCTTGAGTCATATACTTTCATCTTTATGGAAATCTTAAAATTTTAAGATTTTAATTCGATCTGAGCGTGGAGGAGTTTCTATACAAAAAGCTAAATATTCACATTTTAATTGTTTCAAAGGTAATTAATCCTCATTAAGTCCTCATTACTTTTGTGTATATTTACAAATATGTGTTTATTCAAGTGTGTGCGTGTGTGTGTGTGTGTGTGTGTGTGTGTGTGCGTGCATGCGTGTGCGTGTATGTGTGTTGTGTGTGTGTGTGTGTGTGTGTGTGTGTGTGTGTGTGTGTGTGTGTGTGTCTGTTTTATGACATTAGTTCTTGAGTTTGTTTCCGTTTTATTTTCGGTTGAGCAGGCATCCGTGTGTGTCTCACCCAGGTTAATTGAGAAGTCAGGCTCCACGCTGTCCAAAGCCGATTTGGTGTTAGGGAGAGCCCTGAGGCAGTGGGGCTCCACAGGGGGGCTGTCAGGGGGTGGGGGGCTGTCCATTTGATCTGAGTGGGGGTCCTCGCTGATGCCACTGTCGCTGGGAGAGGGGGACCACAGGGGGGAACCCGACACCGAGTCGCTGCCACTCAGCAAGGCATTCAGGAAGTCGGTGGTGCCATCAACTGGCATCTAGAGTTACACACATACCCACAAAAACGCATACAGATAAACCATCGGATCAGCTATAAAACCATGGCTACACAGTAACACCTTACTGCCATGACAATGATTAGCTACACTCATGCACACACACACACACACACACATACACAGTAGAAGAAAACAAGATAGAGGGAGGCAAACAGAAATCATACACAAACTGGAGTTACACACAAAGGCCTACGGACAATAAGACGGGGAAAAGTGATGTCACTTACACCACGCCCTGGGATTGGCCAGGGTTGGTTTCCATGGTGCCCTAGTTCCTCGTTACGTAGGATTCCATCAGTCTGGTCAAACAGAAGGTCTAACAAGTCCATTCCACCGCAGCCCTGGTAGAAAGGGAGCAGGTAACATTATGAAAGGCAGAACCTGAGGGTGTACGTTTTTGAGGTGGTCATTAACATTCAAAGCATGCCCAGTGAAATGCAGTAAATGTAGATTACTGACTTGGACCTGCTGCCCGTTTGTTGTATTCAATGTATTTTTTGTTTAGACGTCAATATGATACTCCACACAGTTCATTTAAGTCATTATAGATCAGATTTACTTAGCAGATAAACATATTCATTTCAGTCAGACAAACATTGGGTTGTTTCACACTAACTCCCTATTCTCATTATTACATAGTGCTCTAAAATTTGTATTTGATGAAACCAAACACACACACACACACACACACACATGCAGGTAGACCTGCATGGCCGCAAACACACATACACACACACACACACACACACACAATTTCTGGGTAAGACAGAATGGCGGAACACCCTGACCTTTGGGCTGTGGTTGCCGTGACAGCCCTACATAACTGATCTGATAGGTCAGCCTGCGTATAATCCTTCCGAGGAGTTTTAAGCGGAACGGTTCTGTGAAACATAGCGATTTACCTGCTCCGAGTAGTGCGCCATCGGTCCGGCCCCAGGATTGTACCTTTCGAGGAAACTATGAAATCTCCTTTAAAGCTGCTTGTTCCTGCCGCAGGGCTCGCCGCGTCTGCGTCTGTGGGACAAAGTTTAAACTCCAACGCAGCACGTTATGCATCAGTCTGGCGCTTCACATGATTGGCTGCTGAGTGGTGATCGCCTTCGATTGACAGGAAGGGACGAACCAATGAGTGACGATAGAGGGTGATGTCATAATGGCAGACCACAGAGCTCACGGTGGTTCCAGGGGTCAAAGATCATTCTTTTGTTTAAAGTGGAGCGTGTACGCATGCAGTGAGGGTGCCCTCTGACACAGTTTTGCTGAAAGATATCTTACACAGGCAGCAGCCAGTGTCATGGACCCCAGTACACCCAATCAATAAATGGGCCAAATCTGAATATATTAGCCTTAAATTCAAACATTTGATGCATGCACTTGCAAACCTTTTAATACATCAGCCTGAATTTGATGTGCCGTGAAACAACTTTCTCACTGGTTTATACATTTTGAAAACATGTCTAAAGACCTCAGATAACTCTGCGATCCATCATTTTGTATTATGTCGCCATGGCAGATTGTGTTGTAAGACCTGGCACTTATTGTGCATGTTAAGTACAGTTTAGTCATGCTAATTAATTTATTAATGCGCTTGACGTATGCAGTCCCACAGTCCCTACAAAAGTTATATTGTTTTCCAACAGTGAGTGAAATTCAAGTTCGCTATGGGTAACTGTCACTCATCTTCAGCTACGAGCCTGGATTGAACTTCAGTGGGCTAAAATCCAAACAAAATAAATACATCACACATAGCTAATATTTGTATCAGAAGATATGTTTTTGAATAAGTTTGGTTTTTAAATTGCGTCTACTTTTTAAATTATTGTAGCTCAATTAAGACACTGCCTAAGAAGTCACAAACACTTCTCACTGGGGTGGTACCCTATGCTATGGGTACATAAAACTGTACTCCCAGCCAGCAGTACAGTTTGTACCATTTTTTTGCTTGTAAGAGGTACTTATTGGTATCCAAATAGAGCGTTATTGCACAGTAAGGGCAAATATTGGAAATGTGTTCCCTATGCTTCTCCACTGCACCTTTATGTTCTGAGAGAACGTGACTTTTCAGGGTAGACGTGAACACATTTCAGGGCCCGGTGTTCTGTTTGTCATACACAATCTTTGCTATTTGGCCCAAACTTTTGCCAGCTCCAGCTCACCAAAACTGGCTCCTCGCTACTGAATGTTGTCAGTCTGCGCAATCGGGCCGTGGGCCAAGGTGTACAGCGTCCCCGTTCGCCAGTGTCACCGTGACCCTGTTCTGCTCCACCATTCACCCCCCCTCAGAGGTCCCCGTGGACGGAGTCTAGCAGCCAATCACCAGCCGGCAGACAAAAATCTGAATCCCACATAAACAGCACAGCCCAATCTGGGCACAGGAGCAGAAGAAGCTGTTGAGATGTACCTCCGCTTGTTTATTATGTCTTCGCAGACACTTATCTGAGAGGACTTACATAACTGACAATTATGGATTATGTATTCAGTAAGGCCTTCACACAGTGCCCCACCACCCACCTCATCCTCCAGCCCTACTGAAGTACCTTGTTGACATGTACTCCATGGCAACAGCAACTGGTGTGTCGTGGGTAAACGCATTTAAAACACATTCTAAATTCATTTCTTTTTTTCACGTTTCTTCTCCTCACTTTCTGAATCGTGAGCAAACGGCTCTCCCTCTCAAGTTGCCACCGTGTGACACAGAGCTGCGCAAGGAGAGCTGCAGCCTCTCTGACACTCTCACCTACTACCTAATAAGTGACTACTTCACGCCTGATGCGAAACATCGCTCTGCAGGAGTCGACGTAGGGAAAACACAGTGAAATCTCTTGTTGGAAAAAAACCAACACTGGGGTTTTAATTGCTGTTTGCTTCGGGAAAGAATTGCACTCAGAGAGAGAGAGACTCCCGGGATGTTTGCCGTCGCTGACGCTGCTACGCGAATGAGCAGGACTTGCGCTAACAAGTTTTGTAATTACTCCTTTGTTTCAGACAAACAGCGGGGGGGAAAAAAAAAAAAATTCTGTTCCGTTGAAATTCTGCGCACCGGTGTGAATCAATACCAATCCAAGGCGAGGCTGAGCTTTTGTATGCTTTTTCAGACTTCGTTCGGTCCTTCCCGGCGGACGTGGAAACCGCAAAAAGACTGAGAAGAAGCGATGTTGACGGTGCCTGTTGAATACCCCCAGATCAAAGGCACACCGTGTGCAAACCAATATCTGGTTTTTGGCAAGACGTGGCCTTGTTTTTTTTTTAAATGACACACACTGTCTCGAGACAGAAAACCTCCCTTCCGGTTTTCCGGTCTCTGGATAAGACCTGCGAAATAGCTCCTACCTGTAACGTAACAAGAGGGGGCATGAACTGTCAAAATATTTGTGATATTCAGGGGTGCATTAGATGGTACCCAAAACATATTAGCCAAATGAGAAAGAGGGCAGAAAAGTAATTATTTAGGCTAATTTTTTTTGGGCTATGGTGTGTATCTGGGATTTTGATTTTTTCTTTTTTTTTGGGAAATATTTTAGGAGACCAAAAGCACTGGTTTCTGAAGCACAGCACAGGGTAAATACCTGCAGTTTTTTTTATTACTGAAACTTACGGATTCTCAGAGTAATTAAACATCAGCAGATGTTCTACATTTTTGCCATTATTTATACATTTTTTTCTCCACGGGGGCAAGAGCTAAAGTGCAGTCAGATTTTCTCGGCTCTTCGGCTCTGGCAGTTTGGCATTTCCGGCAAAACGATAACGCGCTGCTATCGTCAGCCGTCTCGGTGCTCCCTCTCTCTCTCTCGGCGAGCAGCCGGTAACCCTTTCCTGTTCTCTCCCGTCTCTCTGCTCGCTCCTTCCCCCTCTCGTCCTCCAGGTTCTACCGTTTTCCTCATCGTGCTATTATCTCTGCGTAATGTCTTTGCAACCCACCTGTTAATGTTTGCTCACGAGGTGTGTGTGTCTGTGTGTGTGTGTGTGTGTATGCCTGCGTGTGTATCAGTGTGTGTATGGGTGTATCAGTGTGTGTGTGTGTGTGTGTGTGTGTGTGCGCGTGCGTTTGTATCAGTGTGTGTGTGTCTGTCTGTGTGTGTGTGTGTGTGCCTGCGTGTGTATCAGTGTGTGTGCGGGTGTATCACTGTGTGTGTGTGTGTGTGTGTGTGTGTGTGTGTGTGCGGGTGTATCAGTGTGTGTGTGTGTGTGTGTGTGTACTGATTGTCATTCATTAGGGCCTTTTGATTTCTGCTTCAACTCTGTGCTCTCTGACTTTGTATTATAACATCATGCCATTTTGAGTCCTCTTCTGAATCAGCTAATTTAAGTCCTCTTTTGAATCAGCTAATTAGCTAATGAGCTGGAGTAACTGATGGAAGTGAAAAACAGAAACAAGTGCGGCCCTCCAAAAATTGGGGTTGCCCACCGCTGACCTCGAAAAAAATGATATAATAATTATGTCATAAGCATTGCAGAGAGATGAATCCACTACTGTATTTGAAAGATAACTGTTTCTAATCTAACACATGCCAGGGACCAAAGTGTTCTCGGCAGGTAACACTTGTCCAAGACGGCAGAATGTTGTAATTACCTTCCAGTTCTACAGGATGGAACACTGCACAGAGGATGAAGATTGAGCCAAAGACCACCAGGATGCAGGAAAATTAACTACAGGGTGCAAGGTGTGTGTGTGTGTGTGTGTGTGTGTGTGTGTGTGTATACATACACATACATAAGCACACAGGCAGGGCACAATTCATCCCTTGAGGGAGGACACCACTGGAACCTTGAGACGGTCGTTCCACAGCCTCAGGACGCCAGGGGAATCGCAGGTGGACTGTGTTGAACTCCACTGGGAAAACGTTTGGGAAGCAGCGTTGCTTGCCTTTGAACTGCTCTGTCCTTTCTTCCATAGGCTCCTATGGACTAACACTGGAACATCAGCTGTGACGTCAGAAGCTAAATTGAAAGGTTGCTAAAAAAAGGAAAAGTCACTTTTCAAAAACAAGCTGTGTGCAAATTTTTCACACTAACGATGATTGACTGATTGATTGATTCTTCCAGACCTACATATAATTGGATTCTGGTTGTACAACCAGCATTCACAACAGTAGAATGAATATGCTATAGCCACAGGAGAAGACTCCCTGCTTGATCTGTCTTCCGTAAAACCCAAACATGTACAGCATAAACTCAGCCACGGGCTTTGACGAAGACCATTCTACACCCAAACAAAAACAAGGATTTCTGAATAGTTACAGACAGGGCTCCGATGACAGACAACCAGTTTGACTGTATTTGCATCGATGTGATTGCCGCATGCGGTAATACTCCTTTCTGATTGTAATTGCAGAAAATCACACATTGTTCTGCTTTAGCTATTCAGCAGGTCTGCGTTCTTCGAACGGCAGAATAGCACAGCACTCTGTCGGAGCCATTCATTATGTGAAGCACGGGGTCCTGGCCCTAGGGGATGTTATTTCCTGATTTTTATTTTTAACCTATAATTACCAACCCCTACAGACTGAAGAAAGGGGGTGGGAGGTTCTAAAAAGCTGTTTTCGCTTTGTCATTATGGGGTATTGTGTGTAGATTGATGAGAATAAGGAGGAGGTGACCGATAACCCGATGGCCACTCTGACGGAGCTCTAGAGTTCCTCTGTGGAGAGGGGAGAACCTTCCAGAAGGACAACCATCTCTGCAGCACGCCACCAATCAGGCCTTTATGCTAGAGTGGCTGGACGGAAGCCACTCCTCAGTAAAAGGCACGTGACAGCCCGCTTGGAGTTTGCCAAAAAGGCACCTAAAGGATTCTCAGGCCATGAGAAACAAGATTCTCTGGTCTGATGAAACCAAGATTGAACTCTTTGGCCACAATGCCGAGTGTCACGTCTGGAGGAAACCAGGCACCGCTCATCACCTGGCCAATACCATCCCTACGGTGAAGCATGGTGGTGGCAGCATCATGCTGTGTGGATGTTTTTCAGAGGCAGGAACTTAGAGATTAGTCAGGATCGAGGGAAAGATGAACGGAGCGAAGTACAGAGAGATCCTTGATGAAAACCTGCGCCAGAGCGCTCAGGACCTCAGATTGGGGCGATGGTTCACCTTCCAGCAGGACAACGACCCTACAAGCACACAGCCAGGACAACGCAAGAGTGGCTTCGGGACAAGTCTGCGCATGTCCTTGAGTGGCCCGGCCAGTGCCCGGACTTGAACTGGATCAAACGTCTCTGGAGCGACCCGAAAACAGCGATACAGCAACACACCCCGTCCAACCTGACAGAGCCTGAGAGGATCTGCAGAGAGGAACGGGAGAAATGCCCCCAAATACAGGTCTGCCAAGCTTGCAGCGTCATACCCACAATGTCTCGAGGTTGTAATCGCTGTAATCAAATTGAGAGGGGAAACGGACAGAGCTCAGCTTAGGGAGGAAAGGTGAGTGCAAACTGAGTCAGGGTGGCGTAAAATAGAAATACGAATGACTAAGCGGAGGAAGTGTCAACTGAGTTAGAATCAGTCCGTCCAACACTGGGTGCACTTCAGGTGACAAAACGCAAGCAACTGACACTTACCTGCAACAGCTGCTGTCACAATTCGCCCTTTTGCCAGCTCAGACATAATTTGGGGCTCCAACAGAACAGAACAGAATGCAGCTCCCAGTCACCTCCTCAAACTGAACCCTGTTCCAGCGTAGACCTAGTTCAACCAATCACCAGTTTGGTATAACTTTGATAAATCTCTAAGGTTTTGTAGTTTCAGTTAAAATTTTGTGATTTTTTTTTTTTGTAATTTTGTGTATTTTTTCCTGAATACACAAACCAGACTAGTGGCTAACACAAATCTGTAATCAGATATGACACATATGGCAATTCATTGCTCTCCTATGTTGTGTAATTAATGTAATGAGAATAGAGGACCATAATAAATTATAATATGTGATGACTGTGCACAATTCATGGCTGTGAAAGCCTTTCTGTGAAGCATACTGCTCAGAGACTGCTGTCCATTCATAGCTGCCCTGATTATGCCATATCCACAATGCATTTTCCTACACGGGTATTCATGTGGCCCCATGTTGTGATAATGGGCTTAGCTCACTCAACTGCTGTTCTTGTTGCGATGTGTTGAAAGAGTTCCCTTTGTGTAAGGCCTGATGTATGGTGAAAACCTCAAGCTCAATTTTACAGATCATTCTCGTAGAAACTACCACGCAAAACTATTATTATTATTATATAAATAATGTTCTGAGTACATTGGAAGATGTCAAGCAACATAAGTTGGCCAGTGTAGGCATTAATATAAAAGTGGACATAATAATTATGTCATAAGCATTGCAGAGAGATGAATCCACTACTGTATTTGAAAGATAACTGTTTCTAATCTAACACATGCCAGGGACCAAATTACAGCTCATATTTATTACTTCACGTGTCACATTTGTCTTGAAACTTAATTGTAAGCCTAATATCTCACACAATAATGCAATAATGCTGCAAACTTGTCATTTCAGTGCCCTGAGGATAAGCCTTGTCTGGTTGTCTCTGCATGAGCCACCTTCAGGAGTGCCTATGCCTTCTCCATTGGTTTGTCAAACACTGTGTTTAATATGCCAGTATTTATTTTTTATTTTTTATTTTTTGATGCAATAGGATGCAATGGGCTTCACAGGCATTTAACATGGAACCATCTATTCGAAATTCATATCTGCACACCAATTAGGTCTCTGTATCTATCGGTTTGTGCATTATGTGACCTTTTCTTTCAAAGCGCAGGGCCTTCACAATAGAATCCCCCCAGTATCTAATTACAGTCTGCCAAATAAGGAGCTTGATATTTGCGTCACGGGGCCGACGACCCTGTTGTGTCCTTGTAAATGTTACCGTATCGGAGCGTTATATCTTTCGGGCAGAGGTAAACAACCCGGGCCGCGGAGCACCGCCGGTGGTTCTTTGTTCCATCTGGGCTTGATCGCTTGATGGATTATTAAGAACCGGAGCCTGAATATTCAGAACCGGGATGGGGAAACGTCGGGCTACCTCAAACACGTGGTCGCCTGCATTCATTAAGCCTGCAAATGAATACAATTATGTAGTCGCAGGGTTTAGATGGAGCACAAACCGGGAACATCGCTGGCCCTCCTGGAAATGCTTACCTGCCCCTGCTTTAGGGTGTTGACACATGCTGTATAATTCATATAAGGAATTGTGGAACAGCATAACATTAAGCACTTTTTTTGTCTCAAAGCTGGCCTTGTTTGAACTCGTTTCAGTGTCCAGGAAATTAATCATTTCAATGAAGTGAACTAGAGATCACGTAAAGGCACTTTTGCGCCTTATAGAGATGACCTGCCAGCAAAGTAATAACATTACGCCAGTGTAGTGGCGCCATCTGCTGGAATGTATCTGAACTCAAAAACCTCACAGATTTTATGCCTGAAGCCTGTTAATCTGGAGCAGCGTTTCCCAGACGCACAATGAACTTCAGCGGGCCATTATTTTGATTTAGGGAAAAATTGAGACAGCCTTTCACGTTTAAGTGTTACTTATCTATTTTATGATATATATCTGTATTAAACTGCACAGTATGTATAAAAACCACTTGTAATCCAAGGGCGGCAGTGTAGTATAATGGGCGAGGTGCTGGTCTGGTAACCTAAAGACAGTAAACACGAAACAGTTTAGATTCCAGTTTACATTTAGGACACTGCCGTTGTACCCTTAAGCAAGGTACTTAACCTGCACTGCTTCAGTATATATCCAGCTGTATAAAAAGATGCAAAACTATGTAAAAGTTCTGTATATCGCTCTGGATAAGAGCGTCTGCTAAATGCCTGTAATAATAATAATAATAATAATAATAATAATAATAATAATAATAATAATAATAATAATAATAATAATAATAATAATAATAATAATAATAATAATAATAATAGTAGTAGTAGTAATAGTAGTAGTAGTAGTAGAAGAGTGGAAATGTGTGTACAGATGATTAGAGAACTGGATACAAACAACAGTACGGTGGTACATTGATATATCAACAACAATACTTAAGACTAAATGCCGTTATTTAAAGTATCTCATAGCTATACTGAAATGTATCAAGCATCTATTACCTCCTAGTGGATCATGTCAGGTGCCACAAAATTATCTGGTTTGCACTTTATAAAAAATGTGCAAATTAGTCAATTTCAATCACATAAGGGTAGATCATATTGCATGGCCCATATACTTCATTTTTTAAAGTAATTTCTGCAGGGTGTGTAAAGTGCAACTTTCAAGCACGCCAGGATGATTAAGTGTTAAAAATATTGGCATGAGAAAAAATAACTACAAACATGGCATATAAACAGACATTTTTAAAATTAGTTTGACAATTACTCACAATGAAGAAAACGCTAGTCAACAGACCTAGGGTAAGCTTAGCTCATTGAGTAAACCACAGTTCTGTATAACCCGTCGGTAGAAACCATTGACTAAGCATCAAAAATAAAACCCGGCCTACGACAAAGATTTTTGAACATGCGCAGTGCTACCAAATTTGTCTGCCCAGCATATCTACGCTTTCATACGTGAGACGCAGAGGACGTTGCCTACAGTATAAAAGAGTACGTGTTGACGTCAGCATCCTCTTCCCTGCCTATGCCCGAGAGAGGTGGGCAGTGTAACTCTTGTGTCCTTTCTTCTACGAAGCGAATCCTCAACCATCCGTCAAAATGGTCAGTGAAAACAATATTTTCTGCTTCGACCAGTTGTCATATGCCTCAATTATGTCCAGGCAACGAGTATTTGAGTCTCCGAATAGTGATGGACACCGAGAAGGGTAGATTGGGGAGACATGATGACAGCGACTGCTTTGGAACAAAATGGCACCTTTTGCATTGCGGTTTCAGTCATTACGCCGCATAAATTAGAAACGTCTTTTGTTCACTTTATTTATTGTATTGCCCTCTGTTTGTAACCTTTTAAAATCATGTTCTGATTGTCTATTTTGTTCGAGCACAGTCCTTTTATGTTCGTTTTTTAATAAAATGTGATGCCACGTAATTACAACCGGCATCTGGCTAACGTTTAGCTTTGTAACGTTAGCTGGCTAGCGGTCCTGTGTAGTGTTCCGTAAAGTCATGCTCTGGTGTCTCTATCCGTTCCATTTTCGGTGTAATTGTCATAAATGGCCAGTGCCACAATTTCCTTGCCGACGTTTTGAAAAGGCAGGAAATTGTCTATGTTGGTTGAATTGTCTCCCTCTGGCATGACTAATGAAGTGACGCGCAGCAGCGCTCCGCTTGAGATTCGCCATTATCTTCAACTAGCCTAGGGAGAAAGGAACGAAAATGAGCGTTTTGATGTCGGGAATTCTGATGGGCGGCTAGCGCATGAGTTAAAGACCCGGCGTGGATCGCTGCATTTAATAAAATGGTTTTGCTGATGCTTGGTTGACCGGCATTTCCATGCTATGTACTGACGTTTCATACTGTTCCAACACACGTGGCCCACAATTGTTTCTTGTTGGCGTCGTGTCGCAATGTAGCCCGCCAACGTCGGCTAACTTGAATTATTTATAAGTAAAATAGCCAGCGGATGCTTAGATCGGTAACTTACTAACGCTTTTGACTACTGGCAGGCGTTGTATATTTTCGCAAAATGCACCTTGCAAGCCGGTTATCCCATTTCAGATCGTAGCAGGCCTGCTTTGATTCACGGCTGGTCAGGATAACTGCGTAGACTCGTTAACTAGGCCTAAAGTAAGCGGAGGTTTATTTTCCAGAAGAACCGATTACGCTTTATGATTTACAACTCTGTTAACAATTGTAAAATTAGCGATTATCGAAAATGAGTTGAATTGATACCTAACTGCCTAATGCACTTGTTACATACGCAATTGGTTACAATAGAATTCGGTTATATACGCTGTTGGTTACAAAGGGAGTCGGTTACATACGCAGTTGTATTCTGAAGCAGTCTGTTACATACACAGTCATGTGACAGGACTCCGATGTTACATGTCTAGGAGGCCTAGCCCAAACTTGTCAGCCTTGGTATCCTAGTTCAATTTGTCTTGCTGCATTAAAGTGAACTTTGTTCTCCGAGTCAGTGACTGGAAATGGACTAAGCTTTAATGAGCATCATGCTCATGGGGGGCGACATAGCTCAGAAGGTAAGACCGATTGTCTGGCAGTTGGAGGGTTGCCGGTTCAAACCCCGCCCTGGGCATGTCGAAGTGTCCTTGAGCAAGACACCTAACCCCTAACTGCTCTGGCGAATGAGGCATCAATTGTAAAGCGCTTTGGATATCATATCTCCCCCCCCCCCACAGGTGAACTTCACCGTAGACCAGATCCGTGCCATCATGGACAAGAAGTCCAACATCCGTAACATGTCTGTGATTGCGCACGTGGACCATGGGAAGTCCACTTTGACCGACTCACTGGTGTCCAAGGCTGGTATCATCGCCTCCTCCCGGGCTGGAGAGACCCGTTTCACTGACACCCGGAAGGACGAGCAGGAGCGTTGCATCACCATCAAATCCACGTAAGCTTTTCCTTCCGGCCCGCAGTCTGCGCCTGGCTTAAATGTGAATAATTTGGTTATTTTACCTGCGTGAAACGCTCTTCTTAAATTCACTCCACATGAGGACTTGAATTGGTTGCTAGCAGATGTACTCTTGTTGAAAATTTGATCTTTAGAGTAAAGAGCTGAAAAAGCACTTTGTCTGTGTCGATAACATGATTTTGTCATCGTTGTTGGGCCATCTGACTGCCGTACTAAGCTTCTGATTGCGCAACGCCGTTACACACAACTGCCTGACGCGTCTGATTCTCAACGCGTCCCCTCTGCAGCGCCATCTCCATGTTCTACGAGCTCAGCGAAAACGACATGGCCTTCATCAAGCAGACCAAGGACGGCTCCGGGTTCTTGATCAACCTGATCGACTCCCCCGGGCACGTGGACTTCTCCTCTGAGGTCACGGCCGCCCTGCGCGTCACTGACGGCGCCCTGGTGGTCGTGGACTGCGTGTCCGGTGAGCGGGGTCCAGATTGGGGGGGGGGGGGGGAGAGCGGGGGTGTTGGGGAAAAAATGCTTTGGTTTAAGTCGAACCGATGGTTGCTTAAAATGTGCCTCGTCATTGAATAGCAGAGGTATTCTGTCTATGCAGTTTGGTGTCCAGTCTTCACAAGAGATCCAAAGTTCATAATTCAGTTGGCATGGAGGGCAAGGTTTTGCTGTTTTTTTTTTTTTTTTTGTAGTTTTTTTTTTTTCTTAATAAAGGAGCCAATCAGCAACCAACAAGGTGTGCAGACGGTCTGGCTAATCGATGATTTAATCACGTGTGCGCAGGGAACCATCAAATACCAGCCAACAACAGCCCTTATGGCTTTGAGATTGAGATCCCTGTTCTAGAAGCATTTAATCTCTGAAATTGAGTCCTAGACGGCCGTTAGGCCCCCCGAGTGCCCCCACCTGACTTCCCCACGTATTTCCGTCCCCCCCCTTAGGTGTGTGCGTGCAGACGGAGACCGTGCTGAGGCAGGCCATCGCCGAGCGCATCAAGCCCGTCCTGATGATGAACAAGATGGACCGCGCCCTGCTGGAGCTGCAGCTGGAGCCGGAGGAGCTGTTCCAGACCTTCCAGCGCATCGTGGAAAACGTCAACGTCATCATCTCCACCTACGGGGAGGACGAGAGTGGGCCCATGGGCAACATCATGGTGAGCGGGGCGGGGCGGGGCGGGGCCTCCCAGTGTATGCTTTGGCCCCATTTCAGCCTCTGGGGCGAGGCACTGCCTAGTTTCGCGTCAAGTGCACGGACCGACGCGCATACCATCTAGTCCAGCAGATTCAGGAAAATACTGGGGGGGGTGTGACATGTCTCTGTTTCCCCCACCCCCCCATCAAAGTTAAAAATGTTAATCAAATTGGCACATTGAAAAGTTAAAATGATTTCATTGGTTATATAGTCTTGCAATGGGTAGAATTTTAAGGGTGCGACAGTGGTACAGGGTTGAATAGGAATGCCTCCTGAACTTGATGCATTTGAAAATCGAGTGACTAAGTGTCTGGTCTCTAGTGCTGCGCTGGACATGTTTATTGTAAAGGATGGGCTCGGATTAATATTTAACGAGTGTTGGTTTAGCGAAGCTAACCATATGGGTCTCTTTGTTCTTGACTTTACGAGGGTGTGTGCCAGTGACGTTGATGTGTGTTTTTTGGTGACCTCCGCGTTTTCCCGTTTCAGATTGACCCGATTATCGGCACAGTCGGGTTCGGCTCCGGGCTCCACGGCTGGGCCTTCACCCTGAAGCAGTTTGCCGAGATGTACGTGGCCAAGTTCGCAGCCAAGGGCGACGCCCAGCTGGGGCCAGTCGAGCGCTGCAAGAAGGTGGAGGACATGATGAAGAAGCTGTGGGGGGACAGGTGAGGGGAACCTGCTGCCCTGGCCGAGTTACGTTACATTACATTACAGGCATTGAGCAGATGCTCTTATCTAGAGTGACTTACAATGTATCCAGTTATTCAGCTGGACGTATACTGGAGCAATGCCGGTTAAGTACCTTGCTCAAGGGTACCCTACCGGGGAATCGAACCTGCATCCTTTAGGTTACGAGACCAACTCCTTAGTCGTTATACTACACTGCTGACCGTTAGGCGGGACCCCCTGCCATCAATGGTTTATTTAACCCTTTTAAGACCCCCCACCTTTTTTTTTTTTTTTTTTTTTTTTCTCACAATTCTAAATCCATGTTCTAGAACTCCACTGCTTTCTGCTACAAGTATAGTGCCATAGTTACATCAGCATTCAATTATTCAGTTAGGGGACATCACATTTACATCTAATCACATTTTATCTAGCATCTTAAAGGTTTAGCTGTACGTAAGGAAACGAAAACAAATTGTGTAGTAATGAGCTTATATTGTTCAATGGATATTTAATTTTTGTTTATCCTGAAATCAATTTATAAACTGTGAGTGCAGTAGGATTTCATTTTGGTCTTTTGGATACCATGTTGTGCAAGCAACCTGGCACTATATTTTAAAAAATCAGCGGGTTTCTGGGCTGCTAGTAAGAATTGAGCGTAAACTGAACGTTCATTATTGTTGGTCATCATGAGCGTTTTCCAAACATGCGTTTCTTTCCGTAGGTACTTTGACCCGGCTTCCGGAAAATTCAGCAAGTCCGCGAACGGCCCCGACGGAAAGAAGCTTCCCCGCACCTTCGCCCAGCTCATCCTGGACCCCATCTTCAAGGTGAGGCACCGCCGCCGTTAAAAAGGGGGGGGGGAAGAGGAGGAGGCCTGCCTGCAAATGATGACTTAAACATTCTTCACTTTGACCTGACTGTCTGGTGATGAGAAGCTTCTGTCTGAATCGCATGGAAAAGCGACGTGGGGGGGGTAGGGGAGGGTGGGACACGATCACTGCTGTTGTTTTTTAAGATAAATGCCACTGCCTGTTTTGGCGCAATAAGGGGTGAGTTATAACACTGTGCCCCCCCCCCCCCTTCCTTGCCAGGTGTTCGACGCCATCATGAACTTCAAGAAGGAGGAGACGGCCAAGCTGATCGAGAAGCTGGAGATCAAGCTGGACGCCGAGGACAAGGACAAGGAGGGCAAGCCCCTGCTGAAGGCAGTGATGCGTCGCTGGCTGCCCGCGGGCGAGGCCCTGCTCCAGATGATCACCATCCACCTGCCCTCGCCCGTCACCGCGCAGAAGTACCGCTGCGAGCTGCTCTACGAGGGGCCCGGGGACGACGAGGCCGCCATGGGTACGCCGGCCGTCCGCCGCCGCGCTTCCAAAAAAAAAGTCCCGTCCCGTCCTGTCCTGGTTCACCGTAATCGGTCCTTAACCTGTGCCTGGAGTTGGTTGGAGTAGCTAGTTTCCTTTGACTTCCTAATGTACTGAAGGCCTAACTTGGATTTTTTTTTTTTTTTTTCAAAGCCCAGAATGCACTGCTTCACAGAATTTGCATTTCCCTGGTTGCTGTGAATGATTTGAATGGTTAAAATTAACTGTCTAGATGCAAAAACTTAAGTCTTTGGCAGGTGTGCAGTTGCCTTTGGCATGTTCTGGACATTCGAGACAGAAAAGTAAAAGTACTCAAAATCAGATTTACAGAACTGCTATAAAGGTGCACAAATGCGACATGTATGTACTTTGCCAGCCTGTAGATGAGAGCAAAAAATTGAGTGAGTTTTTTTTAAATTCAAAAGTTCTTGTGAATAAGCGCAACAGTTTGTTGCAGTGAAGTCTGGTTGCTTTGCCAATGTGCGTACATATTAAACTGGAACGAAGCAATACAAATTCTCTAATTAAAAAGGGGCTGCCCAGTCCCTCAGTTAGCATCCCTCTGTGTTCTCTAGAGCTACAAAGCTGCAGCTGTTGATTGGTCCCCCCCCTCCATTGCAGGCATCAAGAACTGCGACCCCAAGGCTCCCCTGATGATGTACATCTCCAAGATGGTGCCCACCACCGACAAGGGCCGCTTCTACGCCTTCGGCCGCGTCTTCTCCGGCTGCGTCTCCACCGGCCTCAAGGTGCGCATCATGGGACCAAACTTCACCCCCGGCAAGAAGGAGGACCTCTACCTCAAACCCATCCAGAGGTCGGTACCGAACGCGGAGCGGAAGGTCAACGCCACCAAAATGGCGGTGCCTTGTTTTCAAAGTCATGTTACTATACCAGACTGTAAGAAGTGATTTCGTTAGTAACCATCTCACGGGGGGTGAGAAGGTTACTAATCAACCCCTAACCGTCTTGCACCCCCAGAATGGCAGTGCCTTGTTTTGAAAGTCATGCAGCCTAGTTATATTACCATACCTAGAGCAGACTGTAAGAAGTGGCACATTAGTAACCATCTCATGCAGGGTGAGAAGGTTACTAATGATCAACCCCTAACCATCTCGCACCCCCAAAATAGCACTGCCTTGTTTTTTAAGTCATGCAGCCTAGTTATGTTACCATACCTATGGCAGACTAAGAAGTGATGGGGGGTGAGAAGGTTGCTAATCAACCCCTAACCATCTCGCACCCAGGACCATTCTGATGATGGGCCGCTACGTCGAGCCCATCGAGGACGTGCCCTGCGGGAACATCGTCGGGCTGGTGGGCGTGGACCAGTACCTGGTGAAGACCGGGACCATCACCACCTACGAGCAGGCCCACAACATGAGGGTGATGAAGTTCAGCGTCAGCCCCGTGGTGAGGGTGGCCGTGGAGGCCAAGAACCCGGCCGACCTGCCCAAGCTGGTGGAGGGGCTGAAGCGCCTGGCCAAGTCCGACCCCATGGTGCAGTGCATCATCGAGGAGTCCGGCGAGCACATCGTCGCCGGTGCTGGGGAGCTGCATCTGGAGATCTGCCTTAAGGACCTAGAGGAGGACCACGCATGCATTCCACTCAAGGTACCGTGAGCCCTCATTTCCCTCCACCCCCTTAAATCGGGGGTCACAACAAATGCGCCATCCTATCCACCCTTGTATCGCTACAGCATTGTTTATCACACTGAATCAAATTAGGATCTATTAAAATCCACCCAATTAGTCTAGTTGATGCGCAAGTTGATCTAACTTTATTTTCTATTAGCATTGCCTCTGTAACTTTCTGATTCGCATCAAGTTGTAGTGATGTATTCTTTAATCTAAGAATGGCTTCAGTCTTGACTCACTTCCATGAATGACACCGCGTTTGAAGATTCCACGTCTGATTTGTACCGTTTTATTAATCGGCTGCTCGACTTCTCTCCCGCGCAGAAATCGGACCCGGTGGTGTCTACAGAGAGACCGTGAGCGAGGAGTCCAGCGTGATGTGCCTGTCCAAGTCCCCCAACAAGCACAACCGCCTGTACATGAAGGCGCGGCCGTTCCCCGACGGCCTGGCCGAGGACATCGAGAAGGGCGACGTGACCGCCCGGCAGGAGCTGAAGGCGCGCGCCCGCTACCTCGCCGAAAAGTACGAGTGGGACGTGGCCGAGGTCCGCAAGATCTGGTGCTTCGGGCCCGACGGGACCGGGCCCAACCTGCTGGTGGACGTGACCAAGGGGGTGCAGTACCTGAACGAGATCAAGGACAGCGTGGTGGCCGGCTTCCAGTGGGCCGTCAAGGAGGTGAGGAGCAGGGGACTGAGCGGGACGGTTCTGATACGAGCTCCGGGGGTTACGAAGGCTTCCTCGGGATAATTAGGCATTTTGCTAGGTTAAGGAAACGGGCAAAATCCTCCTGGTTGGTTTTGCCCAGTGACCTTAGAGTAGTTGGTCTTCATTCCTGGTCCTGATGGCCTGCATGGCCTTCTAGTTTTTGGTTTTGCTCGACACCTAATCGATCAGTTAAATTAGTTGATTAGTTAACTCTGCTCCACCTTGTTTTTTGGGTCTGGTTGCTGATATTTCGGCAGAAAAAAAAGCCAGCAGACCCTGCCAGGGCCAGGAATGACTATCACCGCCTTGGAGAGACTCCTATCGAGTGAAATTTTAAGTATTTTACCGATTGGTCCCATAACCCCCCCCCTCTGTCTGTCTCTCTTTCCAGGGTGTCCTCTGCGAGGAGAACATGCGCGCCGTGCGCTACGACATCCACGACGTGACGCTGCACGCGGACGCCATCCACCGCGGCGGCGGCCAGATCATCCCCACCGCCCGCCGCGTGCTGTACGCCGCCCAGCTCACCGCCGAGCCCCGGCTCATGGAGCCCATCTACCTGGTCGAGATCCAGGTACGCCATCCCCCCTCTCTCCCTCTCGGCTCTCTACGTCCAGCGAAGCGAGGCCCCGAGTCCGGAGGCTCGGCGTATTTTTAGGAGTTTAAGGCGCACATCAAGGGTGGTTCCCCTAATTTCTTTGGGGGTAGCCACCCAGGGGAAGAAGGAGCCAGATTATACACACAGATTTAGATGCAGGGCTCACTGCTAACACTTTCTCCAAGGTTGTGTTAGCGGTGCTCCTAAGTAGAAAAATTTTGGAGCGTGCTAATGCATCCTCCTCGATGTGCCCCTGAAGTATTTTTCTGGGTAACTCGTCAGTTCTTGGGAGCAAATACTCGTAAAATGGGAGCACTATAGAGCGCACAGATGGCATAATTTTTTTTTTTTTACAAAATTAACACGAAGCTTAAGTATATGTGCTCTACGACAATTGAAATGACACCAATAAGAGTTTTTAATTAAAAGGTTGTGTTACCGATACAAAATGGAACGATCGTTAAAATGCATTTATATCCAAAAGGTAGCCAGCCCAAACAAGTCTATAGTCGGCCGTTTAGCCGCAATGGCGGGGGCTTGGAAATTCCTTGCACAGCGAAATGAACGTTTGGATGACGCGCGGTCTCCTTCCTCCACAGTGCCCAGAGCAGGTCGTCGGAGGAATCTACGGCGTGTTGAACAGGAAGCGCGGCCACGTGTTTGAGGAGTCCCAAGTGATGGGAACCCCCATGTTCGTCGTCAAGGCTTACCTGCCTGTCAATGAGTCCTTTGGTGAGTTGCACATTTGAAGCCCCACCCCACCCCACCCCCCCATCCCACCCCACCCCATTTCAGCTATTTAGCAGACGCTCTTAACCAGAGCGACTTACACAACTTTTTGACATAGCATCCATTTTATAAAGCTGGACATGTACTGACGCGATGCAGCTTAAGTACCTTTGCTCAAGGGTGCAACCGCAAGGGTGCCCTACCTGGGGAATCGAACCTGCGCCTTTAGGTTACAGGACATGGTCCTTACCCATTATACTACACTGCCCCCCCCCCTTTCCCCTTTAACTGATGTTTGGCGATTCGGTAGTCTTAACATTTTTGTCTGTTCCCCCCCACCCCTCCAGGTTTCACTGCGGACTTGCGCTCCAACACCGGAGGCCAGGCCTTCCCACAGTGCGTGTTCGACCACTGGCAGATCCTCCCCGGGGACCCCAAAGACAGCACCTCCAAGCCCTTCCTGGTTGTGGCCGAGACCCGAAAACGCAAGGGGTTGAAAGAGGGCATCCCCGCTCTGGACAACTACCTGGACAAATTGTAATGCGCTTCCCTTAACCCCCAGCCCTTTCCCCCTCCCCCCCTCCCCCTTCCTAACTAGTGAAGGGGCAAAGGACAATATGCGACCATGAGCACTATTACATTTTGCCAAAAGTCTAAAAGTTATCCGATCAGTTAAAATAAAATAAAAATGATCAGAAAAGAAAAAAACTGTAAACATCAAATAAAGGAAAATAAAAATTGCAGTCTTGTTTCCTTTGCTTTTGAGTGGGGGAGAGATTCATGTTTCGCAAGCTGAGCTTGATGGGATTTGGAGGCACTGTAAGGGTCATTCTGTGTTTATTAGATGTATATGACCTGATGTTTACTAGCCCCACTGCATAGCCATAGGATTTCCATGTTTGCTGAAACCTAAAAATGACTTTTTTTGTGAATTTTGTTTTAATACATTGTTCATATTTGGTCACTTCTCTTTTGGTCAAAATTCTCTTCTATATCAACCCTTTGAAGAGTGCATTTTTTGGAAAGTTTTTATTTTTCTTCTCTAAAATTTGAAGTCTGTCTTCTAGAACTCCATTGCTTTTCAGGTACTATTAGTGAGTGGTACAGCAGCATTAGGACATTCTAGATGCACATTTGTAAAGATATCACAATCCGAACGATATTGCTGAATGCCTTCCCAAGTTTCTTTTAATCTTTTCATCCAGGCCTGCTCTCAGGATAAATTGACAATTTTTTTGTATTACATTGAGTTCAAATGTCCAGGAGAAATTTCCTGACAATCCCTTGAGCTATTATCTCAAACCTGATAAACCAGTTTATGGTAGAGGCATAAAAAACTCTATGTACCTTACTCACATCAGCTGTTTCTGTCCTGCCTGCCTTAAGCAAGAAAAAAAAGTAAATGGTGTTTTGTTTCTGATATCAAAATGGAGGCTGGTGGGTGATTAACCTTGTTTATACAGCCGGGTGCCATCACAGAGTGTTAGACAGGGACACTCCGATTGGGTCCTTAAGGCTAGTACTGCTGCTTGGTTTCTTTTTTGCCTGGTGGTTTAATTGATTGATTAATGCCACTTGATTGGTCAGAGATGTAAGTCACCTGGTGTCCCAAGTCTAAATCAGCCCTGATTCGAAGGGAAGAATGAAAAGCAGCAGTACTATTGGCCTTGGGGGTCCGATTCTAATATCCAAAATAGCTCTAGGGTCTATAACTCCAGTCCTGCAAGTACTAGTTCCAGTTAATAAACAACACTTGATTTCACTGATGAGCTTACTTCCTGAACCGAGGAGGTGAAGTAACTGGTGAAATCCGGTGGTGTAGTGCATGCTTGGAGTAAATGGCTGTGGACACTGCAGTCCTGTAGAGCTGGTCTGTAAAATAAAAGTCATCACAGAGAGGGGAGGCCGGTGTATTAATATAAACGGTAAACGGACTGCATTTATATAGCGCTTTTATCCAAAGCACTTTACAGTTGATGCCTCTCATTCACCAGAGCAGTTAGGGGTTAGGTGTCTTGCTCAGGGACACTTCGACACGCACCAGTGCCGGGGATCGAACCGGCAACCCTCCGGCTGCCAGACAACCGCTCTTACCTCCTGAGCTACGTCGCCCCAATGTAGACAGTGGATCCCTCGTATGTCTAAGTGCAGATCTCGGCCTGGGTGAGGGTGGTGGGTTCGTTCTTCCCCGGAGGGTCGATCCTTGGGCGTGTCCCAATAATTTTCACTCCTCGTCCCCTTCCTTCCAGTCCCCCTAGTCTCCGAACCCAGAGATATGTGGAGTAAAAGCGGGTAGGAGACTTAGTTTGAAGCCGCTTCGCCAACGCAGTTGTGTGTGCTTCGCTCGTCTTTCCTCCAATACTGGGACACAGGAGGAAGGGCACAAAGATCGGTTCCCGGTGCACAAGATGAGACGAGGTGGTAGTGGAGGAAAGGAGGATACATTTTTCGAGTACTGGGACGCATGACCCCATGAACCCCTCTTGGCTCCGCTGTCCTCTTGCTCCCAAGGCTCCAGCCCGTCTTCTGGTGCCGGAGGGAGACCGTGTTTTCGGGACCAGCCAGGGGCGGGGCAGGTAGTGCTTCTCCAGAGCAGGGATTCCCAATCTGTTCCTGGAGATCTACCATCCTGTAGTTTTTCATTTCAACCCTAATTTGGCACGACCTGATTCGACTAATTACCAGCTCAACAAAGATCTCCAGCTGTTGAATGAGGTGTCCTTTTGTCAGGGTCGGAGTGAAAACTTGCAGGACGGTAGATCTCCAGGAACAGGGCTGGGAACCACTGCTCTACAGGCTTCTTTCATCTCAGGGGGGGGCAGTAGTTATCATTTTTTTCCCCCCAAAGCAATTTTAATTGAATACAAAGTACATCCCGGCATGTTCAGAGAATGGAGTTCAAGTCTACTGATGCAGTATGCCCAAAAATTAACCCCCAGCCTATACCCTCAAACGTCAATGCAAAACTAGACTATGTTCAGAGAATGGGGTTCAAGTCTAGCACACCTAATGCCAACCAGTTAGGCAAGTATTATGCAATAACTAAATGCAATATTCAACCAGTGGGATCTGGTCGGAGCATAACGTTAGCTAGTTCCATATCTCTGCTCTGCGCACCAGACACAAACACCCACAAACTCCAGGTACATTTAAAGACTTTTTTAATGTTTGCAATTAATATTTACAGATTTTCTATTTTTAAGCACACACAGTGTAAAGCGTTTGCAAAACACAGAACTTGCAACACAGAGCAGCACAGAACTAGTATTACATTCAATTTATGGACTTGCAGTATTTGATTCCAGCTCTTTCTGCCCTTGAAAATGCACATTCTCCCGTAGGTGTGTCACTGTTCATTGTGACTCCAGAAGATTAACTTTTTCTGACGATGACCGCTTTCAAAATTCTCTCATCCTTCTCAGGCATGTTGCCGTGTACAGCTGGACGCCCAGCAGAATATGCTGGAGGAACGTCTGTTTACACGAAACAGATCACATACAGTTTTCTTGCATTTTTGCATTCAGCAGATCCTCCACATTTCTACTGGAAAGAGACGCGGTGCAAGGCCTCCACAGCCCTCTGAACCGGACTATTTGCATGTTTTGTCCCCCACACCTATCTTGAGATCCCTATAGTGCAGTGTCGTATGAGTATTCACATTGAAGACTTTCTCTTTTCCAACAGGCATGTGTCCGTCTAGCTCCCCATAGTGTCTGTTACATATTTATCCAAGGGAGGCCTTGGCCTTGCAATAAAAAATATAATGAAGCATTAACTCGCTAAATAAAATACAACCATATTTAATTTTTTTTTTTTTTAATATACTGCACCTAGTGGAGCAGGCAGGAACTGACGCGTAAAATGATTTCGGCTAGCTTGTGAATATTCGCCCGGATTATACGCAAGAGCACCGAGTGGCTACCATCACTCCATCTCGAGGAACATGCTGATCACGAAACGCAAAAAAAAATTAATTACAGTACTCGCCAGTCGGCTCCGTGTTCGTCAGATTGAAAGGCTAACGCTAGCCAGTAGACTGGCACCAAGGCTGCAACCCCGCCGCCTCTTCACAGGAGGGGTCGAGCCCATAAATTAAAAGGAGGGGGGGGGAAAAAAAAAAAAAACGACATGGCATGTGATGTCAGAACTCAATTGCCCTCAGTGGGTGATTGTCTGTGTCGTGTCCAAAAAAGTGCATCAGTGCTAACTAATCAACTTGGCAATAAAGTGAACAAAATAAAAAAAATTAAAAAAAAGAAGTGGACCATAAGAACTGGTTTCTTAGGCAAAGAGGAACTGTTTAAAGTAGGTAAGTGAGCAACTGAGAAGCAGCGATTCTGCTCAGGATCTCATGCCTTCCTACTCCATGGCGTGGGCTTGACTTTTAATAACAGGTGTCATGAAGTGGAATGTACAGTATGCATTTTTCCCCTCGTTTCTACGTGAAATGGAAAAATAAATTCCGTGAATTTAAAAAAAGGGGAAATGCCGCATTAAATTTATTGTTTTTTGTTTTGTTTGTTTGTTTGCTTTTTTAAGCCAAGACCAAATCATTAAATGGGGGGGGGGGGGTACAGATGTACATCTTCAGGAGTTTCTTTTATTGATGTTTTATCCGACAGGCCAATCTCCTTCAGTAGAACAGCTCACGCCGTGGACCAGGGGAAGTGACCAATGACTGACAGAGAGGCCAGCGAACCGACAACCTGTGTGACTGACTGAGGAGCCAATTATTGTTTCACACTTACACTCAAAATCCCGCCCCCTCCCCCCTCCCCTCCCCCCACAACCGGTCCTGTCAGACAGACACAGCAGACACACGTTGATTCGTAAGAGGCAGCCTCGCTGTCAGCGTGACCCCCTTACGAGTTCTGAGCAGAGGGCGGCCTCTCTGTCACCCTTCAGTCAGCTGTCCTTTACATCTTAAAAGACCACAGGACCCTGCGGCTCAAAATGCCAACGCGTAGATGCCAATCCCTAAGCTGGCCAGTTGGGCTGATGAGAGTGAAAGTGGGTCGGGGTTGTGGGTTAATGGTTTGAAGGGGGTTGGTGGGGTCACTGTATTATAATGACCAGAGGTACTGTAAAGGAGGCCCTATAGGACTAGACACGCCGGGGGGGGGGGGGGGGGGGGGGTCACTATGTGTAGAAGATGACCTCGGGAAGCTGTCCGTCCTCCACGGACGTGCCGTTGTTGTTGCCCGCGGCGTAGCAGAAGGTGAAGCAGGTCTTGGTGCCGGTGGCCGGGGACTCGTGGGTGACTTTGCGCATCCCCTTAGTGCCGTAGTGAGAGTCCGGGCCCTGAGGAGAGAGAGAGGGAGAGAGAGGGAGGGAGGGAGAGAGGGAGGGGGGAGGGAGGAGGGAGAGAGAGGGGGAGAGAGAGAGAGAGAGAGAGGGAGAGGGAGGAGAAAGAGGGGGAGGGGGAGAGGAGGGAGAGAGTGAGAGAGATAGAGTGAGGGAGAGAGGGGGAGGGAGAGGGAGAGGGAGAGAGAGAAAGAGGGGGAGGGAGGGGAGGAGGGAGGGAGGGATACAGAGAGAGGGAGGGAGAGAGGAGGAGAGAGAGAGAGGGGGGGAGGGAGGGAGGCAGGAGAGAGAGAGAGAGGAGAGAGGACAGAGAGAGAGAGAAGAGAGGGAGGGAGGGGGGGGAGAGAGAGAGAGAGGGAGAAGAGAGACAAGACAGGGGAGGGATAGATAACAGAGAGAGAGGGAGGGAACGGGTGGAAAGACATGGAATATTATAACTCGTCATAACGGGTGGAACCACATTCGTAACTGAATATGTCAAAATGCTGACATCTGGAATTTGCTGCTAGTGACATGTGGAAAGATTATTGCCATTAGGCAGATTATTTTATCTGCAGCAAAGAAATACAAAAAACAAAACAACTCCTCTGAATAGAATACAATGAACAACTGACAGGGTCGCCACTCAAATCAATTTTTTATTTTTGCATTAGTGTTTAGCATTCTATTAATAAATGTATGATTTTTTTCCCCAAGTATATCATTGGCCCATGTGGCTAGTTTTGCAAAGGGGAAATACATTTTCACCCATTTCAAAATTACTTCATGTCTACAAAAACACACACTTCACAATGACCATTGGTAGTGAATTCATTTCCTTTCAACGAGAGGGCAAACCAATTTACCACTATCAGCACACTGATATCACAAGTCTAGATACAAATTTTTTTTTTTTTAATTTGGTCAGTTTCTCAACTTTTTCCCCCAACTTTTCATCATTTACAACAAATTTCCAAGATCCATCCGATTATTTTCAAGGACCACGGGAACTATGAAAGTTCTTGGGATCGACCATAAAGCCCCAGCATCTGCACTGCAGACAGCACTCACTGGCCGTCATACACACTGAGGCTCGTGCTGCGGGGGGGGGGGGGCCTGGAGCTGCAGGGGGGGGGGGGGGGGGGGGGGGGGGGGGCTGGAGTTCCCTGGAGGAGGCCTGGAGCTGCGGGGGGGGGGGGGGCGGGGGGGGGGGGGGGGGGGGGGGGGCCTGGAGCTCCGCGCCGTACCTTGAGCGTAGCGCAGGCAGTGTAGTTGACGTTGGGCAGGATCTCCACCGGCTCCTTGAACATCACGCGGAAGGTGTTGGCGGACCCGTCACAGCTGAAGCCCGTGTCGTTCTGGCCCAGGACCGTGTTGCTGTCCGTGTGAATGATCTGCGTGTGGAGGAGCACAGGCCTCAGTGTCACACACACACACACACACACACACACACACACACACACACAGTGACACACACACACACACACACACACACACAGGCCTCAGTGTCACACACACACACACACACACACAGGCCTCAGTGACACACACACACACACACACACACAGGCCTCAGTGACACACACACACACACACACACACAGACAGAAGACACACACACACACAGGCCTCAGTGACACACACACACACACACACACACACAGGCCTCAGTGACACACACACACACACACACAACACACACACACACAGGCCTCAGTGACACACACACACACACACACACACACACACACAGGCCTCAGTGACACACACACACACACACACACACACAGCCCTCAGTGACACAGACACAGACAGGACACACACACACACACACACACACACACACAGACAGACATAAGACACACACACACAGACCTCAGTGACACACACACAGACAGGACACACACACACACTGCCCTCAGTGACACACACACACACACACACACCTCAGTGACACACACACAGACACACACACACACACACACATGCACAGCCCTCAGTGACACACACACACACACAGACAGGAACTGTGCTTCTAAACCAAGAGTGGGCAAGCAGGGCTGTATTTGTCTCCTGGTTTTCAAAGCCAACTTCTGCCCTTAATTATTTAACAGGCCAGATCACTTGATCCGACACTGCAGCTCAATTACTTGAGAAGGTAATGAACGGCAGCTAGGAGGTCCTTCCCTGTGTTCCTATACGAAATGTCCTGGGTGGTGTTTCACGAAGCAGTTGGCTGGATAACTGTAAAACCCGGAAAAACTCTTTTTACTCAGTCCGTGTTCCAGAATTAGGAGGGTTCCGGGTTTTACTCGGTGCAGTTATCCAGCCAAACTCAGTGAGCTTGTTTTGTGATACAGGGCCCTGACCTACAAGGGGCCTGACCTACAAGTGAGCAGGCGTTTGTGTATACTGCCAATTAGCCCGCTCAGCAACAGCTACTGGTGGCAACAACAACCTGCATATAAACACCAGCCCTCCAGGGGTGGAGCTTCTCGTTCCCTGCTCCAAACTGACAACACCCAAGGGCACGCACCTGGATGTTGACCTGGTAGTCCGTGGGGCCATGTATCGACCCATAGAGCCCAAATCCCACCACAAATATCCTCTGATTCACTGAGAACCTAAGAGAGGCAGACGGAGAGGCCGTTAGTAGAGATCTGAAGATATCCGAAAAGAACAGTATATTTTACTTTAAAGACCTGGCGCAATGAAAGCTCCAGTTATAATAGTGGTATTTTACATAAACAGACAAAGAAAACACCAACCATCAAGCCTGTTTTAACCACTTCCTGAAAGGAGAAAAAACTCCAATGCTGCCCACTACAGGGGGATTTGGAATTAGTCTAGTGGGGACACTGTTGCTTGCATACGTGGCATTTACATTTAACTCTTTGAAGAGCAAAGAGAAGTTTTTTAAAATGTTTTTTTTTCCCAGAATTTTACATCAGCATTCTAGAACTCCATTGCTTTCAGTCGCCAGTAGTGATTGTGACATCAGCATTAGAATGTTCAGTTAAAAACCATTCTCATCACATATTTGTGATCTTACACCTTAAAGGGTTCACCAATTAGGAGTGCATCTGTTTAGCAGGCTGCCAATCAGAACTGAGCTTGCAGTGCTAGTACCCACACACTGTATCTAACCTCACGCTCTTGAGTTCAGAAATGGCATTCTTTACTTTAATATTATTATTATTATTATTATTATTATTATTATTATTATTATTACTACTACTATTGTTATTATTATTATTATTATTATTATTATTATTATTATTATTATTATTATTATTATTAATAATAATAAAATAATAATAATAATAATAATAATAATAATAATAATAATAATACATAAATACAAACGTTATTATTTTCCTTATACATTTGGAAAAGCATACCTGTCCAATCTTTATCTTGTGGCTAAAGGAACATTTTATGTGCAAGACAAAAGCTGACTGCACAGGGGTGTGCAAAATCTTCATATGACTGGCAAGAAGGTGATCTTTACGCAGCTTTCTTTACGTCATGGGTGCGAGAACATGAACAGAGCCTGATGCACAGGGTCGGTCTATATGTGCGTGCGCGGGTCGGTTTCGACCGGTCCGGCGGGAGCGGGTCGGTTTCGACCGGTCCGGCGGGAGCGGGTCGGTTTCGACCGGTCCGGCGGGCGCGGCTCGGTTCTCGCGCGGGTCGGTCTGCCGGCGGGGGGGGGGGGGGGGGGCTCACCGGATGCGGTCGCTGGTCCCGCTGTAGCCCCAGCGGCTCTCCACCTGGCCGAAGCGCGTGATGCTGCACTCCTTGCCCCGCAGGCAGCAGCGCGGCCGGTCGATGAACTCCACCCGCGGCTTGGGGTTCACCGTGAAGTGCAGGAACAGGCTCACCACCTCGCGGTCCGTCAGGATGCCAGACTGAGCCGGGACTGCACGGGTAATTCAGACCAGTTCTCTTAAAATTCAGCTCAGACTGGGCCAGGCCCACATCATTCAATACAGTTCCATTTGGTTCAATCCGGTTAAATCCTGTTCAACTGAGCTGGGCCTAGATATTCAATACAGTTCAATTTGGTTCCATCTGTTCAAACCCAGCTGGGCCTAGACGTTCAATTTGGTTCAATCTGGTTAAATTCAGTTCACACTTAGCTAGGCCTACATCATTCAATACAGTTCCATTTGGTTACATCTGGTGAAATTCTGTTCAAACTGAGCTGGGCCTATACATTCAATACAGTTCAATTTGTCTCAATGCAGTTAAATTCATTTCGATCTGGTTAAATTAAGTTCATTCGGTTAAACTCAATACAGTTAAAACAGGTTTAAATCAAAGCAGGGTAAATCAATTCCATATTCAATTCCATGCCAATCTGTTCAGACTGAGCCAGGCATACACATCCAACCCAACTGAACTGAGCAAGCAGCGCTGCAGAGACGAGGACATGCCTGCGGCAAACTCCTCAATGGTCATGAGCGGGAAGCGGATGAGGGACAGGGCCTTGCCCAGCACCCGCCGCTTGTTTTCGGGGGTGGGCTGGAGCTGCTGCCTCTGGGTCTCCGCCTCGGCCCAGCGCACCGCCGCGCCGAACAGCCGCACCTCCCGCACGCCCAGAGTGTCCCGCTCCAGCACGGCCACCAGCGTGTCTGAGCGAGTGAGAGAGAGGAGAGAGAGACATACATCGAGAGGGGGAGGGGGAGAGAAAGAGAGAGATGCAGAGAGAAAGAGAAAGAAACGGAGATACAGAGAGAGATAGAGAGAGACAAAGAGGCAGACAAACAGAGAGGGACAGACAGGAAAGAGAGAAAAACAGGGACAGAGAGAGAGAGAAGAAAAAAACAGGGACAGAGAGAGAGTGAGAGAGAGGTACATTTGCCTGTGTGGTTAACTGACTGCAGCAAAATATGGAATGTGTGTTGTGTGTGTGTGTGTGTGTGTGTGTGTGTGTGTGTGTGTGTGTGAGAGAGAACATGTTTATGTATGCAGTAAGCTTGCGCTCTGGTACCCAGGTCGACGTCAGTGAAGCCCTCGGCAGCGAGCGCGTCTGCAGTGTTCTTATCAATGCTCTCCAGGCACAGGCTGGCCAGCTGCGGCTCGTCAAACAGCCGGGCCTAAAAATGTCCAACCGCATCACTATTACATCACTTCCGTTTGCAGAGAATATTTTTATACAGTGACACTACAGCAATATATTTTCAGCCCACATAATCATGCAAGAATCCCCCCACCTCTAGTACACACGTGTTCCATAGTGTTATTCACTAAACAGAATTAAAAAATAAATCGCAAAACAACAACACAGCATCCCGTCTTTATATTTCCAGCAAAACTGGGAGGGGAACTCCAACTAAAAAAAGCTATTTTTAAAGGCGGCAAGAAAGCATCGGTCAATCACACACGTTCTAGCACGGTAAAGTAGTACACGGTACAGACGGAACGATTTACTGACAGGCTGCCGTATAATCAGAAACACACCTGCCGGAGTCTGTGCCTACCTGCGTGAGTAGCATGAAAGCGTTGTCGGCACGCAAGTTCTTCTTGAGGAATTCCACGCAGTGGGCCTCCAGTGCCGGGACTGCGTACTTCTTCGCCGTGTACAACGTCGTCATCACCGTCTCCGGACCGATCTGCACCTCGTCGGAATACAGGAACCTGCATTTCACAACACGCTTCAGATATTCAGAAAAGAAGTAGAATTCACGACAATCCTGACATTTTCAGACTGTGGCTCGAGAGCCACGCGGTAGACAGATGTCACGCGTGAAGGACAGTCACCAAAAAGACTGCGCCGCAAAATTTGTCTATAGCGCTTATTAAACAAAACCAAACAATAATTTATTTTGCTGACCATCCAAAGGACATCCAAGGACATTATATACCATTGATACCGACGTCTTTAAAGACGTCGCTATCAATCGCCCGTCGGCTAACCTCCTGTCTGCGTGACCTTACTTGAGGAGAGCGAGGAAGGCTGCGGGCTCCACGTCAGGCAGCTCAATCTCCGTAGAGGTGGTGGCCATTCCCCCGTTGAACATGGCATCAAATACGGCACTGCCTACGGCCAGCACAAACCTACAGGGAGGCGTAAAACAAGGGACAGTGGCGCAATCAGCCGTTTACCAACGTTAACCAGGGCGAACTGCAGAAATGTAACGTGTAGGCTATAATGATCCAACAACAGAGCGGATGTTTCATAGCCTACTGGCCATTTGTGACATGTGCAATCGCAGCAAGAAAAAACCTGGATGGAGAACGAGTACTGATGCTGTAGACCTTGGGTGCAGCCATTTAATTGAAGCTATATAAATTACTGCAGCGCAATGCAGTCATTATAATCTAGTGTCCTAGACAAAAAGAATCCTGTCTCCTTAAAAATACTGTTAATATCTAACTAAATCAGCAGTAATACTATACACACCCACTTCATAGTTAATATGTATGCAAAGTCTCCAAATAAATTTAAATACGATGTTTAAAATCCCCAATGGTACATATGTTAGCTAACAAAACTCACCTGTGTGCGGGGATCCGCTGTACTCCCATCCCCTTCCCCACTAAAAAATGCACATCGCTGAGCACCTCGTTATTGAATAGAAAGGCGAACCTCTCTTTGACGGTGCTTTTAGTAGCTTGCCAGTTATATACAGGTTCCCTGTAAACCAATACTGCAGCGGATGCCGGGGCAGAAGGAAGCGATGAGGGCGTCCCGGCCGCCGCCGCTGCTGCTGTGGATGCATTTGGTGTTGTTGTCGCTGTCATGTTTGTCGCAGCGGTTGACATCCCTCCAGCAGCCCTGGCTGCGTTCGTGGCGCCCTCAGCTGCGGACTGCGGGGAAGAGTTCTGCGCGCTCGGCTGCGTCCCCACCGCAACGCCGGCGCCTGCACCGCCGCCCGGGCCTGGCTGGGGATTCGAATGTCCAGCTGCCCCCGGTGCCCCTCCCGTGCCATCCGCTGATCCGTCGTTACTGGCAGCCGAGGAATGAGCGCTGTTGCTCGGTTGAACGTTGCCCAAAGGCCCGGGAGTGGAAAAACCGAGACATGGAGCTCTACCACCACCCTCTCCCGCAGCCATCTTGGATTGAGTGCACAGGAAGGTGCTGTGAAATAAACATACACAGCAGCGCATCGCTCGTATCTCGGACTGGGTGAATACCATCTTCTGGGAAGAAGAATGCAAGACGATATTAGCCTTATAGTTATGGGGGCAGAGACATTTTTCCCCCCACAAGTAGGCCTATATTTGAATGACTTGTCCTGATGATTTTATTATCAATTAAAAAAAAAAATAAAAAAAAAACAATTGTTTGAAACAGCATTGTTTAAAAAAGATACGCAATTATTTTCGTTTACAGGCTCACTGCATGTGCAGCAAACAGTTAAATTATGTGATGGGTTTTAGTTATTTTTGAAAAAGTGTAGGATGTGCACTGGTATTGCAAAACAAAAACAAGAAGAAAGCAATGGTGAAGTTAACCCTGATGTTTTGTATTTGTAATTTTGGTGAGAGTGCTAAATGCGAGTAATTAAAGTAATCCTTAATATTCCCATATGCTGTGGCTTAGGTATAGGTATAGATTTGTTTTATGAGATCTAGGCCAGTTAACTAGCTAGAGTAAAACATCTCCAGCTGTAGAGCACACTAGCCATAACAACATAAGTTAAAAGCTTCAGTATATACTAAGGTCAGATGTGCCAGCAAGCGACCTTTATTTATTTTATTTTTTATTACCTGTTCCCAGGCCTGCCTTAGCTCAGCTCAGGTCACACGATTATGGCCCACTTTCACTTTTTGACCACCACCCAGTTTCCTGATAAATCCAGTAAGCATCACAAAAAATTGTATATGCATCTGATCCTATTGTGAATAAGGTCTAATAGTCGAACGTTGGGCCTATGAATCCATGTGACCACATTCTAACCCATCAGAAATTAAACAGTGGAGCGTCTGCATACAGTGTAATACTGTGGTATCCTAAACATTGTACTACACCATCCCCTGCCACACAGAAACATAATGGATGAGCATTGGTCTGAGCATTGCATGTCCAGGCAGAGGTAAGAACACTGTCAAAACCCCAAGATTGGAATTTCTTAAGAAATGAAATATAAATTTCTAAAATGGCAGAAATTAGAAACATTCACTCTATATTTACACTGTAGCTTTCTGCAAAAATGTCCAAAAATGCAACCATAAATATTGTAAAAAGTTTTTTTTAAAATATCAAAACAAAAAAATGTACAAAATGAAAGGAAATAAAATATTTACTACAGTTCTGTCAGCAGAACTGAAACATTCATCGAGGATGCCCTTCATAAGTGATCAAACCTTTTGGCTCTTCAATAAAGAATAAATATTTGGCTACAGCTAGACATAGTTGCCAACAATGTCTACAATTCAATTGTAATTGTACAAAAACATGTTTGTTAAATATACATTTTTACACTAAGGCATGTTCAAACTTTTCTTCAAAATGAAGTGCCACATAATTTAAAGGTGTAAGCATGGGGATATTTGTTTTTTGTTAGCACCTGTATTTGCAGTCAGAATTTTTGAGGTCATCGTTCACCACCTGTAGTTTTATTTGAAATAAATGTTACAAGAATCCAAGAATCCCGGCTGCGATTCTTTTTATTGTAGGGTAAATCATCCAACTCTATAATGGAACAAATACTGTACTGATTCTTATTTTTTATAAGCTGTCCTTGTCCAGTGCGATTTGCAGTATTTATTAAATATAATGCCAATTAGTAACTGTACATTTTTCCAAAAGAAAACACTCAACCAGGTAGAGGGGTAGTAAACAATACGGCCCATTATATTCATTGCGTGTGGTCAAGGCATATCCTGTAAATTATACGAGCCAATCATCGTTTAAAATATTTTGTAGAGCCAATCACTAGTAAGGGGTGGGGAAATATGTGTTTTCCCGGAGTTTGGTAGAGTGCGTAAAGTATCCAGGAGTTATCGCGGTGAGTCCAACATTATATTTAATGGTTATTCTGTAAAGCAATAAAAATGCAGCAATTCCAATAAAAGCGGCAAAATCGCATGTAATTGTCACTTACTGATAACGTTTTTTAAGTTCACCAGTTCATGTATTTCGTCGTCTAAAAGTATGCGGCTGATATTCCTCTTTGTTCTAATGTAACGTTAGTAGTTAGCTAGCTAGTGTTATGTTAGCTTTTACCTACCAATATTTTCCAACAAAACTAGGGCTGCGTTAAATTAAGCTACTTTTGGCTAGATTGCTGGCAAAATAGCTAATTGCGAAATTCAGGATAAAAACACTGTGATCGCGAAATGCCGGCTTCAGGATGATTCGTGATTGGATTAATAATAAGCAATTTAACTAGCTAGCCAACATTAGCCAACTCGCAAGAGCTAACGTTAGCTAGCCAAAAAGCTACTGCCATTGCCCCTGCTAGGTAGCCAACAATTATTGCATTATGATTATGATGACTGCCTGGCTTAACGTAGATAATACATGTTACCTAACTTGGCTAAAGTAATTATGCTGTTAAGCAGGAAAGCCAGTATGGCATTGATAATCAAATTAAAGGAAGACTGTAATTTACTTAACTGTGATGTACATTGATGGTAACGTCAAGAAGTTAAGACATGCCAAATAGCTATTACCTGGAAAAGCGTATACCTCGGAAGTTAAACTTGGTAACTGGAAGTAACCATATTTGTGTATGTGTCGGGGGGCGGGGAGGGCGGTATGTTGGCAGAGGAAAAAAACAATGAGAACAAATTGCATGTAACTGTTTTTCAGGCAGCTTGGCCTGGGCATGTCTCACAACACAAAACAACAGCAGACTGAGTGAGTATGGGTGACAGGGGTGCCAAGTTGCATATTTTATATACAGATATCGATATGTTTCTTACTCGTAACTACCAACGAGTTTGTGAGTGATTTTGGTGTTTCTCGGTCCCCTCTTTGACCCCTGGACCCTTGTTAATTTGTCCGGCAGGCCTCCCCGAAGCCCTGCCCCAAATGGAGGGGTGTTTGTCATGCGGGGGGTGAAGCAGGACCGCTCGGCTCACCCGTCAGACACGGCCCGGGAGGAGGCAAGAGGGGATGGGCGAGCGAGCGCGCGTGTGCACGTACACGTAGCGCACGGGGCACTGCATGCTGATTACCCAATCGGGAGTACTTCTGTCCTGTTTGTCACTTTGAGCAGTCTACTTGCACATTCCCCATTGGGGTATTCTCCATGGCTGTTCAAAATGACGCATCTGGGCACCCGTGTTAAAATTTGAACTTGTTTCGATTTTTTTTTCTTTATTTTGAACTCGTTCTCTCTTTTTTCTTTATTTTTTTTTGTGTCTCCCGCTACGAGCAGAACACTCTCTCTCCGTGCAGCCGGTGAAGAAGCGGGGCTGGCCCAAGGGCAAGAAGAGGAAGAAGGTGTTGCCCAACGGGCCCAAGGCGCCGGTGACGGGCTACGTGCGCTTCCTGAACGAGCGGCGGGAGCAGATCCGCGCCCTGCACCCCGACCTGCCCTTCCCCGAAATCACCAAGAGGCTGGGCGCCGAGTGGAGCCGCCTGGCGCCCCACGACAAGCAGGTGCGGCGCCGCCGAAATCAGCAGCGGGCGGCGTTACAAAAAGGAAAACGCTGCAGTAGAGAAGTACACTGTCACAAAGTGAACAGTACTAATGGGTAGACTAAGCTCTGCATTGTTGCACTGAGCTCGCTGTGGAACTGTAGCGTATTTCAGAGGTCTGTGTTTCCATGTAAAAGTCCACTACTGAATGTAAAATCAACCCTAGAGTGGTAGTGAGTATGGAATGTGGAATCAACCCTAGAGTAGCAATGACTGTGGAATGTGGAATCAGCCCTACAGTAGAAATAAGTATGGAATGTGGAATCAGTTCCGGAGTAGCAGTGAGCTTGGATGTGGAATCAGCCATAGAGTAGCCAGAAGTATGGAATGTGGAATCAGCCTTGGAGTAGCAACGATCACTCCCCTCCCTTTGGCTCTGCCTGATAATTGTGTATATTGGTGTGTGGAACAGACGGGGTTCCAAACCCACAGCAGGCCTTCCCTGTTACATGCCGATTTGTGTAGCTCAGAGATCTCATCCTCCAGTCCTGGACGGCCGTGGTTGTCTGTAGGCTTTTGTGGTTTCCTTCTAATCAGCAGCCGGTGTTCCCGGTGTAGCCGATCGGTCTTTGCTTGTGTCAGTCGGGGTGTTAGCAGGGGCTACGCCTCTCCACGGTGGTGTTCACACTCCCCCCTGTGTGTTTTTGACTGGGTGCTGTACATACGCACAGCGGTACATTGGGGGGGGTGTTAGCAGGAGCTACGCCTCTCTGTGGTGGTGTTCACGCTCCTCCCTGTGTGCTTTTGACTGGGTGCTGTACGTACGCGCAGCGCTACATTGGGGGGGGTGTTAGCAGGGGCTACGCCTCTCCACGGTGGTGTTCACACTCCGCCCTGTGTGTTTTTGCCTGGGTACTGTACGCACGCGCAGCGCTACCTGGACGAGGCGGAGCGAGAAAAGCAGCAGTACGCGCGGGAGCTGAAGGAGTACCAGCAGAGCGAGGCCTTCCAGATCACCAGCGCCAAGATCCAGGACAAGAAGGTCAAGAGAGGTCAGGACTCCGCGGAAACACTCTGCGGCTACGAAGACCTGCTGTCTGTTCTCTTCTCTATGTCTCTGTCTCTTTTTTCTCGTCTCCTCTGACGTTGCGTTATCAATAGGCTACATTTCTTAGCTAACGTGTGTATGTTTTTTTTTAATTTTTTCTGGCATTTGCTGGTGTCGGCCTGCTGATCTGTTCAGCAGTAATGTGTTGTTTCCCAGCCACAGCTGCTGCTGTTAGGTTGTCTGTCATCGTTGCGTTCCCAGCGTTCTCAGGAAGTTTTATTACATGGATGCACGTGGGATCGATAAGCACTGACGTTTCAGTGTGCTAAACTTGCCGAAAATTCTGAAAGGATTCGACCCCACATAAGATTATAGAAGTATTCTAGGGAGTGCTGTCTATTTTGTTCTGTCATTGTATATTTTGTAGGATTTGGCACCAAGCATGTATTAATAATTTTGTGTTGAGCACATTTCCTTTAACTATTGATTTCTCAGGAAGTTGTCATGGCTATAACCTTGTGGTCCTGACAGCTTTGGGGCCAGTTTCTAGTGTTATTACAGCAACCATCTTTGGAAAAAAACAACATTAACGACTGTCTTGACGTCTGGTTTATATGACTCTTATGTTAGCTACCTGAAGAAGTGTATATTAATTTGTGAATCACAGACTGGATCTATCTGTTTTTGCAGAAGAGCTTACATCTGTGATTATCAATGCCACTAGCCTTGGACCAGCTGGATATAAGGTAAACTGGCTTATTTATGTTAATTCTGTACTATTCATAGAGCCTGATTCACAGTCGTAACATTGCAATGCAAGCCACTGATGCATAGGATGCATGAGATTGCGAAGCTGTGGATGTTTGATGTGATGTCACGTGTGATGTCATTGCTTACCTCCGCTCTTGCACGTGCCCTCAGGGCTCGGACCTCTCCAACAGGTTCGACGTGCCCATTTTCACAGAGGAGTTTCTGGACCAGAACAAAGGTGAGACCTGCAGTGCGGTGAGTGGGACTGGGAAGACCTTACTGCGAATCAGAGGCCTTTTGACACACGTACCGTCGTTTTATGTGACTCTGTGCCATCTAATGGAAAGAAACGACCTCCAAAATGTCAGTATTAAAACAAAACCAAAAAACATTGACAGTAAGCCATTAATTTGGCCTTTGCACTTTTCATGTGACAAGCATCATATCTTAGCCCACAATATAAAACACAGCTTCTACTGGAAAGCTTCTACTGTGGTGACCGTGTGCAGAACCATGCCCGTCCAGCGTTCTCTCCTCCCTCATTGGTCGCTCGGCCTGTCAC
>CM045886.1:6637500-6652500 GCA_025169545.1 Anguilla japonica
TTTACTATTTTTCTAGACTAGAATATATAGTCCACATAGCTGTCTAAGGAAGCTAGGTGGAAGGCTTGGTCACCCACCTCCGGTGTCACTGAAGGAAACTAAAATCCTTTCATCAGAACTGAGGTTCTGACATGAATCGTGACAGCCGACACCATCCGATCATTCCTTTCCTGTAGTATGGGGTAGAAGACGCGCGAGGTGCTTGCGTGGGGTGAACTCGGTTCTCTCCCCGGCGCTTCGTTCCAGGGGTGTCGTTGGGTTGATCACCATATATTATCATTTTTAGCGCCGTAAGTCGTTCTGACAATTAAGATATAATCAATCTGGGATAGTTTTTGCGTTACCAAAATTATTTGACGAACACACCTACTTGCATTAAATTGTTAATTGATTGTGATCGGTTAAATATAGCTTGTTTCTTTTCTATTACATGTGGGTTCAGCTTAAGCTGTCAAATTGAGACGATTCTGATGAGTCGTCGCTTTATATGCGGTTCCACGCTGCAAAAGTACCGTTAGAAATGTAAAAAAATAAAGAGGTATTGAGTCACCTTAGAGGACACCGTGTTATCATTATTATTATTACCTATATGTTAGCGTTCGCTGACTATGGTATGAATGTAGGCTACATCTTTGGCGAGCACGTTGTAGGCTGCTTCCTTATGTAGCCTAAACTACATGCAAGTTTCAGCTTCAGCGGTGTGACAGCGATAAGCGTCTGTGATTTTAACATTCCTTTCAAAGAGAAAAAAAGCCCTTCGGCAGTCATGTTCCCCTCTCATAAATCAGAGGATACTCTTGTTTTAAAAAATAAAAATAATTTTTTTCTACCGTACACGTGCGTGTGAGTGAATCTCATCAGAGTCCACATTTGGGTGTGGTTGAAGCATCTGCACGAGTTTTAGGGACCGCAAGTCGGCATCCTGGAATCTGTGCGTTTGTGTAGTGTGTCGCTAGCAGTGCGTTTGCGCGTCGGGCCGTTTTAGACGCGTGCCGTTATTCAGATACTGTATGTTGCAAATGGAGATTCCGCAGGAGATCGCAGAAGCGCAGTTGTTCATTTGCAGAGTAGCGTCCCTGGGATTGTATTCATTCACACGCCCAACTCGCACTTTCAGCCACAGCATGTCAATCACCGCCTAGCAGAGGAAAAGGAAAAAAAAAAAAAAAAAGCAGGAAAAGCACCGCCAACCACACGCGCGCACAACCAACAGTGGGTGTGTGGGTGTGTGTCAGGACCGGTGGGTCCTTGGCAGTAATGTGTGTTAAGCTAAGTGCCTGCTCAGATGTCAGGTGCTTGATGGTATTTTGAGTGATGGCCAAAGATTATCCTGGTATGAAATTAATTCAGTTTTTTTTTTCGTTCATCTGTGGGCGTTAATTTGCTCCGTCGTTTTTGTCAGTTATTATTTTGTGAATTTGCTCCCAGTACATTGGTAGACGTGCGTTTCTTATAAATTAAAATTGCCGTTCCGTTTCAATAGTAGGACTGCTGGTGTTCTCGCATGATGGGTGGGAGTGTCAGCTGAGCGGGCATCGATCTTCTGACTCCGTCTTCGCCGAGACTTTAAAATGGCCCTCGCCGTGTTGTTGCTCATAATGAAAGAGAGCGAAGCGGTTACGACCATCTGGGTTGACACACTTTCAGATCGATGGCGCTGTACAAAAAAAAATCTGCTTCAGGACTCCCACACGAAGGCCTGACCCCGTGAGCTGTCATTTTTTTTTCTGTTGGGTGTGTGGTCTTGAGTCACCCGTGCCTGAGGCTGGCTTTAGTTTAAGATTGCTGATTTAGCTTCGTATGTTGGCCTGCAGCTTGGAGGCTTGGCGACAACATGGTGCACTGGTGTCACGACTACTCCCGAAACCAGAATGGTTGCAGGTTCTCCATTCCAAGGTGTTTTCGTGTAATTAGTGAATGAGTTCTTACTTGTGTATTCATAAAGCTTGACTGTTGACCTTAATAACCCCTGGAAATTTTCTGTAGCATTGACCTGTCAAGTTGCGCGAGGGATCTTCGGCAAGTAAAATATAGTTTTGATGATTTTTGCACACATTTTAACACCTTCATGAAACTCACTGGACAGTCAAACATGATAACTAGAAGACCTGTCACAAGAAATACCTAAATTGTAGTTTCAGTGGGTATATTATACCTTAAAGTGCAGTGAACACTTTAAGTTAGTGTTTTATGAATGCTTTTTAACTGGCCTGACCTTTTATACTGAAATAAGAAATGTTATTATTGTTATTATTGTGACTTGTGACTTGTGTCTTGTTCCTTGCTTGTCTTTTTTCTTAGGTTTTCTTTTATATAGACTGTTTTATTACAATGCCTGATTTATGATTTCAGACTTTGATTATGACTATGATTTCAATCAAAGCTTTCTGGCTGTCTGTGGACTGAGCAATACAGTTTCAGTTTCATTAAGGGTTCGTAAGAGTTGATTTACTAATATTTACTAATACTGATTGCTCTTTCTCTTTGGGAAACACATAGGTTAAGCATTTTGTGTCATGAGTTTAAAAGCAAAAAAAAAAAGGATAGTTTACATTTGCAATGTCGGACATCATAAACTGTTTTTATTTTGCAATTCCTTTAGATCATATAATTTCAGATGGAATTGCTCCTCAGAGTCTGGCCAACTGAATTTATATGAATCTTAGATTCACACTTGAATAATCAGTCTAATTCTTTGCAAGGCTTTTTTTTTTTTTTTTTCCCCCTGCAAGCTAACGAGGCAGCTAAAGACCATGAAGGCCTCAAACCTCCACGAGTACAGGTTGTCAGGTATTAGACATTCTTCAGTGTGCTAGCCTTGGAGCTGCTCTTCAGCACGAGAAAAGGCCCGGCCTCGTGTACGAGCGGTTAAATAATTAGTACGAGCGCCCAGGGTCCTTCCCAAGGTTGGCGGTGCATTTGTTTTGCCCATTTTTTGCGGTTTTAAAATCGAACGGCGTGCCGCCTGAATGCTATCCCAGAGCGGAGTGAGTTTCCCCTTTGCACTCCCCCCCCCCCCCCCTCCTCATGCCCCCCCCCCCCCCCCCCCTCTCCCGCTGTCACGCTGAGGCGGTTATTTTTAGTGGCGGGAAGAAAGAACACAGCGGCGTTCGAGCCGCGCCTTCGCCCGGCTGCACAGAGAGAGAGATTAATGGAGCGAGAGAGGAAGAGGGGAAGGAGAGCACGTGCGCCCGCGCCACATGGCAGGAAGAGAGAGAGAGAGAGAGAGAGAGAGAGAGAGAGAGAGTGAGAAAGAGAGAGAGAGGAGATCCGGGCAAGGAGGGAGGGAGGGAGGAGGGACAGAAGGATGGAGAAAACTCGAGGAGCTGTGGAGGAATCGGCGTCTTTCTGAATCCGCTCGGCGAGCGGCTGTCTCCCTCTCTCCTCAGCATCGCTTCGGGATAAGGAGGCGGCGACAGCAGAGATTCGCCATCTCTTCGGTCGCTTGTCCTTGCTGTGCTGCTGTCCGTCGAATCCCCCCCCCCCCCCCCCCATGGGAAACGCTACTGGACGGTCTGGATTGAATGGCGGTGTTGTTGTGAGTGGACACTCCACTGGAGTGCAGCATCTATTCTGGCCCCGCCTCCTGCGTCAGAGCATAGACATCCATAGGTGTCAACGGCTGAAGTAAAGACTGTCTGGCTGTGCCCGTGCGGCCTGCCCTGACCCTGACCCCTCACCCCTGACCCCTTGACCTACTTTCCTCTCCACCAGTGATTCCATATAGAGACGGAGTCATGTACCTCTTTGTGTTTTTTGTAAAAAAAAAAAAAAAAAAAAAGAATACATTACATGCAGCATTAAAGAGCACCAAGGTCCTTCTTTTTTTAAAAGCGATTTCTTGACTCACTGTGGCCATTGAAGGTACTATTAAGGGGGGTTCCCCATTGTGAAAGCCTTGTAATGATCTCTGAGTCACTCGAGCCATGTAATCATCCCTCAAACCAAATGGCTAAATAAATCCATTCCCCTTCGTGCATTTGATGCTTGGAGAGGGAAATGGCCCAAAAGGGAAGCCAGCCATGCATCACCTGTGATGTGAGTCTCGCTCATTTAGTTCATTTAGGTGAGTCAGCAGCATCAAGTGCATTCAGACCCGCTTAGAAAAATACAATGGGAATTCAATTATCTGCCATGATTTTGTTCAAGCTTCCTGTTGAAGGGCTTTCATTTTCATAATGACTACATTTGCTCGGTCAGAAAATGGGGAATGGTGAATGAAGGCCTCTGGGATACGTGGTCCTCCAAAGATGGATTGGGTCCTGAGGCCTCATCAGCATCCAGCTGATCACTCCATGCCCGGCAGGGGTGTGTGCGTGTGCGTGTGTGTGTGGGGGTGTGTGTGTGTGGGGGGTGGGGGGTGTGGTGGGTGTGTGTGTGTGTGTGGTGTGGTGTGTGTGTGTGTGTGTGTGGGGGGGGGGTGTGGGGGGGGGGGGGGTTGGGGTTGTGGAGACTCTCTCCCCCCTAGCAGCAAGGTGGCTCAGGCTGTGGGAGGGAGGGATCGTTCGAGGAACATTTAGCCGACTCAGGGATTTTAAATGTGTCCCTTTCCTTTTTTTTTTAAAACCGGCAGCTTTGGAGGCGGGGGCCCGGGCGTGGCGTCTGCAGGGGATTAAGGGGAGGGTGTTGGAATATGAATGCTCTCTAAATGTGGGCCTGCTTGCCTTCCGCAGGCTTTGGGATTAATTATGAATGGCCAACTGACGTAAGTCAGGCTAAAAAAAAAAAAGAAAGTGGCACAGTTGGAGGATGTTTTTTAAGAGATCCCCACTGCATTGAAAAAAACAGCAGTATTTTTTTTCCCCCTCTCTCCCTCCTTCCATCTTCTCACAGTGTATTTCCCTTGACAGCTCACTGTTTTTCTTTATTCTTACGTGCTAAGCTGTGCAGAGAGCTGACCTTTGCCCTTTGAACTGCCCTGACCTCAGCCAATGGCAGAGGACCCCGGTAGCAGATCTTGACGTCTGCTAGCATGACCTGCGGCACATTTTTAAAAAACCGGCTAAATTTGCCATTGAAGACGTGCGATGGGAAAAGCAGGTCATGTGACTGAAATGCGCCTTGTAGGTGCCTCTTTACGCCAGTCTTACGCACGATGCGTGAGACTCAAGGGTTCTAGAACCCTCGGGAGCCAGAATCCAGCTTGGCAGTTGAAGACTGAATTGCGCACACAAAGTACCGGGACCGTTTTCTGAATGTTCAGAGCGGACAGACTTATGGATCGAAAGCAGATATGCGCGGAGTCCAGAGGTCAAACACACTCTGAAATAAGAGATGAAATATTGACAAATACAGAGGCGAGGTTCTTGGTCCAGGAACTGGCATGTGCGTAGTTCTCCTGTGCTTTCTGCTTATTAGGTTGGGGAATTTGGGGTTTTTGTAAGATTGGCAGGTCGATTATTCAGTGGCTCAGGATCAAAGTGGAAGCTGTTTAGAAGGGTAGACGTTTCAGAATAACTGCAATGCATGGTGAAAAATAAAAAAAGAGACTGAAGAGACTGGCGGCAATGTTTCCAGGGAAAAAAAACATTTAATGAAGGAAAAAAAACTGTATAAATATGGCCGTTGATGTCACTGCTGTTAATCTACATGACTTTGACAGTGTTTTGAAAAAGAAAAAAAAAAACCCAGTGAAATCCTATTCATTTGTGAGTTGTGCTATCTAAAATGCCTGGGTCCGTCCTCATTAGCCAAGGCTTGAGTATCGCTAGTCAAATGAATCGTGTTTGTGAGCCTGCGGTTTGGTCATCGGAGAGGTGAGCCCGTGGTTTCTTTGTCGCTGTGGCACAGCGTACATCAGAGCTGCGCCGTTGCTGTTGTGGAGTTGTAACACCTGAAATATGAGCCTCAGAGTCAAATGTCACTGAAAGCCTGACTGCTCTGTGATTCCCTGTACTGCTGACACAGCAGATTCACTACTGGGCTTTCATTGATAGCTGTACTCATGATATTTTCTCTCTCCCTCTCTCCTTCTCCCTTTCCCCCTCTCTCTGTCAATCTCTCTCCCTCTATCTCCCTCTCCCCCCCCCCCCCATTCATCTATTTACAGTTAAAAAAGCCAAGCTTGATGGACCTCAAGGTGAGTCACTGATAGTAAAAGGAACCAGTGAGCATATTTGATACAGGGTTTCAGGTTTAAATCCCGGGTGCACACCGAGGTTGTAATCATGAGAAATGTGCTTAATCTGAATTGTTTCGGTAAATATCCAGCTGTATAAATGGACAGCATTTTAAAATGTAAGGAGTGTAGTGTAGTCATGTCCAGATGTATACTGTACAGCAAAATGTTCAGTGTTAATTCTTCTCTAAGTACACATCAGACCTGGGTCAAATATGTATTTGTGTTGGATTCAAATACTTTTCTGCACTTTACTGATCTTGTCTGGTGTATTGGAACCAATAAAATACTCTCAAAAAGTGCAGACCCCGCCTTCTGGTCATATTGGCAGGCTCAGTTACACCAGGCAAGATCAATAGAGCACAGAGAGTATTTGAATCCAAAACAATTACATATTTTACCCAGGTCTGGTACATATGAGTCCAATCGAGATCATATGCAATCTGTAAGAGCTGTTTTAACACTGGAAAATTTTTGCTGCGTGCTAAGCTCATACACAGCAATGTGAGCCAGCGTGTTGTCTGGCAGGAAGGCGCAGAGACGCGTCTCGACTTATGTCCTCCTCCCTCGCAGAAAAGTTCAACACCTACGTGTCGCTGAAGGTGCAGAATGTGAAGAGCACCACCATCGCCGTCCGCGGGAGCCAGCCCTGCTGGGAGCAGGACTTCATGTTGTGAGTCTCGTCCTCTTCCTCCTCCCCCCCCCCCCCCTGCCCCCTCCTCCTCCTCCTCCTCCTCCTCCTCGTCCTCCTCTCTTGCTTCCGGGCACTCGGGGAGCCACAATCTCTCTCTCTCTCTCTCTTTCTCTCTCTCTCTTCCACGGCAGAAAGTGTGTCATCTACAGCCAGATGCTGTATGCGTTGACTCACTTCGTTCGCTCCTGAGACCCGGTCTTATGCTTGTGCTTATGCTAGCAGGAGTGGGAAAAATAGTAAAAATGCAAATCGAGGTGACCTTCGACCTAGTCTGATGCGATTGTGTTTTATTTGACTATTCGTTGTCCCGGCTATTGAGTGGGTGTGGCTTCAAAATGCCATCACATGGCAACAGCCATTTTCCTCAACGGAGAACTGATATCGCAAAAATGCTTTTTTTTAAAAATGATATCATTGGCCGACAGATCAAGCTGCCATCAAAATGTCACTTTAAGACGAAATCCCCACTGACTGTGAGGATTAACTACAAAGTTACAATCCCCATGATTCCATAGAGCTGATAAACATACCTATTTGAGCACTTTGATTTAAGTAGTTTGGATGGCCAGGGCACCTGTATTCCCTGCTGGTGTCTGGGGGAACTTCAGAAGAGTCGTCCTGCGATGCTCTTTAACGAGACATTTTGCATCATGTGTCAGAGATGTATGTTCCATGGCTGAGCTGTGGTTCTTTTGCATAATACGTTCAGTTACCAAATACCACCAGATCCCACCTGTCTCATGTACACACTGATTCTCAATCCCACAGGAATGTGAATCTTTTTCAATTGACATCCCCTTATTCAAAACTGTTGTGAGACATATCAGAAATATCTTTGTACTTGTGCATTTGAAAGGACTCAATTTTGAAAGAATCTGCATACAATATGCATACAATATAAATGATAATTCTAAAAATGTATTTTTTTTAAATAAATTTTTTATCATTTGTAATTTTTTTATTAAAAAATTTTTTCTCCATTTTCTTGAGTGAACCCCCCCCTCCATTTGAGTTGAGATACTTCTCTTTCATCCCTCTGTAATGCTTTACCTCCTCCTCTACCTTTCCTTTAGCCGTTAGAAGCAGAACAACTGCTAGATGGCGGCGAGATCCGATGTCCTGTCTGAGAGAGAGAGAGAGAGAGAGAGAGAGAGAGAGAGAGAGAGAGAGGAGAGAGAGAGAGAGAGAGAGGGAGAGAGGGGAGAGAGAGAGCGAGAGTGAGTGATGTGTTTTCTCTTCAAACCGGAGGCTATTATTAGGGCTGGATTCACGCTGGGGTTGTGTGCCAGCAGAGCCAGTCTTCCAGGGGGTTATTAGAGATGCCCCGAGTGTAGACTGAATTGACCCGGTCCCTGCTTCAGTGCGGTCCATTTCCTTTTCTTACTTCTCCCCCGGTTTTATTTAGACACGTCCTTCCTCCCCTTGCCCCCCCCCCCCCCCCCCCCCCCCCCCCCCCCACCCATACGCACACTGAAAGTGAACCCTCCTGTCCCCTTCAGATGACTCTGTGGGTCTGGTCTCTTTGAGTCAGTCTTGGCAAGGCAGACTCGTTTTCCACCACGGTCATCGGATTAAAACCCAACCGTCACGGGACTTTTATTACGCACCAGCCTGAGATGGGATGGTACCCCACGTCTGGGCGGTCGTGCGCCACCACCCACCCCCGCCCCACCCCGCTCCCCGATTCCCCCAAACACCCCCACCCCTCCTCTCCCAAGTATGTCCGGAAGTCTGACTTGCTCTCCTGTGTGTGCAGTGAGATCAGCAGGCTGGACACTGGGCCTGACGGTGGAGGTGTGGAATAGTCTGACTTACTCTCCTGTGTGTGCAGTGAGATCAGCAGGCTGGACACTGGGCCTGACGGTGGAGGTGTGGAATAGTCTGACTTGCTCTCCTGTGTGTGCAGTGAGATCAGCAGGCTGGACACTGGGCCTGATGGTGGAGGTGTGGAATAGTCTGACTTGCTCTCCTGTGTGTGCAGTGAGATCAGCAGGCTGGACACTGGGCCTGACGGTGGAGGTGTGGAATAGTCTGACTTACTCTCCTGTGTGTGCAGTGAGATCAGCAGGCTGGACACTGGGCCTGACGGTGGAGGTGTGGAATAGTCTGACTTTCTCTCCTGTGTGTGCAGTGAGATCAGCAGCTGGACACTCACGGTGGGGCCTGACGGTGGAGTGTGTGGAAATAGTCTACTCTCCTTGCTCTCCTGTCTGCCTACAGTGAGATCAGACTTGCTCTCCTGTCTGGACACTGAGATCAGCAGGGCCTGGAGGACGGTGGAGGTGTGGAATAGTCTGACTGACGGTTGCTCTCCTGTGTGTGCAGTGAGATCAGCAGGCTGGACACTGGGCCTGACGGTGGAGGTGTGGAATGAGAGTCTGACTTGCTCTCCCGTGTGTGCAGTGAGATCAGCAGGCTGGACCTGGGCCTGACGGTGGAGGTGTGGAATAGTCTGACTTGCTCTCCTGTGTGTGCAGCGTGAGATCAGCAGGCTGGACCTGGGCCTGACGGTGGAGGTGTGGAATAAAGGGCTGATCTGGGACACCATGGTGGGCACCGTCTGGATCCCGCTGCAAAACATTCGCCAGTCCAACGAGGTACGGTACGACCGGGCGGCAGCGTAGCGTAATGGTTAAGGAACTGGTCTTGCAACCGAAAGGTCGCAGGTTCGATTCCCGGGTAGGGCACTTCCGCTGTACCCTTGAGCAAGATTGCTTCAATATACATATATCATGATGTGTAAATGAATGCAGTGTAAGTGCTACGTAAACAAAAGGCTCTGGATAGAGCGTCTGCTGAATGCCTGTAACGCAACGAAATGACTGACACGTGCCCCCCCTTTACCTGTCAGAGAGAGCATCTGCGTTTGTGTGTGTTTGTGTATACCTCATCGGTCAGGTGTTTCACGAAGCAGGATTACCGCGTTAGCTGGATGACTGCGCCGGGTAAAACCTGGAGCGGCTCGTTTTACCACGCAGTCCATGTTCCGGATTTGGGAGGGTTCCATGTTTTACTCAGTGCAGTTATCCAGCCTAACTCAGTAATCCCGCTTCATGAAACAAGGCCCTTATCAGTCAGGATGATGTATACTTTTGTTCCGCAAACAAACAAACAAACAAACAAAAAGTCATTTGAATATATATATATATATAGCTGAACCCATGTCATTTTTAGATATTGGCTGAAAAGCTATTGAATTCTTATATCAACTGTGATCTTTTGCTTCTGTAAACGTTGATTGATTCCAGCCACCTGCCGTGTGCTTATGTCGTCATAAAAAGAGTGAAAAACCGGATTGTCAGTCCTCTGAGCCAATCAGCAGCCATGCGTATCTCCTTCCTGTCCAATAGGAAGGGCCGGGGCAGTGGCTGACCCTCGACTCCCAGGTGATCATGGCGGAGAACGAAATCTGCGGCACCAAGGATCCCACCTTCCACCGGGTGCTTCTGGACACGCGCTTTGAGCTTCCTCTCGGTAAGACACAAACCTTTTTTTGGCTGGCAGTTTTTTTTCTTCCAGTAATGATCTCCTGTGTGTATTCAGATTTAAATTTTTTTTTTGGCTGAGCTTTCTGTTCCATGTTCTGATCTACTTCAGCATATTTTATGCATGTCTTCAGCATTTCGAGGGGGGGTGGGTGTGCTTCGAACCTGAAAACTTGCCCCCTCCCCCACCCCTCCTTGGCTAAGTCTCTGTCATCAGCAGGACTTATATATTTGGGGCGACATGGCTCAGGAGGTAAGAGCGATTGTCTGGCAGTCGGAGGGTTGCCGGTTCAAACCCTGGCCTGGGCGTGTCGAAGTGTCCTTGAGCAAGACACCTAACCCCTAACTGCTCTGGCGAATGAGAGGCATCAATTGTAAAGCGCTTTGGATAAAAGCGCTATATAAATGCAGTCCATTTACCATTTACCATATTTGAAACGTTGAAACTGTTGACCTCCACCTGATCTGAGCTCCCCAGAAGCACCCGAAGCTAACCGCTGCGGGCTCACGGCAGGCCCAGGCAGCCCGGCGGCTATGCGCGGCGGCTACGTCGCTCGCGGCTACGTCGCGTGCCGAACGCTCACCAGCCGTGGCGTGTTTACCGCTGCAGATATCCCCGAAGAGGAGGCTCGCTACTGGGCGAAGAAACTGGAGCAGCTCAACGCCATGAGGGACCAGGACGTAAGCCAGCTTCCCCCCGATTCGGCATGGTTTTTTTTCCCCGCTTACGCTTAGGAATGTAGCGCCGGGCAGCGGAGATTGGAACACGAACCGTAGCATGATACAAAAAAAAAAACGTAATAGTTCACAAATGCGTTTCCCGGGTTGAAGAGAAGCAGCGGGGCTGTTTGCTCGGAGGGTTTTCCTCTTTCTCAGCCCGACGGCGCGAGATTAGGAAACATCGACCCGTCAACAGTGCGTGGAGCTGTGAAACGAGAGCTGGTACCTCAGGCTGCTAACCGGTCAGCTGTAGGGTTGCCAGATAGGGTTGCCAGATGCCTGGTTTTTGGACCAGAATGTCCGGTTTTTAAATTTGGCTGCTAGCTTGTAATGAATTCCATGTTCCATCTCCACTGTTACACTTTTTTTTCCCCGTGATCAGTTCTGACAACGCCCAGTCCTTCCCTCATTTGGTTGTCCGGTTTGACAAATTGTAAATCTGGCAACCCATTGTCAGCTGCCTCGGTGATTGATTGGCAGGCGTGTCTGATGTCGTTTTCCCTCTGTGCTTTTCCAGTACACCTACCAGGAGGAGCAGGAGAGGCCACTTCCTGTCCCGGCATCCCAGTGCTGTGAGTATTGGAGCGGGGGGGTCCCTGCCTCCTTCCCCCCCCCCTGCCCCTGCCCCTGCCCCAGTGAACCTGTCCCCCTAATGCCCCCCCACCATCCCCCCCCTCCGCCCAGTGACCCCTGCTAGGCTCACCTCCTCCTCCTCTCCTCGTCCTCCTCCTCCTGCCTCCGTGTGAGGAGCAGCAGAGGTGGAAGATAAACGGGGGGGAGTGAGAGACAGACACTCTCCGCCCTGCGCGTGATTTATTGACGTGAGATGTAAGACGTGCGCTGACTTGCGTCTCGCCTGCGGATGTGTCTGCCTGGGGGGGGCGGGGGGGGGGGGGATTAGGGGGGGACATGGGGGCGATGGTGGTGGGGGGAGGGGGGGGCTGTTCGGGGCGTGTGGTGAGTCACTGAGTGGATGCCGGTTATTGCTGTGCCTGACCCTCGCAGTGTAAATCACCGCAGCCTGACTCCTCCCTGCGAGGCGGTGTTCAGGGGTGTATATCAGCTGTCACTGCGGCGAGAACTCACGCAGGAAGTGGAGTTAGCCGCCGCACAGAGGGATTGTTTTATTCACAGAAATTGGGGGGGGGGGTGGGGTGGGGGGTGGTGCCGGCACATTTCCACAGAAATGCCAGTTTTTCCGTTTTTTTTTGTTTTGTTTTTTTTGGGCCCCGAATCTGGTCAAGTCTCAAAACCTGAGAGCTCTCCTTTCTTGCAGGTAATTGGAGTCTATGGGGAGACCAGCAAAGTGAGTTCCCCACTTCTGTTCTTGCATATTTTAATGTTTCGGTCCAGACGCGCTCCTCACATATTTATCTTACTTGGGTTATTTGATGCTTTTTTTTCTTTAAATTTATTATTATTTATTTTTTTTAGAGCGATCCCAGTTCTCAGAAACAAATGACACGAGCACCATAGTAACCATTTTTGCCGTTATAAAAGAAACACTTTATCCTCAAAAAAAACATGTTCCCGGCGATGTACAGCACTGTGTAATTAATGGCAGGAGGATGGTTTGTGGGTTGTGTGTGACCACGCACTGAAGACTGTGAGACAGCCACCTCCGCATCTTTTCCGCATGAGCCCGTTCGTTTCTTGATGGTAAGCACAAGAAATATTAGAAAATTAAATATGAGCATTTTCAAAATTGCAGCATGGCGCATTTTATAAAACACACTGGCACAGCACATAACCTTGCCATAGCTAGAATTAATTTTTAGTTGTATGGAACCATAACGGATTGCTATTAAATGATTAAATAAAATATTACGCAATATGCTGCCTGAAATTTTATGCTGAAACTTAAATTTTACACAAGTGTGTCTTTTTATGGCAAATATGGTTCTCTTTTATAATTTGCATAACCTGTGCCTTTTTTTCTGGGGATGTCTTATGGGATAACCCTTAATTCTACAGACTATTTGTTCAGAATTAGTTACTCTGAAATAGAACTTCAGTGAAGGGAAGGATAGGCACAAGGTACTCTCCCTTGACCTTCTTAACACGTCAGAGTGTCCACAGTATTCCTGGCATCACCAGTGGCTGAAGACATTCTTAAATGGATAGCTCATTTTCATGGGGGTTTTTTTTTAAAAATGTTTTTTCAGTTTTTGTCTCAGTTTTTGATTGGTCCAGACAATTTAAAAACATTTATAAGTAGTGACCTTCTGGCTTTACAATGGCAGGTGTAGTGCATTCTGGGTTTGTCTAAAGCAAAAAAAAAAAAAAAAACACTTCACATAACTCCAAGGCAACTTCTACAGCGGCCATATATTTCCAGGGTCTGTACAGATGAGCTGATTAATAGTTTAATACATTTATTAATTTATAAACATTAAACTGATGATAGTTTCTTGTGCTGAAGCTGATAGAAAATCTGGCCATAAGAGTGAGAATGAGGGTCAGGAATACTGTGGATTATCCCTGCCATGCTCTGTCCCGCCCACCACTCCCCAGCGAGATCCCTTCGTCCTATCACATAAAAGGCTCAGCCTGGGGTGGGCGTGGCTTAACTGAAGCCACGCCCACCACTCTCTCCAGAGAGATTTCCTCATCCTATCGCACACTGTAAGGCTCAGCCCGGGGTGGGTGTGGCTTGACTCTGCCGGGGGCGGTGGGCGTGGCTTAACTCTGCCTGGTGTGGTGGGCGTGGCTTAACTCTGGTCCCTCCCCCCCCCCACCCCCCCCGGCCAGACGACGACCCTGACAGCGCGGTTGACGACAGGGACAGCGACTACCGCAGCGAGACCAGCAACAGCATCCCTCCGCCCTACTACACCACCTCCCAGCCCAACGCCTCCATGCACCAGTATCCCATGAGGCACCACCACGGCTCCCGCGGCAACTACAACGACACGCAAGGCAGCGATGTGGACTACGACCCCCAGAGGACCATGAGGTAACTCCTCCCCTTCAATTTCCCCGTTCACTGTCCCCGCCCCCTCCTGCAGTAAGGGAGTAACCTCCTCTTTCTTTTAAAACTAGGCATCTCTTCAGTGGTATCCAGACTTCCGGGTTCTCTGATTCTAACTCAAACATGCCGTACGTACAGAACGGGGACCCCCGAGAGATGGACAGACGACAGTTTTGTTTGTTTTTCATTTTTAACTTTTCCTGCTACCGACGTGAGCTTGTCTAGCTGTGTGGCCTCTGAACCCTGGTAAACCTCTCCAGAACATTCCGCAGCCTCTGTATGCAAGCCTGGAGGAGCAGCTGGCCGTTTGTATACAAGCCCGTGTGTGAGGATCGTCCTGGGGTGGCCCACCTCCAACCCCCCCCCCCCCCCCCCCCCCCCCCCCCCGCCAACCCCTGTTTGAGTGAGCGTGACGAATGTATGCACCGTGTCCTACAGAGACAGCCGTGTGATCCCCCCCCCCCCCCCCCCCCCCCCCCCCCCCCCCCAGTCTCGTGACACACTGGTTTTGCCATGATCCGAAACAAGTGTGTTTTACTTGTCTGTTTGTTCAAAGGCGCAATCCGCACAAACTCGCGCGTTGCTCGGCGAGACGCACTACTGCATAAAGACACAGGGGTACCCGAAAACTACATTTCCCAGTGCTGTTTTCCTTACTGAAGACTACATTTCCCAGTGCTCTTCCAAGGATATGCCGTTTTGGCTGAACAGTGCAGTGAACCCAGCCTCAGCATGTATAAAATTCCTTCTTGGGGGTGGGCGAGTGGTCTTTATACAGTAGTTTCTTTTGCTTGTCTCCGGTTTGTGCTGTGAGGCTGTCTTTGAAAGCCCCCCCCCCCCCCCCCCGAGAGATAACTGACGTTCCTCCTCTCCTGCCTTCCCCCCCTGCCAGACGCTATGATAGTTTAGACTCCGCCACCAACGGCCGCAGCGATCTCGATTCGGCCTCAGGTTCGAGCCGGCTGACCAGCCGCCAGTACTCTGTAGACAGTAGGCACTCCCTCTCCGATAG
>CM045886.1:6655000-6667500 GCA_025169545.1 Anguilla japonica
TCTTCACAGTGCACTTTTCCCGCACCTCTCTTACCAGTCCGATCCTGGTTTCTTTGCACCTCCTTTTTTTCCCCCTCCCTCTGCCTCTCGTCTTCCCTCACTCTGGTCTCTCTCTCTCTCTCTCTCTTCGTCTGTCTGTCCCCCCCCCCCCCCCCCCCCCCCGCAGCCCCACGGGGAGCAGCCGCTACGCCTCCTCGGGGGAGCTGAGCCGGGGGAGCTCCCAGCTGAGCGAGGAGTTCGGGCCGGAGGACGGCGAGAGCCTGCGGGGGTCGGAGCCCTACGACGAAAACGACTCCTACCACTCCTGCCACTCCTCGGTCAGCTACGGCAAGGACTCGGCTGGCTGGGACGGCGAGGAGCCCCAGGGGGGGTACAGCGACGAGGGGGGGTACGTGAAGGACGGCGGGGAGGAGGGCGCCCTGTACGACGAGGAGGACGGGGAGCTGTACGAGCCCGAGGAGGAGGGCGGGTACAACTACGAGGAGGAGGAGGAGGAGGAGGAGCCCTACGAGGAGGACGAGGACCTGTACCCGCTGGACGGCGGCCTGAGCGAGGACCAGGAGCCCCCCCCTACACGCCCACCCCCACCGGCGCCGCCCCCGCGCTGGCCCCCGAGGCCCCCTCCGCCCGCCCCCCCTGGAGAAGCAGGCCTCCCTGCACCAGCAGCAGCAGCTGCAGCCCAGTCTGCCTCAGGCCACGCCCCCTTCACAGGCCCAAACTGCAGCGGCCGCGAAACCCCCAGCGTCCGCAAAACCGCCAGCGTCCGCCGTCCTGCCCCCCGCCCCCGCGGTCCAGCCCCCCGCCCCCACTGCCAAGGCCCCCGCCCCCACTGCCAAGCCCCCCTCAGAGGAGCCTCCTCTGTCCGAAAAACCCCCTGTGGAGGACAGCGCCAAGGCCGCCCCCCCAGAGCAGGCCGAACCCCGACCCGACAGGTACCCCTCCCCCAACACCGTTACATCATCACCTCTTGCAAAGCACTGGAGACACAGTCTAAAAAAAATGTCTGAGTATGTATGAATATCACAAAACATAAAACAGAAATAACACTTTGGGTGGCATGGGGGTGCAGTGGGTAGCACTGTCGCCTCGCAGGAAGAAGGTCCTGGGTTTGAATCCCAGTCTGGGCCTTTGGAGTTTGCATGTTCTCTCCGTGTCCTCGTGGGTTTCCTCCCACAGTCCAAAGACATGCAAGTTAGGCTAATTGGAGACTCTAAATTGCCCATAGGTATGAGTGGGTGAGTGAATGGTGAATGAATGGTGTGTGTGTGATAGACTGGTGAAATGTTTAGGCTGCATTCCTGCCTCTTGCCCAATGCATGCTGGGATAGGCACCAGCACCAGCACCAGCACCAACACCACAACCCTGACCACGAATAACCGAGTATAGATAATGGATGGAAGACAAGCTTCATTTTTTGCAAACTTAAAGTACGTAATTATAATTATGGTTATTATTATTATTATTATTATTATGATCTTCCCAGTTACCCGCGGGGGGATGAGGCTCAGGACTCCATGTCGCGAGCCAAGGCCAACTGGCTTCGCCTCTTCAACAAGGTCCGCCTGCAGCTGCAGGAGGTAGGCCCCCGTCCGCCGGACACAGCGCAGATACCCTTCCCTCCGTTTCTGAGCTTCTCTCCCTCTCCCTCTCTCTTTACCTCCATCCCTTCCCTGCTTTGGGTTTCTATTTTTTATTTTTATTTTCTGTACCCACGCTTTTATTTTGTTCTTTATTCGGTTTTTTTATCGCTTTTTTTTCCATAGCTGTGTGTCTTGACTCTTCTTTTTCTGGTAGTCTGTTTATGTGTATTCTTTATTATTTTATTGGCAGCCCGTTTTTGTGTGTTTCATTTGCTTTTTGTTGAATTTTGTGTTTGTGTCTCCCGCCTCATTTTGTTTCTTTTCAGTTTGTTGTCGTGTCCATAGCGATTTTCATGTTGTCGTCTCTGATTGGCCGTGGCTGGAACGGACCGACAGGTGGGTGTGTCCTGAGTTTTGTAAAAATTGGAAGGTGACCAAATTTCCGGTCACTTTTGTTGACTCTGAAACAGTGGTTCTCAAAGTGGGGGGGCATGAGATAACAGGGGTGGTGGGGGAGGGGGGGGGGGGGGGGGCACAGTGAGGGATGAAAGGAAAAAAGATCCATTACAGACCAAAAAGAAAATAGCATCCAAGCAGTTGTCAGGGGGCTTTCAAAAAATGTCCTATTGCCAAATGGGGGCCTGACTAAAAAAGTTTTGGGACCCACTGCTCTGAAATGAGATCAGCTGTAGACAGGAGATGAAGAAGTGAAGATAACACGGGGCTCGGTTATGTAAACTTTCTCCACATACCTCCTGGGTTCAGAGTGTCGTATCTGACGTGAGCGAGTCACAGAGTGACTGTGCTCATTCAGCACACCAGCAGTCTGTCACCCTAGGTGCTCCTCCAGCCGAACAGAAGAGTTGAGCCGGAGTTTACTGTTGCTTGTTGACTGAGATCAGGGATGTTCTGCAATACCCACGGGAGGGCGATGCGAGTTCGCAGCAGTGGGAAAATGGGGGACGGGGGCCACACAGTGCTCTGATCTAACAACTCCTCCCCCCCCACCCCCCCCCCCCCCCCCACCCCCCCACCCCCTCCACCCCTCCCTCTGCAGGCCCGTGGGGAGACATCTGGCTCCCAGTCGCTGTGGTTTCAAGGGGGGTAAGTTAACATTTCGGTCCCTGAAGTCACTGGATGCAAAGCACATGAAAACAGGTTTCAAACAGCGCTGAAAAACACACAGGCAAGCCATCAGTGATGGCAAGTAAACATGTTCACACTGTAAATGAGACTAACTTTAACGTGCTGCACGCTAAACAGCACTGCTTTACAGTACACGTGTAAAATTAAAGAAGAACGGGTGTATAAACATGACAAACGCTTTCGTGGCTGAAAGTGGTAATGTGAGGCTAATGCTAACGCTCAGTCCGCTGTAACATTTTCGTTCCGTTGGTGCTGTGCAGTCGCGTAAGAAAGTGCTTTAATTCAAGGACGTCTGTTTCTCCCTGGTCATACATCATGCTGTCAGGAGAGGGTGTGTGTGTGTGTGTGTGTGTGCGACAGAGAGAGAGAAAGAGAGAGAGTGAGAGATATGCAGAGGCACAGTATATACGGGAATTGCTTGTTTTATTCTTCACGAGTCTGTAAATCTTATTCCACACAGAGGCTTGTTACAACAGGACAGTTCTGTTACAGAGTTTCCATAATTTTCCAGAATTTTAGAATTACAGAATTTCAGCTCCCCCTACAATGTACAGTTTTGCAATCTACAATTGACCATAGATCTTACTTCAACTGGTTCTTAAACTAGCCTGTATGTACTAACCACCTGCCCAACTAGTCATCTACCTCAAACCTGGCACTGCATTACAGGGAAGGCATTTGTCCTGCGGTGGGCATCCAAAATGGCTCCATGTCAGAATGTCCTGTATCTGGAGGAGAGTGTTCTCACTGTGGTCGCTGTTCTTTCCCACAGGCCGGGAGGGGCGCTGTATAGCATAGACAGCATGCCGGACCTCCGGAAGAGGAAGGCCATCCCCCTAGTTAGAGATCTGGTGAGACTCTACAGCTGCTACAACAGGAGCTGTCCAACCCCTGATCCTGGAGATCTTACCGTCCTGTAGGTTTTCATTTCAACCCTAATTTGGCACACCTGATTCTACACTAATTAGCAGCTCAACAAGATCTCTAGCTGTTGAATGAGGAGTGCTTTGTTAGGGTTGGAGTGAAAACCTACAGAACGGTAGATCGCCAGAAACAGCCTTGGCCAGCCTTGCGCTACAACTTACACACATCCATAAATCCAGACTGTGTTTTCCCTCATACCCAGCGATACTGAACTCCTCATCTCACTCTCCATTATTGTGTTTGCCACAGCTCTGGGCCTCCACATTAATATGCTCATTTCCTTCTCTCCAAACATCCTCGTGTCAGTTCTACCTGTCACTCATCGTCCATCCTGTCAGTTGGTCCGTTCTGCTGGGATCATTTACACTGGTTTTTTTTTTCATAGCTTCATTGATACCTGAGCTCTCTCTGTGATTGGCTCTTGCTGCCGTATTTGTGGACTGTTACAATACTGTGGATGGAGCTTCGGACCCTTAGGACCAATTAGATCGCAGCTGTCTGTCCATCTCGTTGCACTCAAGGGCTTTTCCTGCTGAATTTTGATTGGCCGGATCGTGTCTCCGCATTCCCCAGACAAGTCCGCGACTGGAGTTGTATTCTATCGACTGCCTGTCTTGCGCGTCTCAGGACCCAGTTTTCATTACGCACAAGACTCCGAAGACAGTGACTAATTGGACCTAGAAGGTCAACAGAATGGCCCGTGGCTCACGGCAACCGTTGTTTTGTGCGAAAAAACACCGGCCTGGCGTTTGTGTATCACACAAATGTGTAATTAATTCCTAGTGTGGAATGGGGCGTGTTGGGTGGAGTTCTCCTGACGTGACCCCAGGAGAGCCCCTCCGTGGGGGGGGGGTGGGGGGTGCCGTGGATCTGCAGGCGTGTTCCCCTGGACCCGAAACACGTGTGTGCTCCAAGCCGCACGCAAGCCCTCCCTCCCTCCCTCCATCCCTCCATCCCGGAGGAGGAGTGCGAATTCCCAGAGAGAAATGAGCGCTGTTGCAATGTTTGTAAAAGCCCATCAGTCACAGGGGACTAGATGATGCAATGACAAAATGGAGGATATGATGCACAACATGCATGTTTAACTTGGGGAGTATTAGAGCAAACGCCCCACAGTCCATCTCCTGCTTCTCCTCCCTCCCAGTGTTCCTGCATGCCGATGCAGGCCCTCTGATTCAGAGGGAAGGAGATCCTGCTGTCATTGTGGCTACATTGCCTAGAGAGAGAGAGAGAGAGCGAGAGAGAGAGAAATGGAGGGAGAAAGAGAGAGGGGGGGGAGAGGAGAGAGTGTGTGTGAGAGAGAAAGCAATGGAGGGAGAAAGAGAGATGGAGGGGGGGGAGAGAGAGGGAGAGAGAGAGCAATGGAAGGTGAAAGAGAGATGGAGGGGGGGGAGACAGAGAGAGAGAGAGCAATGGAGGGAGAAAGAGAGAGGGAGGGGGGAGGAGAGAGAGAGAGAGACTTTCTGTAGCTGTGCCAGGCGGTTGAGAAGCACACTGAAGCAGATGGTGGAAATAAGCCACCGCCAGCAGGCCTCTCTCCCTCTATCTCTCCCTCCGTCTCTCTCTCCGTCTCTCCCTCTGTCTCTCCCTCCACCTCACCCTCTGTCTTTATCAATCCCTCCACCTCACTCTCCACCTCTCCCTCCATCTCTCCCTCTATCCCTCCCTCCACCTCTCCCTTCATCTCTCTCTCCATCTCTCCCTCCACCTCACCCTCCATCTCTCCCTCCGTCTCACCCTCCATCTCCCCCTCCATCTCTCCCTCCATATCTCCCTCCATCTCTCCCTCTATCTCTCCCTCCACCTCACCCTCCATCTCTCCCTCTATCTCTCCCTCCACCTCACCCTCTGTCTCTCCCTCCATCTCTTCCCTTCGTCTCTCCCTCCACCTCTCCCTTCATCTCTCTCTCCATCTCTCCCTTTATCTCTCCCTCCACCTCACCCTCCATCCCTCCCTTTGTCTCTCCCTCCATCTCTCCCTCTGTCTCTCCTTCCATCTCCCCCTCCATCTCTCTGTCTCTCTCTCCATCTCTCCCTTTATCTCTCCCCATCTCTCCCTCCATCTCCCCCTCCGTCTCTCTCTCTCCAAAGGGCACGGCTGTCCAGCCTAGCCTTGTCATCTGTGACATTCATCAGCGTTTGTCTGAACGACACCGACACGTTTCGCTGTCGCTAGACATGCTTAATGGATCACCGTGCTGCCTGTAATAGGATTCATCTCTCAGAAATGATCTGTGGCATAACTCCAGGGATAATGGAGTTTTACTGTAAACCGATCGGTCCCATAGGACATTAATTAACACCCGTGCCTTAGTCTGTATATATCATTTTTCTGACGGCGATATGCCTTTGAAAATACACTTCATGCCTCCTTACAGAAGTGTTTATTTTAATTAACGGGGAAACTTCAAAATAGGTTCAAAGAATGATAATAATGAAAAATAATAAAAAATAATCGTATTGATTCAATGTCATAAAATGGCACCTCCCTTGAAATCCTACCTCAGAAATTCCACTAGAATGGACTACAGCTGCCATGATGGATGGAGGCTATCTTCTTTCGACTACTGACATTTCCACCAGTTCTGAAAAATTATCTGTTAATCAATCAAACATCCTGTCTCTCTCATATTGCTCAATTAACAGTTCGTCATGTAGGACTTAACAGTAAACATTTTCCGGTGGGAAAGATGGACGGAGCAGGGGGAAAAAAAAAACATTTGAGTGGGCTGAAAAATAAATATAAAATTATTCACTGACCCCCTCAACCTGGCGAATGCTAGGGTGCACAGAAGAAAGATGATGCAAGTTAACACTGAATATAAATGGGGGGGGGGGATCTGTCATTTTTTAAAAACCGGGCAGCTGGGCATGTTATGTAATAACGATGCTTATGGAGGCTGTTGAAATGCGGTCTATTCAGGGATCTGGTGGGGTTCCAGGATGCAGATCAATGTCTTCGTGGCACCAGAGGCTTCCTGTAAGAGTCTAAATAACGGTCTGGCGCAGCCTCCCAAGTCAACCGAAGTGCAAGAAACAGGAAAAAAAAAACGAACGCAAAACTTTCTGTCGCTCTCGGACGGCGATGGGAGTTCAGAAATGCATGTATTATTTAAAAAAAAACGTTAAGGCTTTAAAGAGGACACCGGAAACACACATCAACATTCTCAGCGCAGAGGAGAAGGCAGTTAGTTAGACGGGCCCGACCGAAACGTCCTCATCCCTCCTCGCCAATCCAGGCGGTGGCTGACGCCGGATGGCTTCCGGGAGCGCGGGGCAACACCTCGAAAAGCACGACGTCGAGACCGACCGTAAACGTCTTCGTCGTCTTCGTTTATCCATCGGTCCGGGGCGCCCAGGTTTATCTTCGGGTGTTCGGCGTGCTAACGCTAAAACAAGCGCTAATAATGTGCCAGAGCCCGTTATAATGTTAGCGCTTGTGTGCTAATCTCGCGCGCGGGGAGGCTAACAGCTTGAGAGGGTGAATCAAGTCTCATAGCAGTCGACTCTGACTCAGTAGCACGGCGCTACTTTAGTAGTAACCAGAGAGAGGATATCCCAGCGTTGATGACTGATGACACAAAAGGTCCCTATTTTAGTGACAATGCTAGCGCTAACTCATGGATTATGCTGGTTCTCTGTGGTCAATGTGCATCAGCGATACAGGGGAAAAAACTGCTGATCCATATGGCCATAATGAAACCGACCTCCCACCACACCCACAGGCAATTTATTCTTCCTAAACCCACCTCTTTTGCTGCTGATGCACTACCTTTTCTAGTCACGTCATTACCAGATTTGAGCTGGAGCCCCATAAATTCACTATCACCAGGAGTTAGCAGCAGGGTTTTACATTTGCAGCTTGACCACAGAATTAGGGCCCTAAGTAAGAGAACCTTGGTGACCTCAGGACAGTGTAACTGCTTTTTTGTAACTTGGTATAAACTGGTTGTATTTCCCTTTTAAGTTACGCACTATTTCGCATTCATCATTCATTTCGATGTATTTCTGCAGAAGTCGTTATAATGAGGGAAAAAAAAGACAAAAAAAATAAAAACAGAGTGCATTTCGCAACACGCGGATGTGTCTCAGCAGGCTTGACGCCCTGTCATTTTATTTCCGTTTCTTTTCACTTTGTCAGCCAGTCGTGAGCTCCGGCTTCGCCTTCCTGACGAGCGCTTCCGACGCGGCGATGCTGTGCGGCGTGCGGCTTGCGGCGAACTCACGGAACGCGCGCCACGAAATTTCGGACGCGCCTCTGTAAAAAAAAAAAAATCAGCGGCAAAATCCAAATTTATCCCAACTGCACCGGAGAGGCCCGGCAGTCTGTCTGAGTTAATCCGTTCTGCTGTCACACACACACACACACACACACACACACACTCGCAGACAGACTGGTGGGGCCTGAATCACCGTGGTAACGGGTAGACTGAAGCCCCATTTGCACAGGGCCCAATCAGAGCGGGCAGAACAGAGAGCAGGCAGACTGGCAGTCCTCATTTGTGCCCGGAGGTTACGGTCAGGGCCGCTGAAATGTCTGGATTTTTTTTGAGCTTTCCCGTCTCAACGAGACAGCCATTTTGCTTTAACACCTCTACATCTAATCAGCCCTTGTCCCTGTATTAGTCATAGTCACCCGTAGTCCTCTGCCTTGCTGTGTCTTCGTCCTGTCAGTGTGACTGCTGCTCTGTGTGCAGTAGAAGTGCACCACGATCTCTGACTCTTGTGTTTTTTTCTCTCTCTCTCTCTTTTTTCTCTGTACCCCGACCAACCGGCCCTGCAGGCGATGGTAAGTAACCGAGCCCAGCGGCGAGAGTACCGCTGTCCAGAAATACAGAACCGTTTTATAGACTTTCACCAAAGTCCTGAAACTTGCAAAAAAAGAGCGGCAGTTTTAATTCCACACAGTTCTTGTCATCTTCTTCACCACAGGAGAACAGCCTGTTAAAATATCGAGCTCACAGACCAAGCTCACGGACCGGGCGCGGAAGTCTTTTCTCAGCCGAAATGTCCGAACGTGGCGGCAGGCAGAGCACCCGAACCCGCTCTCGCAAAAAGGGCTTTTTGGGGGATTTTTTGGAGGATTTTGGTTCGCCGACGCAAGAGCAGATCAGGATGTTGGCGTGAGCGCCTCAGCTCGCGGGGGCTCCGTGGGAGTTAGCTCTCCCGTCAGTTCCCAGCAGCCTCTGCGATCCGCCGCCAAGTCCCTTGTATCTGTGTGTGAAGAAAGAAGGGCCTTCTATGCTTTGCTTTCCTTACATTACATTACATTACATTACACTACAGGCATTTAGCAGACGCCCTTATCCAGAGCGACTTAAATTGTACAGCTGGATATACACTGGAGCAATGCAGGTTAAGTACCTTGCTCAGTTGAGGGTACAACGGCAGTGTCCTACAGGGGAATCGAACCTGTGACCTTTAGGTTACAAGACCAGCTCCTTACCCATTATACTACACTGCCACCCCACTTCAAGTCAAGTCAAGTCAGTCAGATTTATATATCACTGTTTCTGACCGAGTCAGCACAAGGTGCTTAACAGACATTGACATGTACACACAGGTGGAGAAATACCCATGTGCACATATGAGTGCAGTAAAAGAAAAAAACAATTTATTGTGGTTTAAAATAAGTCATTTAGAAACATACATCTGGCTAACCTCCTCTCTGGACTCCCGCTCTACATGCAGACTGGCTTCCTGACTGTGTTCCGTTTGGCTAATCGCATTAGCTGTGTGCAGGGTGAAGGAGGAATACGAGAACCGCGAGAACGAGATGGCGGGAAATAGGCCATTCCTGCCCGTCTAGGATCATCATTTACCTACAGTCTAGACCAGTGGTTCTCAGCTCGGGCCAGAAAGGGCCAGTGCGGGTGCTGGCTTTTGTTCCAACCAAGCAGTTACACCCCTGATTCCACTGATCAACCTTTGGAGTCTTTACTAAGGACCTTGATTAGTGGAATCAGGTGTGTAACTGCTTGGTTGGAGCAAAAGCCTGCACCCACACCGGCCCTTTCTGGCCCGAGTTGAGAACCTGATTGGTCTAGACCCTGGGGAGTGCTGAGTAAGCACAGTGGCCTGCACCCACACCGGCCCTTTCTGGCCCGAGTTGAGAACCTGATTGGTCTAGACCCTGGGGAGTGCTGAGTAAGCACAGTGGCCTGCACCCCACACCGGCCTTTCTGGCCCGAGAGTTGAGAACCTGATTGGTCTAGACCCTGGGGAGTGCTGAGTAAGCACAGTGGCCTGCACCCACACCGGCCCTTTCTGGCCCGAGTTGAGAACCTGATTGGTCTAGACCCTGGGGAGTGCTGAGCAAGCAGAGTGGCCTGCACCCACACCGGGCCTTTCTGGCCCGAGTTGAGAACCTGATTGGTCTAGACCCTGGGGAGTGCTGAGCAAGCAGAGTGGCCTGCACCCACACCGGCCCTTTCTGGCCCGAGTTGAGAACCTGATTGGTCTAGACCCTGGGGAGTGCTGAGTAAGCACAGTGGCCTGCACCCACACCGGCCCTTTCTGGCCCGGGTTGAGAACCTGATTGGTCTAGACTCTGGGGAGTGCTGAGTAAGCAAAGTGACCTGCACCCACACCGGCCCTTTCTGGCCCGAGTTGAGAACCTGATTGGTCTAGACCCTGGGGAGTGCTGAGTAAGCACAGTGGCCTGCACCCACACCGGCCCTTTCTGGCCCGAGTTGAGAACCTGATTGGTCTAGACTCTGGGGAGTGCTGAGTAAGCACAGTGGCCTGCACCCACACCGGCCCTTTCTGGCCCGAGTTGAGAACCTGATTGGTCTAGACCCTGGGGAGTGCTGAGTAAGCACTGTGGCCTGCACCCACACCGGCCCTTTCTGGCCCGAGTTGAGAACCTCATTGGTCTAGACCCTGGGGAGTGCTGAGCAAGCACAGTGGCCTGCACCCACACCGGCCCTTTCTGGCCCGAGTTGAGAACCACCGGTCTAGACTCTGGGGAGTGCTGAGCAAGCACAGCGCCAGGCTGAACCTGAACGCCCCCAGCAGCCCTCTGCCCCGGGACGGCAGGAACACAGAGAGTCAGAAACGGATGGATGGATGAAATCGTTCGATCTTCGTCAGCGTGAGCAGTCCCAAAATAATGAGCGAACGATTATTAGCACGGGCACCGTTAGCCGTAACCAAATCGTGCTCATTAGGGCATTGTTTGCTTGCAAATATTAAAGCTGCTGATATTGTTATTTAGTGATGTTCTTGCTAATATGTCATTATAATGATTTTGTAACAGGAGCATTGGGTTCAGGTGTCCTTAAGCACTGTTTTGTATTATTTTCTGTTTAGTATGCGTTCATACTCACAGTTTTTCTCTCTCCCTCTCTCTATCTCCTTCTCACTTGCTCTTTCTCTCTTTCCCTGTCTCTCCCTCAATTTCTCTCCCCTCTCTCACTCGCTCTTTCCCTCTTTCTCATTCTTTCTCTCCCCCTCTCTTGCCCTCTTTCTCACTCTTTCTCACTCTCTCTCACCCCTTCTCCGTTTCTCTTGCTATCTCTCACTCTTTCTCACTCTCTCTCTCCCTCTCTATCTCTCCTTTCTCTTGCTCTCTCACTCTTTCTCACTCTCTCTCTCCCTCCCTATCTCTCCTTTCTCTCTCCCTCTCTCTCTCTCTCCCTCTCTCTCTCCCGCTCTCTCTCCCTCTCTCTCTCTCCCTCTCTCTCTCCCTCCGCCTCTCTCTCTCTCTCTCTCTCTCTCCCTGCAGTCTTTAGTGCAGAACTCTCGTAAGGCCGGGATCACTTCAGCCCTGGCCTCCAGCACGCTCAATAACGAGGAGCTGGTGAGTGTCTGCGTTCCGCCTGCCGCCCGAGACCCCAAAACCTCTCAGCGCTGCGGGATTTTCTCACCGCCCGTCCCCCTGTCCCTCCATCCGTCCCTCTGTCCGTCCCTCTGTCCCACCATCTGTCCCTCCATCCGTCCCTCTGTCCCACCATCTGTCCCTCTGTCCGTCCCTCTGTCCCTCCGTCCGTCCCTCTGTCCCACCATCTGTCCCTCTGTCCGTCCATCTGTCCCACCGTCTGTCCCTTCGTCCGTCCGTCCGTCTGTCCCTCTGTCCCTCCATCTGTCCCACCATCTGTCCCTCCATGTATCCCACTGTCCATCCCTCTGTTCCACCGTCTGTGCCTGTGTCCGTCCCTCTGTCCCACCCTCTGTCCCTGTGTCTGTCGCTCTGTCCCACCATCTGTCCCTCCGTCCGTTCCTCTGTCCCACCATCTGTCCCACCATCTGTCCCTCCATGTATCCCACTGTCCATCCCTCTGTTCCACCGTCTGTGCCTGTGTCCGTCCCTCTGTCCCTCGGTCTGTCCCTCACTCCCACGCGGCTGACTGTTCGTCCGTCCGTCCGTCCGTCCGTCCCTCTGCAGAAGAGCCACGTGTACAAAAGACCCTGCAGGCGCTGATCTACCCCATCTCCTGCACCACGCCCCACAACTTCGAGGTGTGGACGGCGACCACGCCCACCTACTGCTACGAGTGCGAGGGGCTGCTGTGGGGCATCGCCCGGCAGGGCATGAGGTGCACCGAGTGCGGGGTCAAGTGCCACGAAAAGTGCCAGGACCTGCTCAACGCCGACTGCCTGCAAAGTGAGCTCCCCGTCCCAGAAACCACCCCCCCTGCCCCCCCCTCCCCCCCTTACTGAACAGCATATACCGCAGTGTGTTTAAATAAAAAATATATCCTCATTTATCACAATATTTAGTCCATATCTGCAATGTAAGTGAAGGTATTTTGTTAGGGTCCTATGCTCTCCACTTCCTGTTTCTCTCTCCCCCACTTTTACTAAACAGGAAAATACCGCAATGCATTTAAATAAAATATATCCTCAAT
>CM045886.1:6672500-6680000 GCA_025169545.1 Anguilla japonica
CACATTGAGAAAAACGATAATGCCCACGTAAGCCGTCGAGGGGAGTTTGCACCGTTGAAGTGAGATGAATATTTCTGTTCGGCCGAACCGCTCACCGTTTCACTCTGAGTGCTGACGGGACCCGACAAGGAGAGCGAACGCGTCTGTCGTTTCCTGCCGAAATAATACTGAGTCACTGCCTCTTCCCTCACACGGCACTTACCAGTCACATCAATTCACAGAAAATTTTGTGACGGCAAAATACAGGCGAGCGTTCATATAAAAGCAGCGATGATTTGTCACGCTGGTTATACCGCCAATTATACAATCAAATTTCGGAAACTGTTTAAAATACGTAGAGTGGAGCAGCATCTCCACAGTGAGCTCTCACGCAAACTTGCTGCGTCTTTGTCTCTGAGACCCGTGGTAAACAGAGCAGTGCTGGCACCTCGTAGTGGCACTATGAACTCACCGGCTCATTGATAATTCAAAAACCTAACACCTGCGTGCCAAGGAAATAATGAAGGGTAGCCGGTTCTGTCAGAACTGCTCCCGATGAATAATTCAACAGATAGGCTGCAGTGGGCACTTACGGGCAGAAACGCGCTCCTTCGTACGGGAGGAAAGGGCCTCGTAAAAAATGGCGCCCTGACCTCCTGGACGTTTCGCAATGATCGTTAAACGGCGTATTCCAGGGCTGTCTGGGTAGTGTAGAGGTATAATAAGCACTCGCCTACCGCCGCGAACACAGTTGGCGGTGTTCGCGGGAGGGAAGCCGGTGAGGGTATGAGTCCTGATCGTTGCATTAGCGACTCCTATAGTTGGTCGGGGCGCCTGTTCAGCAGGGAGGGGGATCTGGGGGAGATAGCGTGAACCTCCATGCGCGCGTTACGCTCTCCCAGTGAAACTCCTCCTGTCAGGTGAAAAGAAGCAGCTGGTGACTTCACGCGTATCAGAGGAGGCATGTGGTAGTCTACACCCTCCCTAGACCGACAGAGGATAGCGCATCGACCAGGACCGTGATACACACGGGGAATTGCTATAACGACTAAATTGGGGAGAAAATCGATGAAGAAAAAAAAAAAGCGGCGTATTCCGATCCCGGCTGCGTCGGACGGCCAGTAACGGGCCTCCGGCCTCTTCCTGTGCAGAACCTGTTCCACTACGTGACGGACATCCAGAACAACGGCGTGGTGAAGATCCCCGACGCCAAGGGCGACGACGCCTGGAAGGTGTACTTCGAGGAGACGCCGCAGGAGATCGTGGACGAGTTCGCCATGCGCTACGGCGTGGAGTCCATCTACCAGGCCATGACGTAAGTGCAGATCGGCAGCAGCAGAGCGGATCTCGGACCTCAGCAGTGATTTTGCTATGGGAAAAAGTTGCGTTGCTATGGGAAAAGTTGCGTTGCTATGGAAAAAAGTTGCGTTGCTATGGAAAAAAGTTGCGTTGCTATGGAAAAAAGTTGCGTTGCTATGGAAAAAAGTTGTGTTTGCTATGGAAAAAGTTGTGTTTGCTATGGAAAAAGTTGTGTTGCTATGTTAAAAAAAATGTGTAGTTGCTCTGGATACTAAATGCCTGTAATGTAATGTAACGCAACAGCACCGTGATATAAACGGGTATAGATGATGGATGGATGGATGGATGGATGGATGGTCCGCATGTGATAGTTAGCTAGGAGCACACACCAAGAGAGAAAGTTTTTGAGTTTTGTTTGACCAGGTTTCGGGGTTATCCTGGTTAGGGCTCGTGGGGATAGGCTGACCAGACGTCCTCTTTTTCCCGGACATTTCTCTTTTTTTTTTGGACTTAAATTATCCATCCAGATGGGATTTCAAAATTCCTAAAAATGTCTGGTTAGGCCTTGCGTGCTCCCGACCGAATATCGACGAACAAATAGCCGAGATTAATGTTCATAATGGCCACCCGCCGCTGTCCTCCTTTATTGAAATATGAAATATTATCACCCTAAACTACAACCGTCCATATGCGGCATCGATGCTGCGACGATAAGCTAACAACACGTACCGAGAAAAGGGCGATATTGATACAGATTTTACAGCCTTCCACAGACCCTTGGATAACAATGAGAGGGTACCTGCGGTAGCTGTTCCGCTCCACACCGGCCGTCACAATAACGGAATGAAATATGGCCTCGCGTAGGGCCCCAGACAGAGGCAGTATATTTGATCAGACTGCCCCCTGACATCTGCAATCAGACCAGGCCGGGGGATATTAACAGAGGGCCCGGGCCGTAAATATGATAACCCCCCTCACGCGGAGGAGCCGCCATTGTATTGGAAAAAAAAAAGAAAGGAGCAATAACGACACAGATTAGCGCACGGCCATTTGTAGTTGGCGGGCGGCTGTGGTGTCCGTACGCACCGGGAAGAGAGAGAGAGAGAGAGTGTGTGAAATCGGAGGCGTGTACAGACACCGTCCACCCCCCCCCCCCCCCCATTCCGATCGCTAACGGCGCAACCGGGGCCTTTGTCGTGTCGTGTCTCCCCCCCCCACCCACCCCCCCCCCTTCCAGCCACTTCGCCTGCCTGTCGTCCAAATACATGTGCCCGGGCGTCCCCGCGGTGATGAGCACCCTGCTGGCCAACATCAACGCCTACTACGCCCACACCACCCAGGCCACCAACAACGTGTCCGCCTCCGACCGATTCGCCGCCTCCAACTTCGGGGTGAGTGGTTGGTTGCCGCGGCGACCGTACCCCCCCCCCCCCCCCCCCCCCAACCCACAAACCTTTTCTTCTGACATTTGTACTGTACAGTAGAAAATGAATTGAAAAAAAAGGGGGGAGGGGTTTTTGTTCAGGGAGAATATTGTGTACGGGTGAATGAAACGTGCTCCACTCAAACCTCTTTAAGTAGTAACTGGGTGCTGAGTTCAGGGAGAATATTGTGTACGGGTGAATGAAACGTGCTCTCTACTCAAACCTCAGTTCAGGGAATATTGTGTACGGGTGAATGAAACGTGCTCACTCAACCTCTTTAAGTAGTAACTGGGTGTGCTGAGTTCAGGGAGAATATTGTGTACGGGTGGGGTGAAAATTGTCGCTAAATGAAACGTGCTCTACTCAAACCTCTTTAAGTAGTAACTGGGTGCTGAGTTCAGGGAGAATATTGTGTACGGGTGAATGAAACGTGCTCTACTAACCTCTTTAAGTAGTAACTGGGTGCTGAGTTCAGGGAGAATATTGAGTAACAGGGGATGAAACTCAAACCTCTTTAAGTGTAACTGGTGGCTAAGTTCAGGGAGAATATTGTGTACGGGTGAATGAAACGTGCTCTACTCAAACCTCTTTAAGTAGTAACTGGGTGCTGAGTTCAGGGAGAATATTGTGTACGGGTGAATGAAACGTGCTCTACTCAAACCTCTTTAAGTAGTAACTGGGTGCTGAGTTCAGGGAGAATATTGTGTTTACAATGAAAATTGTGTACGGGTGAATGCAGAAACGTGCTCTACTCAAACTCAGGAGAATATTGTGTACGGGTGAATGAAACGTGCTCTACTCAAACCTCTTTAAGTAGTAACTGGGTGCTGAGTTCAGGGAGAATATTGTAGCTAACAGGTGAATGAAACGTGCTCTACTCAAACCTCTTTAAGTAGTAACTGGGTGCTGAGTTCAGGGAGAATATTGTAGCTAACGGAGAATGAAACGTGCTGTACTCAGACCTGTTTAAGTAGTAACTGGGTGCTCAGTTCAGGGAGAATATTGTAGCTAACAGAGAATGAAACATGGCTTCACTCAGACCTGTTTAAGTAGTAACTGGGTGCTGAGTCCCACACAATATCCAACGGTAAGGGGATGAACACGGACATGCACTCTCAAACTGATCATTTATTTTGGGAGTGTATGAAGCATGAGGAAGCTTGGACGGTTTCAACAAAAGTCTTCTCTTGCAAAACAACACTCATTTTAGCAAGCTGAAGAAGGCTGTTGTCGAAAGGTCTGTGCTCAGCTTGAGTGTTCCAGAGAGTGCCGTCTGTGTTTTTCACTCGATTATTGTAGTTAACCATATTATGGCAATTACCCCCCCCCCCCCCCCCCCCCACACCCCCAAACATCTCTATACCCCAGCTAAGGAAATCTGGCCACACATCGTCCGTGCACCTGAACTGCGGTCTCTGAATTACATCACACTCAATCATCTCCATTCAAAGTCTACAGCTGTGCCACAATTCCTCATCCCAAACACTTCACAGCTTTACTCAGCTAGCCACAGGCAGCAGTTTACTCACCCACTATTCAAAAATTTAAAAAAGAAAGCTTGAAATGAAACCAGGGGGAAATTCTGCTCTTGCGGTTAATAATCCTTTTTTGCTGGGGAATGATGAGAACAGATCCATACTCACTGAGAAGGCGTGTTTGAACAGGTCCGCCCTGAAAATCCCTGTTATCACTGTCCTGCCGCTCTTATTTTGAAATAATCCGCTCGCGGTTGGTGTTATAATATGGGGTATGTGTTTGTGTTTTTTCCCCCTCTCTCGTGTCTGCAGAAAGAGCGGTTTGTGAAGCTCCTGGACCAGCTGCACAACTCCCTGAGGATCGACCTCTCCATGTACCGGGTACTGAGTCTCCCCCCGTCCTCCACGGACTTCTCCTCCTTCCCTGTACTCCTCCTCTGTCCTCCTTCCCTGTCCTCCTTCCCTGCCTTCCTTCGCTGTTCTCTTAACTCCGACAGCCAGCTGTAGGAAGCCTTCCCGGCTCTGTTCGATTTGAGGGACGAGGCCGAAGCCTTGATTCAGTTGGCGTCTTCAACCTCAGACACTCAGGGAGTCAGTTGGGTGAATTAATTAGTCATAGAGTTTGGGCGAGAAATTATTTATCGAGGAGCAGGGCCTGTCGTTAAAGCTTTAGGACAGGTCAGACGGTTACTGGGAAACGCGCGGCTAACTTGCTGCTTGTCTGTCTGTCTGTCTGTCTGTCCATGTGGGCCTCTACCGCAGAACAACTTCCCGGCTAGCAGTCCTGAGAGGCTTCAGGACCTGAAGTCCACCGTTGACCTGCTCACGAGCATCACCTTCTTCAGAATGAAGGTACTTTTTTTACTGTCTCTCTCTCTCTCTCTCTCTCTCTCCCTCCCCCCTCTCTCTCTCTCCCACCCCTCCCTCTCTCTCTCTCTCTCTCTATCTCTGCTGTCATTCATGTCTGCTTTGATCTTTGTGTTTGTCAGTTATTCCACTGCATCCCGCAGGTTCACCTCCCCTCAGGTTTTCTGTTAATGATCCATCTTCCAAATAATAATTCAGATGATCCTCTCTTTCTCTCTGTCTGTCTCTCTCACTCTCTCTCCCTCTGTCCCTCAAATTCAAATTAAAATGAGCTTTATTGGCATGACGTATATACAGTAGATACATATTGCCAAAGCATGAGTATAACAAACATAGAATAAACATATAAACAGAATACAAATCTGTGTGTGTGTGTGTGTGTGCATGTGTGTGGTATTTGTGTATGTTAGCTTGTGTAATCAATTCAAGTTGCTTTATTGGCATGAAATACAAATGTAATTATTGCCAAAGCATACATATAAATAATATGTAAAATAATAGTGATATTAAAATAATAATGATAAATGTAATAATATAATAATAACAGCAACAACACCAACAGAAGAAAATCAATAAATATGTAAGTAATATCTCTCTCTCTGTTTCTCTTTCTCTTTCTCTCCCTCTCTCCCTCTCTCTCTCCCCCCCTCCCCCTCCCCCTCCAGGTCCAGGAGTTGCAGAGCCCTCCGAGGGCCAGTCAGGTGGTGAAGGACTGTGTCAAAGCCTGCCTCAACTCCACCTACGAGTACATCTTCAACAACTGCCACGAGCTGTACAGCCGCGAGTACCAGACAGACCCCGTGAGTGCTACTGACAACACTCTGTGTGCCTGCTGCGAGGGTGTGAGCGCCCTCTACCTGCAGCAGACTGCTATTTCAGTATTGCATTTACCGTTCACTAATGGAACAAGTGTCCTCTTTAAACTTCAAATGCCAATGGTTATTTCATTGAAATGTTGATTCAGGTTTCCTAGGATTTGTGGAATCTCTGTGTGTTGTTTTATGTTACTCTATGCACCTGTATTTTTCAGTTATTGAGATATTTTTTTGTGCCGGTGAATGAAATAAAAGGTGAGGGAAGGACCAGACACTGTGTGATAGGCCCTGCTGTGCACAGTAATTGGCTGCGTTCAGGGACAGTCGTTTACTCTCCCTCTCCACCCCCCCCCCCCCCCAGTCCAAGAAAGGGGAGGTTCCCCCCGAAGAGCAAGGCCCCAGCATCAAGAACCTGGACTTCTGGTCCAAACTCATCACCCTCATCGTGTCCATTATTGAGGAGGACAAGAACTCCTACACCCCTTGCCTCAACCAGTGAGTGCACCCCCTCTTTGGCTGTGCAGTGGTACATCCCTCTCTCTCTCTCTGTCTCTTGTGTTTGTACAGTGGTGTTTCAGTCTCCCCCCTCTGGTCACACAATGGTACGTCCCTCTCTCCCCTATGGTCGTACAGTGGTATGACCCTCTTCTACCTATGGTTGCACCATGGTATACCCTTCGCCCCCCTATGGTTGTACAGTTTCCCCCCCCCCCCTCCCCCATGGTTTTACATTGGAGCTTCCCTCTCCCAACTGCTTTAAGGTGGTCCAACCCTGCCCCCCCCCTTATGGTTGTGAGGTGGTACTTCCCTCTTCCTCCCATGGTTGTATAGCCCTCTTTTGAAGCGCACCATCTGGGCCCTTGCAGGTTCCCCCAGGAGCTGAACGTGGGGAAGATCAGCGCGGAGGTGATGTGGAACCTGTTCGCCCAGGACATGAAGTACGCCATGGAGGGTAAGCGCCATCCGTTCCCCCTGTCGTTTCGATTCGCCGCCGCCCACAAAGCTCGAAGCTCGCCGGTCCCACTCTAGCAGAACTTCCGGTTAGACACCAACTCCAAGTAAATATTCGGGCAGCGCTCGACCGAACGTTAAATACGGCCCTTCTTCTTCTCTGCTCTCTCTCTCTCTCTCTCTCTCTCTCTCCGCTCAGAGCATGAAAAGAACCGTCTGTGTAAGAGTGCTGATTACATGAACCTGCACTTCAAGGTGAAATGGCTGTACAACGAGTACTGCAAGGATCTGCCTTTCTTCAAGAGCCGGGTGCCTGAATACCCTGCGTAAGTGCACCTTGACTTTCATCCTGATCTGAGTGCCGCTTGTTTGTGATGTCACCGTGGGGTCATGTTGTGATTGGTGCTTTAGAAAGTCAGGAACCCATGCCTGGAAAACATCTTCCTGCTCTTCCACAGGTGGTTCGAACCGTTTGTCATCCAGTGGCTGGATGAAAACGAGGAAGTCTCGCGAGACTTCCTGCACGGCGCCCTGGAGAGGGACAAAAAGGACGGGGTAAATCTGAATTGCTTTTTTTTTTTTTTTTTCCTTCATTGAGTATAATATTAACGTCATTACAGGGCAATAGCTTCTCAGCTTGCATCTCTGCTTTCTCTCATTAAGGACTGTGTGAACAACCCTCAGGCTGGC
>CM045886.1:6685000-6690000 GCA_025169545.1 Anguilla japonica
GCCAACACGTTTGTGCACGTGCATATGCACAAACGCACATGCGTACGCACATATGTCCACGTGTGTACTCACATGCATACACACACACAGACATGTGCACTCATACATGTATGCACTCATATACACATGTTGCACACATGCAAAAAACACACTAACATGTCATGCAGACTCTTCACAGGACACACTGCTCAGTACCCAGTTCATATCCGCACAACAGCCTTTTCGTGGAGCACCAGTTGTCTTCTTCATTAACAAACCAAATTTTCCAAAGAAATCCCAGAAGGCCATCTCTGCAACAAAAAAAAAAAAAAAAACAGGGTGGTCGGTCTTGCATGGTTCAGCGCTACGATTGGACAGCAGGAGGCCTTCCTTTGTGTCGCAGGAAATTAGGGGAGGCTCCGCCTCTGTGAGTTTTAAAACGAGGGCCTGACTGACCCCCCGCGGGGGGTTGAAGACGAGTGCGACCGACGCTGTAGGCTCGGCCCGGAGCGGCGGGAGTGTCGCCGCCGCCCGCCCAGTCTGAAATGACCGCCATGCTTTTTCCCCGTGCCAGATCCTGAGAAGAGGAGACCAAACCATCGACCCGACACCCCCCTTTCCCCCCCACCCCTGCCCCAGAGAGACAAACCAACAGCCCAACATTCTCCCACCCCCCCACCCCCCCCCCCCCCCCCACCCCTCGGGCCCAAACAGCGCCCCCCCGCCCCGCCCCCTCCCCCCTTCATTCATAAAAAAAAAACGAATTTCATAAAGCCCCTTGATAAGGGAGAACGGAGTGCATCATGTCATTATAACCCCTGGCTCACAGCTGCTTGCCCAACCGGCCAGTCACAGGGTCCCATCGGCGGCTCCCAGAACTCGCAGAGCGCAGGTGTCCCGCAAGTGCTTTTATTTTGGGTCTCCCCATCGAAAAATCAGCTGCATTGTGAGATTCAAATTGGAGCTTTTTTCTCAGCCGCGGTCTCAGAACAAACGTACACTAACGAAACTGTGACTGCCGGTTGGGGAAACCGGCCTGTTGTTTTAATCTTTTATTTTGATATATCTGTTTTTGTTTTTTTCGTTTTGAACAAAAAAAAAAAAAAAAAAAGAGCCCCATATCCCTCGCTTAGAGAGCTGTAGGACGGGATAGACCGTAACACAAAATGGCCGCCCCGTCTTTTCCCGCCAGCCCGCCCGTGGCTTCCGTTCTGTCGCGGTTCACCCGCCGGCGGTCGACAAGCCTGGTAGCTGGGAGCGCCCACAGAGGCTCCGGGCCTCAGCTAAACTAGGGGCCTGGCCCTGTCCTCCCTGGGGGGGGGGGGCAGGGGGTGGGGGTTTGGGTGGACGGGTAACAAGCGGCCACTGGCGGGGGGGAACGGGCAGAACGGTCGCCGTGGCGCTGGGGGAAGCCCCTCCCACAGACCCGTTTGGGTACAGGGCCGAGGCCCGTCGGGGCGCGGGTAGGCATCGCAGAGGAAAGGGGGGGAGGAGTCCGATGGGAGGCTCAGGGGGGGGGGGGGGGGTCTCGTCTGTCTCTTGTTGATGCTGATGTGGGGCTCTTGGCGGCTTCACTGACCCTTCTCTCTGGTTGTTACACCCTGCTCCCACCGCTCCGCCTCCACAGATGATTGTAAGTACGGCACTCCTCTCTGTGCGTCTGTCTGTCTATCCGCAGTCCGTCAGTGCAGGTGGTCGGTCCTTCTTTGCTATGTGTGGCTGCAAAGAAAAAAAAAAAAAAAAAAAAAAAAACTTTCCCCCACCCAAACCCCCCGCCTTTCCACCTCACCTTCTTTCTCACCTGTCTTTGGGTTTCTGAACTCTGGTTTCTCCACATCATCCCTTGGCCTGAACCCCCCCCCCCCCCCTCAACATTTGCTCTTCTTCTCTGTCCGTACCCACCCCCCCCCCCATCTCTCTCCACAGCAGCATGGTGCATTCCTGACTGACTCTGACTAGGCCCAACTCCTCCCACCCCCTACTCCCCCCCCAAAATCTGGCGCCCCCTACCGCCCACTGCCACCCTCTCCCCCCCCCCCCCCTCCCCCTTCTCTGTTTCTCTACCTCGCACTCTCCTGTTCTGGAAGTGGCCCTCTCTGGCTCCCAATGTTGCCTTGTACTTCTCTTGCATTGTGTCCTGGGACTCTCTTTTCTGGGTGACTCTGGCGTTGTGGTTTAATATTGTAGTGCTCCCTCCCCTCGCCCCTCGCCCCTCTCCGCCTCCACCCCATCCCTCCACCCTTGTTTGAATTCCCTCTTGTGGAATCGTTGCTTGCGTCTGAACTTCAGCTCCACTGTAATCTATGATGTTTTATATATAGAGGCCAATTGTTCTGGGGCCTGTATCGCAAAGCAGGATTACTGACTTAGCTGGATAACTGCGCTGAGTAGAACCCGGAACAGCTCTTTTTTTTTTTTACTTCAGTCCATGTGCCAGATTTGGGTGGGTTCCAGGTTTCACTCAGTGCAGTTAGGCAACTAACTCTGTAATCCTGCTTCATGAAACAGGCCTCAGTTTGGTTTCCATGTTATCTTGTTTCAGAAACTTTTTTTTTGGTTCTAAAGGAAACTGAAACACTGAGGTTTTATTATGCTGTATATGTGCACCACTCTCTCTGCCTGCAATGTGAAATTTTAAAGAATTACACAAAACAAATTCAACGATCAAATCATGGAAAAGCACTATCACTGTTCCGTGGTATACACAAATGAAAGACATGTCAACACGCAAGCACAGTGAAATACAAACACCCAAACGCACCTGCGGTTCACAAATCAGTGGTCTGGTACTTACTTTCAGACAGTAATGTTATTTTTGTATTTTTAATTAAAATTATACGTTTGTATTCCTTTACTGGTTGCTTGCTTGCACATCCCATTGGTTGCACATCCCAAGATGGAAGATCACAAATACGTAATTAGAATGTTCTTAACTGAACATTCTAATGCTGATAATTGACAGCAGTGGAGTTCTAGAACACTGACTTAGAATTTGGAGAAGGAAAAAAAAAAACTCTACTCTTCAAAGGGTTAATATTGCAGTTTTACCTGGAAGGAGATACTGAAAATCCCAAACTGAATCATTTTTTTGATGGGGAGCTCTGTTTATTGGGGGGGGGGGGTTCATTCATACCCCCCCCCCGGGGGTGCTGCCCTTGCTGAGCAGCCCCCGCTCGTGGTGGAGCAGTCACAGTTCTCCATCGCACGGGGACCCAGGAAATGAGATTTCCCTCCATTCACCAGCCAGTGCGGGAAAACACCACATCCTCCATCTTCTGATTCCAGTTTTATTCCCTGCGTAGCACAAACCGTTAGCTGTAGCATGTGTGCGTACACTGCTGGTGGCGGTCTCTCAAAGAGCTTGTCTTAGGCAGGTACTCGAGCACGTTCAACGCTGCAAAAAAAAAAAAAAAAAAAAGTCTGTCGTAACAAGTGTTTTAGTCTTGTAACAATACTTAAAGTCTTGTTTTAAGTTACTTTTTGCTTGACAAATGAAATAGTCTCACCCCATTGGCACCTCTTGAAATGAGTCAAGAGTTATCTACTATCTCCTCTCATTGGCCATCTTTTTGTCTTATTTAACAAACAATTTCATGGAAATAAGATTTTAAGTCTAAATATAAGACTAAAATTCTTGTTAAAATTGACTTATTTTTTTGCTTTTTGCCCTTAAATTCTCAACCAAAGACAAGGAAGATCTCATTAGATCTTCATCCAAAGACATCCAAAGACAATACTCAATGGTCAAAGATAAAAGGCATAGTCACTAAGCCTGTGATTGGTTACACTCTGGTAGCTGTACAGGGTTAGATAGCACGTTCACAGACTCTAGCATAATTAAAATGGCTGTTGTAGTTGTAAACAATTTAAAAAAAATAATTTAAAAAAAGATGGTGTTGTGAGGGATGATGTTGATCTTGTTGATGTTGAAGTTGGGGATGTCGGCTGACTGTTCTCCTGTAAAAGGCACATTCCCTGGTTAGGCAGACAGTCAGTCAGTCAGTGAGACCCTGGCAGATGTGGCTCCTCCTGCAGTGTTAACGCCTATCCTCTCTTTGCAGGGCAGGGTGAAGCTTGCTTGTCACAGTGATGTAAGAATTAAAACACTTTAGCTCAATGTGTCCCGTCTCCCCTCTCTCTCTCACTCGCTCACTCTCTCTCTTTTTTGTCTCTATTTTCTCTGTGTTATTTGACTTCTTTGTCAAAACGAACCGATGGAAGCAACTGTTAATCAGCTTTGTTTCCAAAGGGTGTAAGTCTTGCTAGTTTGTTGTTGACCCACTCCCCCCCCCCAACCCCACCCCTTCCCCCCTCCTTCTATGTAGCTGCCTGTAGCCCCCACCCCCCAGCGTTTTTTTTTGGAGCCTTATGTTGCTCATTTAGTGATGGAGAACTTGAGGCATGACACATCATTCAAGTGACATCATACAATTTAAAGGTGTGAAAATTACAGCAACCGACACTACTGTGACACTTTATGGCAGTACAGACAGCTGGCTGTCATTGGTGGGAGAACATTAATTTTTTTTTTCCTGATGGCGTAAGTTATGTAGAGTCTGACACGAGAAAAAATAACCGCTTTTCCAGGAAACACCTAAGGAACTACAAAAAGCCTTTTTGTAGTTCCTTAGGTGTTTCCTGGAAAGTCGGTTATTTCTCTCGTTAGGATTTTATAGTCGATGAACAGCTCGGACAGTGCGAATCCCTTGAGCACTGTCTGGCCCTCTCGCATCGGGTGATATATCCTGTTAATGAAGTATCTCATCGTCATGGATACGTGATATATCACCGCGGCCCCGCCGCGCGTAGCCGTGGGCAACGCTGTTTTGATTTTGACCTCCTGGCTTCTGTCTCTCTCTCTCTCTCTCTCTCTCTCTCCGTCCGCGTGTGTCCACACTTGTCATCTGAAGTCCTTCCCGTCTTCCGTCTTCAGTGCTTTGTGTCTCTGTCTTTACTGCGGCTCTGTGTGTGCGTGCGTGTGTGTGTGTGTGTGTGTGTGTGTGCGCGCGTGTGTGTGTGTG
>CM045886.1:6695000-6697500 GCA_025169545.1 Anguilla japonica
CGACGGCGCTGTGCGTCAGCGGCTCGGGATCGGGCTCGGGCCGGGCCTCCGCGCGGTCATTAGTCTCTCCTGGGAGTGGCTTTTAATTTGAAGCCCGGGGCGACGTTGGGCCGCCGCTGCCGCTGCCTGCAGATGCTCCTGCTGAAACCGCACCCTCCGACAGGCACATTACTCATCCCGGCCCGTCTCCCGATGGTGACGCACGCACACACGCACACGCGCAAACGCGCGCTCGCGCTCTCGAGAGTCCTCCAGACGACCCGGGGAGCGCGCGCTGCTTCGTCAGCCGGTTTTCGCCGGTGCGTCGAATCGTCTCTGCGGTCGCAAACCGAGACGCAGACAATCCCCAGTCCCCATCCGCCCCCCCCCCCCCGCCGTAGACTGATGAATGTCCCCTTCGGAAACGTGCGGAGAGGCACGGCGCTGAGCTTGACTGCAAAACAACGGTCTCGGCTGCTGACAGACTAAGGGGCTTCGTTTTAGCGGAGCTGAGGTCGAGGGCTTGACTGGAGGTTGGCTGGAGTGAGGTGCGCTGTCTGCACCTGTCGAGCTGCACTAGAGTAACACCCTTACACCCCAGAATCCTCAGCAGCAACCCCCCCCCCACCCCCATCACCATCCCCTCCCCCCCCCCCCAGACAAACTGGACTGCCATTTGAATGGAGCCCCTGCCGGGCTGCACTGCATGCCTCCCTCTGCCCACCCCTGCCCCCCAAAAAAAATCAGCAGCATGGAGACGATGCCCTGGACCACCTTTCGGCTCCCCAGAGACCCTTCGCGGAACCTTCTAGAGCTCCTTCCCGTGACCAGCGGAATGGTACGCTAGCTTACGCAAGGAGGGGAGAGACACCTTGAAGAGACAGAACAGGTTTCTGCGGTCTCTCTCTCTCTCTCCCTCTCTGTAACCTCGTAAGCATTTTAAATACACTCCAGCACTCTTCATTTATGTGCTTTCTGAAATCCGGATGGGTTCAGTTTCCCCCGGCTACAACTCAAAATGGAGGTTCTGCAAAGGGTCCGGGTGGGCCGGAGAAGGTTCCGGTCCAGGTGCTGACCGCTCCTCATGCTCGCTCTGGGCCAAGGGGGACCCAGAACTGGTCCTGACTGGATACATCTCAGCATGTGAACTTTCTTCTTTTTTTTGTGATCCTGCCTGCTCCAGTGAACCACAGGACAAAGAAGGAGAACCCTTCAGTCATCCTTGTCAGATGAACCATAGCACCTCTCTCTCTCTCTCTCTCTCCTTTACCTCATCCTCCGTTCTGCACCCAGCGAGTGTTTTCTGCCGACCCATCGGGTCAGTGTGCAGCTATGGTTCGGGAGTGGAACACCCCCCGCCCCCATCCCCTACAGGGGTGCAATCGAGCCAATAATATCAGTATTTTGGAATGAACTTTATATCGGGGCTACTCAACCCCAGGTCCTGCAGGCTGCAGTGTCCGCTGGTATTCACTCCATCCATGCACTACACCACCTGATTTCACTAATGAGCTCACTTCCTGAACCAAGGAAGTAACGTAACAAGTGAAATCAGAAGCTGTACGGCAATGTTGGAGAAAATACCTGCAGACACTGCGGTCCACAGGACTTGGAGTTGAGTAGCGCTGCTTTATAATAATAATACTAAAATCTTATATGTCAATATTTGGAAAAGAAATGGGGATAAGCAATGAGTATCACTGTCCCTTGAAATGCTAATAAAAAAAGTTATATATTTTATCCTCCAAAAAAAAAGAATATGTCCCTGGAAAACATTTGGCAAGATCCATGAACATCAGCCCAGGAAGTTGTTCCCAAAGTACCCCACTCATAGCTGCGACCTCCTGTATTATCCTGTCTGAAGACTAACTGCAGCTATGGATGCCTTGTCTCAGATCCCTCCTGTCTTACGTAGTGAATTATACACTATGACAGTCTCAGACTCAGTCTGAGCAGAAGTGCGTTTTCCTTTTTCTCCCCCTCACTGGTGGACTTGCGTTTAGCTTGAACTACATGAACTTTCGTTCCTTTTGGCTTTTGTACGGACGGTGACAGAAACGAGGCATCCTGGTTGGCTGAGAGTTGGTCGATAGCAGCGAAGCGCTTTTCCCCCGACACGGACGTCTGATTTTTGTTCCTCGTCCGCCGACCTCGTTCCAGGTTCAGGGGTGGACGATGCCGTGGGAGAGGTGTCCATCCACGTGGAGATCTTCACCCATCCCAATACGGGGGAGCACAAGGTCACGGTGAAGGGTGAGTCTCTCTCACACTGGCAATGTCCATGTCTTTCCGGGACTGTCAGAAAACACTCCATTTTGTTCGAGGTGCCTTTGTGCCCTGGATGACGGCCAATTCGCAGTCAGGCGATGTTTGATCATCGGTCACTGCCGGTTATCACATTTGTCGCAATGGCTTTTGGCTTACACTGGAGCGACAAGACTTAAATTGCATTGAACTTTGACCCCCGTTGCTGACTCAGTTGTCATGACAACATCACAGAACATTTCCATCGCTCGTAAAT
>CM045886.1:6702500-6712500 GCA_025169545.1 Anguilla japonica
AAACACTTGTGAGCCGAGTCAAGGGTGAGATACGTGCATACTGTATTGTACGATTTTTATACTTTTATTTTGTGTGTGTGTGTATAAATGTTCACAATGCACACATGGCATCAGGGCTGCAAACTAGACATCGGTCATAGGTCAACCACCCCACCCCCCCCCCCCCCCCCCCCCAACACACACCCCACCCAGTGAAATATTCAGACTAAGTAATGTGACTGATGCATATCCCTTAGGACAACCTGCAGTGGATGCATCCCACAGCAGCTGTAATTATCATTGTCAGGCTACCAAGTGTGTGTTTCGCCAAGTACAGGCTGACAGTTGAACACTGGATCTGTTAATACAACTGGCTTATATTAAGACCTATGTTATTAATCTTTAATACTATTATTGATCTTCATCCCCCCCTCTCCATGTCTTGCTCCTCGGTCAACTGGGTCCTCCAGAGTCTCAGTCCAGAATTAATTCAGATATAGAAGCTGAGCTGGTCGGGTTGATAGAGACAGGAACTTGTCTCCGCGTAGCTGCTAAGATTTTCAGCGCTCATTGGCCAGTTGACGTCTGGATTCATCTGTGAGAACTGGAGTTGTAACAATCAGTCCTTCCGGAAAGCCACCTACGCCCCTTTTCCCCACCCTTCGAATTAATCTGCAACTTAACTTCTATGCATTTATTATTCTATGAAACTTAGCTGAGTAGAACAGTCTGTTTTGAACAGTCCTGAAATGTTTACAAATGTGAAATATTAATATCAGCACAAAAGAAAAAAGAAAGAAAAAAAAGAGAAGAAAAAAAAACTACGTGCGCGTGGAGTCGTGTGGTTTCTGTTTTCCAAAACGGGTCAGATTGCTGAGCTGCAGGTACAGAACAGAGAGCAGCGAAGAACACAGTTTCGCCACCAACCGGTTTAGCGCAGCCACCGCACTTTTTACCGGTGCCGACTGCGGGTTTTTGGCCGTCGAAAAGGCATCGGGAGTCAGCCGCCTGAGCGCTGAGATTTCCCGCTTCCAGGTTGGCGGTCACGTGACATTGGTCATGTGGTTGTGCGTCCCTCGTCCAATCACCGGCCGGGGAGAACGGCGTCGCCCTCGGCGACTGTTACCGTGTTGCTTCACAGACGACCGTTGGAAGTAGCTATCGCGGGTATGGCACTGTGTGTTAACGCCGTTGACAACGATGTTTATCAATCGCCCCTCCCCAAAAGAAACCCTCCCTGCTAGGCCTGCAAGTAACTGTGGGTGTTGATATCAGAGGACACACACACACAAGCACATGTGCACACGTGCACACACACACACATGTGCACACAAACACAGACACACACAAAATGGCATGGGACCATGTAAACACGCACGGAAGCACAATTTTGAAAAAGCACATTGCGGCTAACAACACACTACCACATAGACACAAACAGGGATGCCCACGCTGTAAATAGGAAGAAGTGCATGATGGGAAACACCTTTCTTGTGCCAGCACGTGTCTTTTTGATGTTACTTGCCAACTGTTGTCTTATGTTCGGTTTTAATTTTTTATTTTAATATTGGAGTAATTTAATTTCTTTTCTATTTTTCAAAGGCTTGTGAATATATAAATATGTATTACTGATGTGTAGTGGTACAAAGTACTCGCATGAGAGATTTTTTTATACGAAAGATGTTTATAATTTTTTTTATTATGGTTGTTCTTATTGGGGAACGGAGGTGGAGCATCGTTGTGTTTCTGCTTCCAATAAAAAAAAAACGTTTTAAAAATGTAGCTCCTGGCGTCACACTGTTTTTTCCGTCTCACAAAATCATTTCAACGAGTCGCTCAAGCAATAAACATACGGAGGCGTGTTCCATGTGAGTTCTGTGGCACTACTGTAACGTCTCATAAGTTCAGAAGCAAGGCCATTTTTGTTGTGTGTCCGCCATTTTGTAATCTGATCCGTACGATGTATGAAATATGCAAGCGATCATCTGTTACTGAGTGGTTGGTGTCATGACTCATAAACAGTACAATATATGAACTAATATAACAACATATTAGAATAACATGTGCTATATCTTATGAACAACAGTTAAGAAATAATTACTGTGCTATGAGACAAAAGAAAATAAAGTGGACATTCATTCTGTCTCATCTCCTCTTAAAGAACAGAACGATGGTCTTTTTTTCCCTGAAGAGAATCGGCCATTGCTTACACCAACAGTTTTATTCTGTTAGATATTATCGGATGGAACATCTGCAGCAATCTTACTGCAGATACTTAATACTTAATATTGATATTTATATCGTATTTAATAATAAATACAGAAATTAATGTTAAATGCCGTAATTGTTTGCAATGTTTTTTTTTATTGTAATAACTGAAGATGATTCAGGACGCCCATCACTGAGAACCTGCCGACAAACATCACCAAGCAGCACCGTGCAATCAGGACAGAGATGCCCAACCATTGACTGCCTCTTGAAAATCCCAACAAAAAATAAAAAAATTAAATTGAGCGCTTGTTCACCTTCTGTAAGCCGACTAAACCGAATCGCGACTCAGACCCTGCGCAGGAAAGAGAGCCTGAGGGATTCTGGGATGTCCAGCCGGTCCGCTCGCAGCGGAGGGGGGGGCAGGCGCGGGAAGGTGACGGGGAAGACGCGGCGTACGTCCAGCAGAATCTGGCGCGTCTGACCCTCCGAGCGCTCCTTCAGAAGTCCCTGAGGGGGCGAAACGCAGAGCCGTGGCAACCAGAGGAGCCGCCGCGGATGGGTGTGGTCACGCGAAGTGAAGATGATGATCGCCAGGGTGACTGAATTCAGTAATCAGGGAGGCAGTGGCAGAAAGCCATGGGATGGACTGAACTTGAATTCATTCAATTTCATAGGTGGAATTGGAATTAAAATGAAGTAACCGCAAGCCAGATGACAAATGTGATGATGACTAGGGTGATGATATTTAGGAATATTGAGGAAGATCACAGTTGGAGATTCATGATCTCTGACACAGAGAAATCATAATTTGTTTATCTCTGATATAGGGGCGTCCCATCTTGCCTGAAAAGAGCCGATGTGGGTGCAGGTTCTTGTTCTAGCCCAGCACTGTGACATTCAGGCATCATAGTGCTGGGCTAAAACAAAAACTTGCACCCACACGGACCCTTCCTGGATATGATTGGACGCCCCTGCTCTAATGTCTTAAAAATTGTGTCAGAACATTAAAAAGCGTGACTGTGTTTACTCACCTGAACAATGCGGATAAAATTGAGAGTCACCCTCTCCTCAAGGTCACTATCAGGCGTATAGAAACCCAGAATCTTCACAATCTGCAACACAAGTTGGCCACAGCAGGTGAAGTTTTGTTTCGTTTTTTTTTTTGTTTCTCTGAACTGAAATAGGTGAAACTGTATGATGCTGCAGAGCAGCCCCACCTGCTGGCCGGAGAGGGCAGTGCAGGTGCGGACGAGGGCCCGTGCGTCAGCCTCAGACTTCTTGCCGACTTGCAGCAGTTGGGCAGCCTGGATGAGAGGCTCCAGAGTGGCAACAGCGCCCCCTGCCTGCAGCCCTCGGCTGCGCAGCCACTCCTCCAGCTGGCTGACGTTGTACCTGGCGAAGAGGCAGGACACAAGACGGTGAAACTCTTAGATCTGAAACCGCCACCAGGTAAAAAGTCCTGGGGTCAGAAAGTAAAAATCCTGCCTTGTGTTCCTTCCACCCATGAACTCAGCCCAGCTGATTCCACTGATTAGTTCAATCTCTGGATTTGAATTACCTGGATTTGCTAATTTGCTAATCTGCAAATTCAGGTGATTGGAACAAAATACTGAGGAGGACTTTTACTTTCTGGACCTGGATTTTCCACCACAAACTGCTCCCCCCTCCCACCTCCCCCTCCCCCCTCCCCTCTCAGTTCACCTCCTCTGACCAGACCAGCAGTGTGAGGGTTTCTCAGAGCCATTCATCTCCATTCTGTGTGTAATGAAAGGCTGTCACGGTGGCCTGAGCCCGCGGGATTAGCCCCGGCGCCCGACCGCCAACCGCCACCCGTCAGCTGGCGACCGGCGGTGACCTCGCCGCAGAACACGAGCCCCACCTGACCTGCAGGCCACGCCCCGCTGTGACCTCAGAGCAGAACCCACCTGACCTGCAGGCCACGCCCAGCTGTGACCTCAGAGCAGAACCCACCTGACCTGCAGGCCACGCCCGGCAGTGACCTCATCGCAGAACAGGAGCACCACCTGACCTACAGGCCACGCCCAGCTGTGACCTCATCGCAGAACCCACCTGACCTGCAGGCCACGCCCAGCGGTGACCTCATCGCAGAACACCTGACCTGCAGGCCACGCCCACCGGTGAACTCATTGCGGAACCCACCTGATCTGCAGGCCACGCCCACCTGTGACCTCAGTGCAGAACCCACCTGATCTGCAGGCCCCGCCCACAGCTGCACAGGTCCTTGCGCAGCAGCAGGCTGTTCAGGGCGGTGGCCACCAGCAGGTGGGAGAGCTGGCCGGAAGGCCTGTCCCAGCAGGCCGAGGGGCAGGGCCTGGCGCGTCATGGCGGCGTGGAGGGCGCCCAGCTCCTTCAGCACCGCCCCCATGCTGGCCCCGGCCCCCGGCCCCGCTCCGCCCCCGCCCCGCCCGTCCGGGCGTCTGACCCCGCCCTCTTTCGGGAGCTGCTGGGCTTCCCCCCGGAGACCGAGAGCCCCGGGATCGACTCGCTCTCCAGCATGGCAGGGACTGGGGGGGGGGGGGGGGGACGGGGGGCAGGGAGAGGGAGAGACGGAGAGAGGGAGGGAGGGAGGGAGGGAGAGAGAGAGAGAGAGAGGGTGGGAGGGTTCGGGAGAGGAGTGAGGGAGGGAGAGAGGGGGGTAGAGAGGAGAGAGAGGAGAGGGGGAGGGAGAGGAGAGAGAGAAACAGACAGAGTGAGAGAGACAAAGAGAGCAAGAGAGGGCAAAAGAAAGAGTGCAGGAGATGGAGAGGAGAAGAAAAGAGAAAAAGCGAGAGATAGAAAAAGAGAGAAAGATAGAGAGGAGCAAAAGAGGAAGAGAGTAGAGAGAAGGGGAGAGAGAAAAAAGAGGGAAATAAAGAGAAAAAGCCGGGGTGTGTTTACACCAATAGGAAAATGTATTACATATTATTTTTCAGTTTACAATTTGACTTAATGAATTTTGAATGCAAAAAATATTTGGCTTAATGAACAATTTTTTAAAAAGCGATGGCAGAGGGCCTTTAGATGTCCGGGGCCTCTCCGGCAGTAAGCCCACCTATGATTGGCTGCAGGCGGCTCTCCGTGATGGACAGCAGCTGCTGATAGGCCTGGATGGCGAGGTCGCTCAGCGCCCGCCGCGGCTCGCTCAGGTCCGCGGAGAGAGGGACCAGCTCCTCCGAGCCGCCGCTACCGTCCTGGGGAGAGCAGAGCAGGAGGAGGGAAGCCTTCCTAAAAACACCGTCCCACAGCTCCCCGCTCAACAGCACACCCTGCTGGTCACTATCGGCTATAGCACGGCTAAATTTTGCTATGAAAAATGCATGCCCAAACGAGCGTAAGGCCAAAATGAGTGTAACGCTTTCACGGAAAAAGAGTTGTCCACTCTTAGCTCCAAAAGTTACTTTTTTTTAATTAATAATGAAAAATAAGTGCAATTCCAAGCTCAAAATGAGAACGTCACTCATGAAACTGGACTTGTCTGCTTAGCTTGCACTTCCAAAATTCTGATATGTAAAACACAAATAAGCAGATTCATGTAATTTTCCATTTAGCACATGAGATGCTGAGGGTAGGCAGAACTAATCAACAGCTGATTTATGAATCAGGGGAAAAGCCTGCCATTGTGTTTGCAAACATTGCAGGGCTCTTGTTCCAAACAAATCACTTTACTAACACGACTGGATGTTTATCAAAAGAAAAAAGTACTCTCAGCAACTCGAAAGAAAAATAACTTTTCTTTTACGCGCAGAGAAAATGACTGTTTAAATAATGCAGCAGTGAGAGCAGCAGTTTTGTACCGACACCTCATCGGTCAAACTGTCAGTGTTCTATGAGACAGACGTGCTGACTGACACATAATGCTACAGCACAACAGAAATCCCAGACACACACACACACACACACTCACACACACATACACACACACACTCACACATGCGTGCACACACACATACACACAGGCACACACACACACACACACACACTCGCACATGCACACACACACACACAGGCACACACACACTCACACATGTGCGCACACACATACACACAGGCACACACACACACTCACACATGCACACACACACAGGCACACACACACACACACACACACACACACACAGGCACACACAGATACACACACACACTCACACACACACACACACACAGGCACACACACACACACACACACACACCTGGCAGGCGGAGTGTTGGGTCAGGAGGTCAGTCAGCAGGCAGATGTTCTTCAGCCAAAGCGCAGTCATGTCCACATCGTTACAGTGTTTCTGGTGCAGGAGGAGAGTACAGCACAGGTAAGCACAGGTAAGCACAGCGGTACAGCGGTACAGGTGTGCATAGGTCAACACAGGTGTGTACAGGTCAGCAGAGGTAAGTACAGGAGAGCACAGATGAGCACGGATATACACAGGTATGCACAGGTGAGAATAGGAGAGCAGAGGTCAGGACAGGCTAGCACAGATCAGTACAGGTTTGCACAGGTCTGCACAGGCCAGCACAGGTCAGCAAGTTCAGTAGAGGTCAGCACAGGTGAGTACAGATCAGCACAAGAGAGCACAGTTGAGCACGGATGTACACAGGTGTGCACAGGTGAGCATTGGAGAGCACAGATAAGCATAGGTGAGCACAGGTGTGTACAGGTCAGCAGAGGTCACAGCTCACTGCACTGACACCGAGGGCACAGGTTAAAAAAACGGGCTGAACCTTGAGCGCCCCCTTGAGGCCGACGATGGCAGCGGTGCAGAGAGAGCGCGCCCGGGCTTCGTCCCGCTGCAGTCCGCCTGGCGCACGCACAGGAAGAGCACGCCGGCCGCCAGCCCCGGGGCCAGGGAGAGGGCGCAGTCCACCCGCACGTCTGACACACAAAGGTCAAAGGTCACTGTCACTGTCACAACACCACCAGCAGCAGCCACGGTTACTATTAACAACACACAGTGAGTAACAGTCACTGTCACTGTCATCACCAAGGGAGCCATCAGGGATTTTGGGCCCCACGACAAGATTTCACACTGGGCCCAACCACTCCAGAAAATCCTATGTCCTAATGGTGCCCGTGGTCATCTTCACACCATTGCCTTCACACACCCAAAGCAGTATCAAGTAAAAGCTGAGATGTTCCTGTAACAAATATAATTATACAGCTGAGGGAAATGCAGCCATAATCGGCAAGAACACTCACGCTGCAGAACTGGAGTGTCTGACAGAGCATCGTGAGTCATGTGTTCCACTGACTGATGGGTACATAAGCACACATGCAGTTTTCGCTATGTTGACCTTGTCCTGCAGATTAATCCCACCTGTTTTGCGATCTCTGCTGCTGCAAAAGCACTTAAGTCCCCTGTGTCTGAGTGTGTGCACATTGAGTGGGAGAATTCAAGTACATAATTAGGGGTTCCATCAGAAAAAGGCCTTTGTGTAGCCAAGGCTGATCTGTACGAATTTATATTTGTACAATATAAACACGAAACATTCATTTAAAGGCATGTTGACAGTATTATTTAATGACCATGACTAACGCAGGCTTTATTACCATATCTGCAGTGGCAATTCACAATTCACAAAGGAAACACGTGTGCACCCATGTTTGCGTGGTCTTGCAAACTGGAAATCGACAGCACATCTTTTCACAGTACAAACCTGCTGATTTCAGACACTGAGAATGATTTCCACCAGCTTTACTGATATGATGTATGCACATATAAGCCTATATATATATATATATATATATAACATCTTAAATGTTTATTAGTTTTACTACTACTGACCAAGAGCATCCCCTGGCATCTTATTTTCCATTCCTGTGAGCATCTTTCACTTCAGTGAGTGAAGTGTCTAATTTAAGTGGTCACCTAAGTTTGGTTTCTCTTTGGTTTCTTCCCAGGATTCAGTTTGGCACCAGAGATACTGTCAATTATGATATTAGGGCCCAAGTGAACTTCCAGTGCATACATGAAGCTTTAGAACAGAGCTGCCCAACCCTGTTCCTGGAGATCTACCGTCCTGTAGGTTTTTCAAAACTCTCAACAAGCACCTCATTTAACAGCTACAGCACTCTAACAAAGCACACCTCAATGAGAGGACCTCATTCAACAGTCACCAGTGTACTTTTATATATACGGACCTGATGCCTGTAATGTAATGTAATGTAATGTAAAGCTAGTACAATCGGGGGTGTCAATTTGGATTGAAGTGAAAGCCTACAGGACAGTAAATCTCCCAGGAACAGGGTTGGGCAGCCCTGCTTTAGAGTGAGGTTAGGACCTCTCTGCAGACCTGTGATGAGGTTCTTCAGTAGCTTCGCCTCATCCCTCTTTCTGCACTCCAGGAGCCCCGTTAACTCTGCCCTCTTCTGATGGGTAGGCGGGACTTCCTGTCCAAAGGACAAATGGTGGGCCAAGGACAGAAAAAGGTTGGGTGGGAGCATCTAAGTACTGTGGAGCAGAAAAAGGTCGGGGTGGACTTTTGTGTGCATCTGTGTGCAGTGTGTGTGTGTGTGTGTGTGGGTATGTGCGTGTGTGTGTGTGTGTCTGTATGTGCATGTCTGTGTGTGTGTGTGTGTGTGTGTGTGTGTGGGTGTATCTGTGTGTTGTGTGTGTGCGAGAGAGTGTGTGTACGTGTGCATGCTTGTGTGTACATGCATGTGTGTGTGTGTGTGTGTGTGTGTGGGTGAGACACAGACCCGTGTGTATCAGTGCTCTCCTCAGTGTGACTGTGTGTGTGTGTGCGTACGTGTGTGTGTGTGTGTGTGTGTGTGTGTGTGTGTGTGTGCGTGAGACACAGACCTGTGTGTGTCAGCGCTCTCCTCAGTGTGACTGTGTGTCTCAGGTCCTTCAGTTCCCTCCTCAGCCTGAGGCACTCCTGCTCCCTCACCTCCACCTGCTCCATCAGGTCCTAAACACACACACACACACACACACATAACTACACATCAGGTCCTGCGCACTCACACCCACATCACTACACATCAGGTCTCAAAACCAAGAAGAAACGCACACACAGAACTAAGTACCCCACCCATACAGTGCTAGAAACTCCACACATTACTACACAGAATACCCTCACAGCACCAAACACTAAACCACAGGAAAACACTGATATGAAACAAAACAATGCACCAGCACTTACAATATTGTCAGACAGCAGTAAATTGATGGCGTCGTGGTCAGGGGTGAAGTGGGGTGAGTTAGGGGTCATCAGTCTGTCCCTCGGGCTTTGAACCCGCAGCCGCAGGTTAGAGAGCTCCTCCTCCCACTGGGACCTCTGGGATAGCAGCTGGTCCTCCAGAATCCTGTGGGGAGGCACAGGGAGATGATGTCATGGTGCCCAACAACCTCTTAGAGCAGGGGTCATATCAAATGACTTTGACCTGGGGTGAAATTCGTACACAGAAAATACTCCTCGGTCCAAACCAGAAAGGTATCCCCACACACACACACACACACACACATACACACACACACACACAAACACACAGTTTCACAAACTCACTTTCTCTCATATCCTCACTCACTCAAAAACTCTCCTAATCCACGCACTCTCAAGCACACACCCATTCACATAACACACACACACACTATAGCCTACATTTCAACTGGAATTGGTTCATTCAATATTCTACCCTTTTCTATCAATTCTTCATAATTTTAATATAACCGAAGCTATGCACAGGAACATTTTTATTCTAATTCACATTCAGCACTGGAAAGGATGGCCAGAGAAGACTTACTGGCAGGCCTGATCTGGCGCAGGGGCTGCTAACCGATGATGCCCACCTCAGAGCATTGATTGTTAGCAATGC
>CM045886.1:6720000-6792500 GCA_025169545.1 Anguilla japonica
TATGTGTGTGTGAGTGTGTGTGTGTGTCCCTGTATATGTGTGTGAGTGTGTGTGTCTCTGTGTATGTGCGTGTATGTGTGTGTCTGCATGTAAGTGTGTGTGCGCATGTGCCTTTGTGTGTAAGTGTGTGTGTGTGTGTGTGTGTGCATGTATGTGTGTGTGAGTGCATGTGTCCCTGTATATGTGTGTGAGTGTGTGTGTCTATGTGTATGTGTGTGTGCCTTTGTGTGTGTGTATGCGTGTGTCTGCATGTCAGTGTGTGTGCGCATGTGCCTTTGTGTGTAAGTGTGTGTGTGCATGTATGAGTATGTGTGTGTGTGTGAGAATGTTTGTGAGTGTCTGTGTGTCTCTGTGTATGTGTGTGTGCCTTTATGTGTGTGTGTGTGTGTGTATGCGTGTCTGCATGTCAGTGTGTGTGCGCATGTGCCTTTGTGTGTAAGTGTGTGTGTGCATGTAGGAGAATGTGTGTGTGTGTGTGTGTGTGAGAGCATGCGACTCGGGGGACTCCGGTCTTCACCCTGCACTCCTCGTCCAGCAGGTCCAGCAGCCCCAGGGGCCCCTCGATCAGAGCGATGCAGGGCTGATTATCACTGAACTCAATCCGGCTCCAGGGCAGCCCCTCCCTCACGTACTCCTCCTGCTCCAGCTGGAACACATGCTGGGGGGGGAGACACGGGGGGGGGGGGGGGGTAGAGATAGAGTTTACAGAGAGAGGCAGAGTGAGAGGGAAAAGAGAGAGAGTGATACAGGGAGACAGGGAAAAAAGAGAGAGAGAAGAGATGGGAGGTGTGAGATTTGAAGGCTACATGAGAAAAAGCAGAAAGAGGCATATCTGATATATCCTCATGTCGATGCAGTAGAAAGCAGTGATACTCAGATCTGGCCCTCAGGCCAGCAGCACTGCTAGTTCTCATTCCAGCCATCTAATACCTCTCTCTTCCTCCTCCCATCTCACCCTCCCTCCCCCTTATCTCTCCCTCCATCTCTCTCCTCACCGCCCTCTCTCCCCTGCCCTCCATCTACCCCCCCTCCCCCCATCTCCTCCTTGATTTATACCTAGACCTATCAGGTGAGTGTAATCGCTGGCCAATCAGCGACATCACCGGACTGTGGGCTTGTCAGGCAGAAGAGAAATCCTGCGGCACTACTGACCTTGGGGGCCAGATCTGAGTGACCTGGGCGTACAGCACGCAGCCCAGAGAATCCGGCCTGCGCACACGGACACACAGCCCCACCAGACTCACCAAGTTAAACTGCTGCTGCAGCTTCTCGTTGGCGAAGTTTATACAGAACTGCTCGAAGCTGTTCCTGTCGAACGTCTCGAACCTGAAACAGGAAGTTAAGGAGCGACAACGGGGCGACGTCAGCTCTCCGCTAAACACCAGCACCTTCTGTTAAATACCTACCACTTACCTATGCTTAAAACCATTCCCCGTAGGCACTATTAAATAAAGAGATGCCTCAGATACTTTCTACTTTTTTCAGAAAGTGCATGTGTTCTCCATGAGTTCGGACTCCAGACTCTAATTTCACGGTCCAGATTTGTGACCCAGTGGTAAAAAAAAGGGCCATATTACACTGAATAATAGCACATCACTTGCTTTAAAATGGCCTCGGGTAGCTCTGCAAGCGCAATGTTAGTTTTATAGTGATTTACAATGTCAATGTCAGCACTGCAGCCGCATAACAGCCACTCTCACATATTCTGCTTGTGTGAAATTAACGCTAACGGGTTTCAAAATAAAAGCCACAGAAATCATTCAAAGTAATGCGCTCTGTCTTGGCTGTTGCATTATGAATAAAATAAAGTCACATGACCAGGGACACCACCAGGGATTTTGGGCCCCCTGAAAAGATCTCACGTTGGGCCCCACCGCCCCAGGTATCCCCATCCCTGCACAATTACAGCACCATTTTGTTTTGAAGGCCCCTGTCGATCAGGGGCCTTGGAATCATCCTTAAGTCCTCCCCGCCACATGGTGGCACTGCCCAGTACTGCTAGAGTCTCAGCTGAACCCCCAGGCCGGCCCCTGACCCGTAGATGTCGAGGACGCCGATGACGGACTGCGGCCGCTCCCTCTGCGCTCGGAGCGCGGTGTTGAGCCGCCGCACGATCCAGCCGAACAGCTGGCCGTACACGCTCTTGGCCAGGGCGTCCCGGGCCTCCCCCGCCTGCCGCCCGGACATGGGCTTGACCAGAAGCTCCGCCCCCACCGCCAGCCGCCGGTGGCACAGCCAGTGCGCCATCTGGGCGCGCTCCACGCCCAGCAGCTTGGAGAACACCGCCAGGGACCGGTCCTCCGCCTGCAGCCACACACAAGGGCCGCGTCAGGGAACAGGGACCGATGCCACACAGCGCCCTCATCTGGCCAACAGTGTAACAGCAGGGAGAAAGACAGGTAGAGGGGACCACAGGCACCAGACATGGGTAATTATTTTCAATATTTAACCCCTTAAACTCCTTAAACCCCCCTAACCCCTTTTCATATGCTTTACACATTTATGTTAGTCTATTTTTAGGAAAGCTCTTGTGCTGAAACTTTGGTTCATTTTAAATAATAAAAATATTTTGTGCATCGACGATTAAGATCGAACACGTTTTAGTGAAAATTTACGGCGATGTTTTGCAAGCGATTTCAAATCTGACCAGGATCTGAAGAGTTAAAGTATTTCATATGCTGATGGGTACAGACGGGTCTTAGATACTGTAAAAGCTTGCGGGATGGAGGCTACAGGCCCTTTATCGAGCTCGTACGTCGACGTAGCTTCGGTCGCCCCCTCTCCCGCTGGCCTGGATGTTGACGTTCCCCAGGTGCAGGACGGCCGCCAGGATTCGGAACAGCTCCATCTGCTGGTCAGACCCCACGCCTGCAGGGGGAGAGAAGGCACAGCCAGCAGCCTTCAGGTAAACGCAGCGCTGGATGTGCTTTACTGTAGCGCTGGGCTGGATATGTTCGGCCATAGCGCGCATGTACCCTTTCTTTTCTTTTTTTTGGGGGGCTTTTTTCAGCTTTATGAGACAGGATAGTGTAGAGAGACAGGAAGAACTAGGAGGAGAGAGAGGGAGAGACGTGCGACAAAGGTTGCGCGGTCGGACTCGAACCGCCGACGTCGCGGCTCGCAACGAGCACGAGGAAACGCTCTACAGGCTGCGCCACTGGAGGCCCCCGTGCGCGTACCCTTTCCCGCGCGGCCTCTTACCCAACACGGTGAGCGCGCTGCGCGTGCGCTCCAGGTCGGCCGTGTCGTCCGTGCCCGGGATGCTGGCCTCCCCGCCCTGGCTGGTGTAGCGGAACCGCTCCGCCGCGTCTATGGCAACGTGGTAATATCCGCCAGCAAGAACAACAGAGGAAAAAAACAACAACTGGGCTGTTTCTGAGATAAAGCAGCAGCAGACGTTGTTTACTTCAGATGGATCAGGGGTTCATCAAAGATGCGCAGTCAGACTGTACGTAGGGATACTGACCACCCTGCATGCGTCAATCAACCTGCATGCATAATGATTACTGACCACCCTGCATGCGTCAATCAACCTGCATGCATAATGATTACTGACCACCCTGCATGCGTCAATCAATCTGCATGCATAATGATTACTGACCACCCTGCATGCGTCAATGCATAATGATTACTGACCACCCTGCATGCGTCAATCAATCTGCATGCATAATGATTACTGACCACCCTGCATGCGTCAATCAATCTGCATGCATAATGATTACTGACCACCGCATGCGTCAATCAATCTCATGCATCAATCTGCACCCTGCATGCGCATATCTGCATGCATAATGATTACTGACCACCCTGCATGCGTCAATCAATCTGCATGCATAATGATTACTGACCACCCTGCATGCGTCAATCAATCTGCATGCGTAATGATTACTGACCACCCTGCATGTGTCAATCAATCTGCATGCGTAATGATTACTGACCACCCTGCATGTGTCAATCAAAATGCATGCGTAATGATTACTGACCACCCTGCATACGTCAATCAATCTGCATGCATAATGATTACTGACCACGCTGCATACGTCAATCAATCTGCATGCATAATGATTACTGACCACCCTGCATAAGTCAGTCAGTCTGCACACACGATTACTGACTACACTGCATGTGTTAGTTAGTCTGCACACACACACAGGATTACTGCCCACTCTGTGTGTTAGTCTGCACACACACAGGATCACTGCCCACTCTGTCTGAGTCACACAGTCTCCAGCAGCTCTGGGAACTGCCGGTCTGCTCAGTGAAGGGTCAGACGAGGATCTCAGTCTCACCCAGCTTGAGGGCTCTCATCTCCGGCAGCTCTCGCCCAGCACACAGCTGATAGAAGATGTGATAATTCCTCTCCTCTGGGGCCTGGAGCATGGACGGGCATTATCGGCCAGAATTCAATCACTCAGCTCGCAGTATGGGGAACTTATAAGATCAGCACTTTTTTTTCCTATCCGTTAATGGAGATACCCAACCCTGTTCCTGGAGATCTACCCACCCTGTCAGTTTGAATTTTAACCCTAACCTGCCACATCTCATTCCACTGAGTATCAGCTCAAGGAGACCTTTAGCTGTTGAATGAGGTGTGCTTTTTTAGGGTTGGAGTGAAAAACCTACAGGAACACGGGTTGGGCAGCCCTGATCTACACATATCGGAGTTAGGATAAATGCACTGCATCACCGTGGTGCGTAAGAGCTTGAATTAGCCACCGAGATCTGGCCACACTACTGGTCAGTTAAAGCATTTGGGATATTATTTACAATCGGGCACCTGGAAGACGACACGGGATTTCTCCAAAAGGTAGGTCCTCATGTTTGCCCCGATGATGTCACCGTGACGACCGAAGCCTATCTCAATGTACTTCCCGAAACGGCTGCTGTTGTCATTCCGGGTTGTCTTGGCGTTCCCGATGGCCTGAAGCGAACATTGCATCACACACCACCTGACACTCAGTGTGTCATTCAACACTCATTTTTTACAGTTCTACAAAGACATTGGAAATTTTATTAAATTTATATTAAACACAACCATCCTCTCATTTATAATTCAAAAACATCAATGAGACAAATCGGCATGTACAGCAATGGGCAGCATTTAAAGTACAAGTAATCAAAATATTACACTTTCATGCATTTATTTCATGTGCAATGCAGGTTACTCATCTCTGTTTTGTGTGGTTTCTAAATCTGTGCCACCTGCAAAGAATCCTACACATACCGCCATTTTGATTGTAGTTTATAGATGCATTTTTCGGATTGGTATTTTGTTATTGTCGCCCATCCCAGTTGAACAATCCTCTGTTTAGGAGGCCTGTGCCTATGCCCCTCCCCCCTTTCTGGGCGCCGCGTACCTCCATGATGGGATTGGACGCCAGCACTCTCTCCTCCACGCTGGTCTGCTGGGACGCGCCCCCAACCGCCGCGAAGTAGCGCATGGTGAACTTGGCCGAGACGGTCTTGCCCGACCCAGACTCCCCGCTGATGACGATGGACTGGTTCTTTCTGCTCCCTGAACGCAGAGGCCAGAGGGGACAAGGTTTCAAACATCGGGTGAGATACATTACTCTCCTTCACGAGGGCTGAGGCCGCTCAACCCAAAGTTAACACCGTTTGGGAATCGCCCGTACAACTTGAGCGTTGAAGCTCTTGATAAGACAAGTCAAAAGGGAGAGCTCTCAAAGTTCGGATTCTGGTTCTGAGCTGCCTCAGTACCGGGGTGCAATAAACCCAAGTGTGCAGCCTGTCCATTTTATATGCAATACTTTACAGTTACCAGTTATACCTGGGTGAAATACGAATGAGAAATATTATTTTTATGCTGGTTAGAATTTTTAGAACACTGTAGAAAGCTGAGATTTTCCCAAAAACTTGTATGTCAAGAAACGTACAATTAATATTGTAGAAAAAAAATATAGTTCTAAATATTTGCAGAATATTCATTAAAACCTTTCCAGTAACCTGTATGAATATTATTGATGTCTGAAGGGTTTAAGTGCTTAAGACCATTATTTGACCCAGGTCTGTAGGACACAGCAACCTTCAATCCTTCAGAAGCGAAGACTGCGATGTGGGGAACGGCGCGGATGACCTCTGACCTGATCATGGTTCGGTAGGCCTCCTCCGCCACGGAGAAGATGTGGGGCTCCATGTCGGCCGCGTCCTGCCCGCTGTAGGCGTCAATCACCTCCTCCCCGTAGATGGGCAACTGCTCGTACGGGTTGATGGCCACCAGCACTATCCCTGCGATGCCCAAACAGGCAGGCTTAGCGCAGTCCAGCAGGATCACTCTCAAAACAGGGTGGCAGCGTAGTATAATGGGTAAGGAACTGGTCTAGTAACCTCAAGGTCACAGGTTCGATTCCTGGGTAGGTCACTGCCATTGTACGCTTGAGCAAGGTACTTAACCTGCATTGCTTCAGTATATATCCAGCTTGTGTAAACGGATGCAATGTAAAAGTTTTGTAAACCGCTCTGGATAAGAGTGCCTGCTAAATGCCTGTAATGTAAAACAGACATGTTAAAAACAACACAGAATGTGCCTTTTTTTTTAAAAACACAACTCCATGTCTAGTTAAGGACAACAACATTCTGTTTGTGTAACAGAAAAGTAGTAACTTTGACACAAAATGTGATGAAGGTAACACTAAAGTAGTAACGCAAGAAGTGTGCTGGTATCAGCACTTCCTTTCTGAGAGTGATGGAAAGTGAGGTTCCAGTGGAACTGTCCGAATTCTTTGTTGAAGGGAGTAAGTGAGGAAGGAACGACGGCACAGGAGAGCTTATGCAAGCTTTTCGCTGTTGCTTTCTAAGCCACCCTAACCCTCCTTAAAACTAATTTTCAGGAACGATGCACATGCCATGAAGCACAAGGGCTTTTAAAGGCACAGGATTTAGCAGAACCAGCCAGGATCACATTGAAATAAGGGAAACGACCATCAGTCAACAGAAACACGGGGTCCACAGAAAAAGCCAAGTGATGTTTCTGAAGCACAAAACGTTTCACCTGGGTTTCTCACGGCTGAGGTGAACGGTGTTTCATCATTCAGCACAAACGGCTCCAGACTGGCTGCTCAAACAGACCTACAGAGGCTCTGCTCTGTGGTTAATGTTTGCTCAGATTCTCCAGGAGGACCATGGTCAATAACACGGGTCCTTATTTAGTCGCACCAGCAAATTTTTCATTATTATTCTAATATGAATCAGGCAGAGCCACCGCATTAGATGCAACTGATTAAAAATTTATCAGCTAGCTGCTAACAGACGATGCCTTTTTCACTTGGCATGCTTGTCCAAAACAGGTTCTGAGAAACGATCAAACACTCAAACATTTTCTACCATCACCATTTCCTTCTTTCTTTTTTACCCTTTAAGGTGTAAGATTACGCATATGTGATTAGAATGTTCTTAACTGAACATTCGAATGCTGATGTCACAATCACTGCTGGTAACTGAAAGTATTGGAAGCTCTAGAACATTGACTTGAAATATTGAGTAAACATTCCAAAAAACCTACTCTTCAAAGGGATAACATATTTACTCAGCTACTCTTACCTCTTATCAGCTCTCTACTCAGATACTCTTATCCACAGTGATTAACACTCATAATATTTTTATGCACTGTCCACTTTTCTTCAACTGGAAATTTAATCGGAAATAGTCACAGTACTGCACCAGGGACTTCAACCTGATCCCAGGCCCCGAACCACTACACAACACTGGTGCCCAGCCCCCCAAACCCCCCCACCCCCTACCTACCCACCTGCAGCGGCCCCAGTTCCCAAAGTCCCACCCCCACCCTTACCACAGTAGGTGTAGATGCTGCTGTAGTCAAGGAAACGCACACGCAGGTTGTGCAGGACCGCGGGCTCGTGCAGGAAGCTGAGCGCCGTCAGGTCATTCTCCCCCTCCAAAATATCAGGGTTCCCTAGCGGCGGGAGGCCAGAAGGGGGCGACACTGGGTACTGCACCTCCTAGAAGGTAAAGGCCATAAACAAGGAAAATGTAAAAGGCTAAGGCTTGATTGAGGATTTTAAATCCATAAAGTTGTTACACTACTAAAAAACTGCTAAATCGAGATGACAAAGGTGTAAAATAGTTAAAGGTAAATTCCCCATGGTTTTTTGAGTTGTTAATTTATGGGAAAGCTAGTGAGTTACTGTTATAGAGGCAGAGGCCCTTGGAGTGCTGGGCTTGATGCAGTGTGAGTGGAGACTGTGGAGACTTCTGATCAGAGTGAGCACAGCAGTGTTCATAGCAACAGTGAATGTGGGGATGCAGGGGTGAAAGTGGGGGTGCAGTGGTGAAAAGTGGGGGTGCAGTGGTGAAAGTGGGGGTGCAGGGGTGAAAGTGGGGATGCAGGGGTGAAAGTGGGGGTGCAGGGGTGAAAGTGGGGGTGCATTGGTGAATGTGGGGGTGCAGCGGTGAATGTGGGGGTGCAGCGGTGAAAGTGGGGGTGCAGGGGTGAAAGTGCAGGGGTGGGGGGTCAGGGGTGTTAGTGGGGTGACTGTGGCAGCAACTGGGTAGGTCACAGCGGTGTTGGGGTATCTGGTCTGCATCCCTCACCCTGCCGTCACTGAGCCGAAGCAGCAGGTGTCCATCACCCGGCCTGAGGTCCTGCAGGAGGCAGGCCGACGCCCACACGGCCTCCGGGTCGGGCACCCACACGCTCGCACCCTGGCGCACACACACAAACACACAAACACACAAACACACACAAACACACACAGACACTTCTGTCAAACTGTCCCGCACAAACACAGGGTCACAGCAGAGAGCGGTCACTTCATTCTCTCTCTCTCTCTCTCTCTCTCTGTCTGACGCTCTTTTGCATGCACACATGGTCACACACAAACACCGTGTCACATACTAACACAGGGTCAGAGCAAAGACCAACCACTCAAACACACACACACACACACACACACACACACACACACACAAAAACCCTTTCAGGGTTCACAGGCATATCAGGAACCCCTGCATGCACACAAAGGCAGATACGCAAATGTATACCCACACACACACACACACACACACACACACACACACATGAATACACATGCAATGTAAGCTGCTCCTCTACTGCCAGAATGGATCATTTTAAAAGAATTCTTTTTATCTTATTCGGAACTTTTCTGTACAGCACAGTCACTAGTGATATTGAAAACGGAGGACCCTTCAGTGTTCTCAGCTCTGCGCACAAATACACTTCACTGCCACGCGTTTGCGCACAGCGCCGTCCAGCTGCGTCTCGTTTCTGACACAACACCGCAGGCGCGCGCCACGCCGCTCTCCGCCGCCGGCGAGCCGGGGAGCCGAAGCGTCTCCCCAGCCGTCTCCCCTCTCCACCGGCCGGGCGACGCCCAGGGCGCCGGCAGGCCCCGCCCCCGACCCACGGCCTTCTGCCTCAGCACAAATCTGCCCGTCTCCCCCGTTAAAAATTAACGTCAGTCATGCCTCTCTCCCTCCCTCACCCCCCCCCCCCCCCCCCTCCACCCGAGGGCTCGGATTACTCATTATCTCCATCAGGACAGGCTCTCTCTCTCTCTCTCTCTCTCTCTCTCTCTCGCATTCGTCCTGATGGAGCGCTTCCTCCTGCCATTAAAACCCGTCTTTCTCATCCTTAACCCCCCCCCCCTCCCAAAACCACATCAAACGCTGACCCCGCCCCCCCCCCCTTCCACCGCTATCGTTGGGAGGAAGAGCAACATGTGATTAATCACAAGACAGGAAGCGCAACACAAAAGAAATGCACTCAGGACCTGTGGGCTAGCTGCTAGTCTTTCCTCTCATCTTCTGCCTTTATAGACAAGTCTTTAAAACAATTACACTGGGGTGGAGTGTGTGCAAAATTAATAATACCAAAAAAAAAATACAAAAACAAGATTCTGAGGCACATTAAATAATAAGAAAGCATGAAAATGGTATTATCCTTTTATCAGAATATTTTTTGGGAACATTAATTTTGTTTCCTATCTTTCTTTGCCTTCTCCCAGTGCTGTTTATAATTTTCAGAATTGTTCATAATGACTGATAAACAGCACAAAGAACAATCAGTGTGGGTGGCATGGTGGCGCAGTGGTTGGCACTGTTCCCTCGCAAGAAGGAGGTTCCGGGTTCACCCCGTATTTGACCGGGTTTCCTCCGGGTACTCCGGGTTCCTCCCACAGTCCAAAGACACTGTAGCCCAGGGACTACAGATGAAAATTAGCCTCCCTGGCTAACTCTGGCACATTTACAGAAATGTTATTAATGTGCATTGTCCCTGTCAAATGAAGTTTCTCAACCCAATTGGGAACAGAAGCATAGGTGACAGAATAAGGGTACTGGACAATCAAAAAACGCTCCATCCACACACCCTACCTTAGTATAGAGCTCCGCAGTCATGGTCTTCTGGTTGGGGGGGGGGGGGGGTATCCGTGTGTACCCGTCCTGCAGAAAAGAGGGGGGGAACTGGGAACAGGACTCCGGGGTTGGGGTGAAGCTTGAATGGCGATGCCCTCTTCGGAACGGTGTCTCGCCCCTTCCCTTCTCCCGGTGTTCCGCAGAAGTGCAATTCCCTCCGTGCACTTTGCACCACTGGGGAGAAGGAGGGAGACAGAGTCGCCTCTGATTGGCAAGTTAACGGTTAACCCTTTGAAGAGAAGGGTTTTTGGAATGTCTTTTTTTTTTCAAATTCTAAAGAAGTGTTCCAGAACTCCCTTGCTTTCATTTACCAGCAGTGATTGTTACATCATCATCGGAGTGTTCAGCTGACACTCTAATCACATATTTGCAGTCTTAAACCTTAAAGGGTTAAACCTGCACGAGGAGAGAGAGTCAGAGGGCAACCCCTTTTACGAGAAGCTCTTCCCTCTTATAAAGCATTTTCAGCGCAGCAAATGCTGCGTCTGCTCATTAAGGGATACGCGGCTGTGTGACTGTTGGAAGAGCAAGGCCTCAAAGCCAACGAAAGGCCAGCAAAAATAAACGCGCTCCTCGTATCAGGGTGAAGAGTGCATCCGTGTAAACGAGCAAACTCTGTCTTGCGCTCTGCGGGAATGCGATGCGCGTGTGGACGTGCTAGGCGCACGTGCTGACGCAGCACCGTTTCAGAGTAGTCGCATTTTATAGGGGGGTCAGGGGCGCTAATGCACACTGCACGGCACTCTGTTATGCCCATTAGGTAACACACCTGCGTGACACTTCGCGGAAAGCCAACATGATGCTCAGAACCCACAATTTCCCGCCTCTGAAAGAGAAGAACTGTGAGGAAGAGGTGGACGCACACAGAGGCAATCAGAACAAAGGGAAACCTTGTGGATGTACACTTAATACATACTATGACTTCAGGCATGAATTAAATTTTACTAGGTTATGTGGCGTATTAATGGATACTCTTTGAAGTCGCAAATAATAGTGATCTCTGCTAACAGGCTTCTGTAAGAGTAATTAGACAATAGATCACGTACATTTTCCATCCTTCCATGTGAAAAATACTGCTTTTGCACTAGATTGAATGAATGTTAAGTACAATTTGACCTCATTTACATTGCATATACATCTTCATGTTTTAGGGTACATATGTATAGTTCGCACCTCTCTTTCTTACTGTTCTTTAGTAATATTTTTGAGCTGTGAACCTCTAGAATTTAATGACCCAGTATTGTTCACGTGTCTGTACAATGTGGCCCAGTCTATGTGCCAATAGGAGAGATGCTAAAGTTGGATGTAAAGCTTAACACTGGGAAAAGCAGAAATCAAATAAATCATTCTCGCCGCCTGTACATCAACCGGGGATCGTGCCTTGTTTCGTATTCTTTCCGGAGGGCGAGTTCCCATAGCTGCTCCGCATTAGCTAACGCACACGAATTAAAATCGCTTACTTTAAAACGTAATCTCTTCCTGATGCTACGCGCCTGCTTGACCCAATTTACCGCCGGCTCGAAAACCTCCCAGGTCTCGCAGTATTGGAACATTTTGTCTTTCCCAGGAACTGAGAGCCGGGGAATGTTGTCTTCTACAGAATGTTCCGGCTTGCGCGGAAAGCGCTCGTACGCATAGCGTGCGGAATTATCAATCGAGCCGGCCAACAATAAACCGGGTAATTCCAATCTTTCTGCATCTCAGACGGCATGCATTAACCATGCAATAACACAAAAAATAAATAAATACAAGCACACAATGGGTTATTGTTTTTCATAAAAAACAAAACAAAAACAAAAACATTTTATTAAAGAATCATAAAAAATAAAACTCTTAATACAATTTCTGATAACCGTCAAGTCAGTTCAAATATATAAGCACTATATATAAGCACCCCACCTAAAGGTTAAAAGGTCCGTGAACTTTAAAATAAAATATATTTCAATTTTAAAATTTCTTCAATAGCTGTCTTATTTTCTATTATAAATTGTCTAGATGTACACAGGAGATAAAGAATTAGGCAAAAATCCTTAAAGTAAAATGGTCACAGTTTGGGACGTTTTGGTCATAAAGTAAGTACGTTATAAAGAAATGCAAAAATAAGTGACTGAACCAATGTCCGATAACTTCAGGACACGCGGACCGTGAACTCGCAAACAATGATAAAAATGCATTTGTCCTAATTAGTCCTCCACATCCACACACAAATTTCAATGATTGTAATAGTTGTATTTACAGTCAGTTCTGCAGGCTTATTATTGAAAAACACTTTTGGTTAAAAAAATAATAAAATCATTAAATCTGTGTACAAAATACTTAAAGCAATAGGACAGAGGGTGATTCTGGGAAAGGAATTAAGAATGGACTATGTTTCTTTCCCACCCCTCTGTGCATCCCAAAATGATTTTCATTCATAAACCCTGTTTTTTCCCCCCATCTTTAGGGTATGTTGTGCATTAGATACTTGTACCTTTAAACCGTCCTTTCCTCAACACGCGTCTGCAAAATGGATGCCCACCATCACCTACCCTCTGTCCTTATTCACATCAGACAATTCTCAACTCGTTAAGCATTTCTCAGATCTCTCCATCCCCCCCCCACCCCAATTAAGAAAGGAACATTCGATGACACCCATATGCTTCAAGTATCAGGCAGTCAACATTATCATTTCATGTTTAAACAGCGACCACAAACAAACAAACAAACAAACAAAAAGGACATTCCAGACTGGGGCGCTGCGCTGCAGATGAAATCGAACAGCGAGAACAGAGATGTCAGTCACGCGTGTAGGTTTTTGGAAGACCCTCCATAAGCTACGGGAGGAGAAGAGTGACGGAGACATTCACACGCAACCCCACGACCGGCCTTTTCTCCTTTTCAAAGCGGACGTCCAAAAGTTGCAAAATTCTGCAGGTCCTTCGGTCGAGAGCTCTGACAGGGTTTCGACAACCGAAATAAAATTTTTAAAAATGCGAGCAGTAATCTGGTCACACCGCAGTACCGACTAGACTGGTGTCGAAACGGAGATCTGAATTACATAAGTGGTTATCAGAGTCCAACCAAAATCTGCGCACAGGGAAACCAGGTATTATTGTTCATCAGCCAAACAAACCTTCACTTGAGAACAAACAGCCCCCAGGCACAAGTAAACTAGGACATGGTTGAAAAAAGTGTTTTAAAAAAAAAAAACTCCCGAGATATACTTTATACATACTAGTGAAAGCAGTATTCATATACACCTGGACTGTTCTCGTGCACCTGTAACAAAATTTTGCATGGACACAACCAGAAATATGACTAGCGCACTACACAGACACATACAATACACATCCATGTGATCTATTTTAAGTAGCCCCTAGAGAGAGGGGTGGCTGTTTAGCAAATAAATAAATGTAAAACAAATGTAACCCATTTTAAACAAAAGACAATCAAGTGTCACTGGTCAAGGATGAGGCCTAACGTTCGAATTCCGAGGCGAGCACTTGGGGGGGGGGGGTGGGGGGGGGGGGGGGGGGGGGGTCCTTGCTCATCGCCTTACCGCGAAGGGAAACGGACGAGCGTTGTGCTTGCGAAACTGCGCTGAACGCAGGCGACGTGACGATCTCGATTACATCCCGGCTGCCGCGTGGCCAGCGCTCTGAGAAGGCGGCCCACGGAAAGGGCCGGAACATTCCTGCGACTCTTCAAAAACAAGACCACGTTCAAATACCTAGCGTGTGGCTGGACCGAACCGGCCGACGTCGTCACAGACATCGCGCGCTGTAACTTCATCGCTCACTCAGTCAGTCAGTCAGTCACAGACATTCGCGTTTGTAGGGCTGGCCCCCCCGCTGTTGCGGTCCAGCCAAAAAAAAGCAAACGACACTTTTGAGTTGTTGTTGGAAGCCCCGTTGTTTGTGGACTTAGCTGCCGTAACGGTCTCGTTCCTCACGACTCCTCGTTAGTAATAAGGATACACAAACCCAGGCCGCGCGGATCGGCGCCGGGAATGTGGAAGCCCTTTGTTTCCTTTCCATGTTGTCGTTTATGGCTTATCTCCCAGATACTGAGAGCGGGGGTTTTGTAACGTCTGAGGGCTACATCCAGCAATAAAACCACCATCAGGGCACTTGCAAATATTCACTCAATTAGAAAAAATTTAAAAATAAAAAATAAAAAAAACCAAAATGAGGCTTTTTCAAGAATGAACAGAAGAAAATAAAATAAAAATACATATCTTCATAGTGTTTCGTGTAATCCCAGAAGAATCTAAACAGTACACTGGGAGATTCTGTTTATGTAATGGATTGGGAAGGGGGGGGGGCGGGGGGGGACTAAAAATGGGGTCCCAACAGAGTGCCCCTGAGAGATGTGAAAATTACCCAAACTGTACTGTACAGACATTTAGCATCCTCACACACAAGACCCCGTGTGAGGCACGAGGGAGGTTAAACTACAACCTGCCCAACCCCCCCCCCCCCCCGCGAAAAATAACATGCACAAGAGGAAAGATTTAAATGCAACTAACGGCGTGCTTTCTTTTTTGCAATCCTGATTAATCGGGGGGGGGGTGGTATTTTCATGATTGCCAGATGTTCTATGTGTGTGTGTGTGTGTGTGTGTATGCGTGTGTTTAATGTGATGTGACAATCATCTACTGAAATAAATGCACAGTAATGCAAAGAAGAAAGCACCAAGAGTCTCTCAAGCACTTATCAATGTCCATCTTTCTGTGACAGAATACATTGCAGCCACAAAGGAACTACTGTTAACAGCCGTTTAAAAATAACCACAGAAAAAAACTCCGTAACAGCTAGCTAGCTAGCTACAGTCTCACAGGGTTCACAGGCTTTCTACATGGGCTTTCCAAACCGTCTGCTTTGCTTTAAAACCCAAAAAGACACGAGTCCGTCAAAATCAGGAATGAGAAGGAACGAGGAGTTGTTCACAATCAATAATCAAGTATAAAAAAGCCTTAATAGACAAAGCGCAACTTTTGTTGAATTTGATCAAGCAAATTTCAGCACAGTAACAAAGATCTGGAGTCATATGCTCTCAGACCCACAAGGAAAGGAAAGAGAGAAAGAGAGAAGTGAAGTAGGAAGGAAGATGGGGGACAAAAGCAAGCCATTTGAGGTCTGGCAACAAAACCACACTTCTTATGTTGGCTCAATTAAACTTTGATATCCATCCCTCCCCCCCCCCCAACTCTGGCCATTGTTCTTAACCAACGATAAATAATTCTAGATTCTCTCCCCTTAAAAAACATTCAAACGCAAAATATACTGTCAGCGTTTTGGTCTTTTAAACGTACTCTACTCAGAATGGCAGCTACACGCGGGTGCAACCTGATGGGGCGGCTGTGGTGATGCTTTTATATCTCACTGAAACATGACGCTCTGGCCTTCAAAGAAGCTGGGAGAGTGTAAAATTCACCCGTGTTCATGTACTTTCATCGACTTACGCGTCCATTTCTAGTAAGTCCCCTTTACATCACAGCAACTCTCCACACAATAGTGCCATTGAGCATGTGAAAATGCAAACCATCTGTACAGGAATATAAATTCAGTTTTTAAAAAAATACTTAACAAAAAACATCTGATGCCTCTAATACCATTCAAGAATTATAGATCATCTTTTTTTTAAAAATGCATTAGAAAGTGCATCAGAACTTGCAAACATCCCAAGGCAACAGAATTCCTGTGCAAAATGTAAACAGAAAATCTGCGTTTGAGGGAAAGAAAAAAAAAAAAATCACATATGATACAAATAACCGAACCAAGCCAGCTGTGCATTAGCTGAGGCTAACTTGGGTTGAGAAATAAGAACATAGTGTTTAAGATTCTTAGTTTCTTCACAGAATAAACTTGGTGGCTTGCAACAATCGCATTTGTCACTTCCATTGTCATTGCCCTTATCAGTATTATTACTATTACTGTTATTATTATTATTATCATCATTATTATTATTACTATTGTTATAAACATCAGTACTAGTGTCATGGCTGATATGGTTGCTATTGTCGTTTGGATGAAGGCAGTTTGTCGGTGTCTGAGAAGACTAGAGCTGTAGTTTAATTATGCGGATCCAAGGTGTCTTTACGTTCTGAAGGAAGTGTACTCCCCGGCCCCGCCCCTTTTAACCCACTCTTCCTCGCCCGCCCCCCCCCGTCGTTACGAGAAGATGCGGATGCACTGGGTGGCGGGGTGTGGCACACCGGGCACTCGGGCTCGGCCGACTGGCAGATCTGCCCGGCGCAGTCCATGCAGAAGAGGTTGTGCCCGCAGGGCACCAGGGCCGCCATCACCTCGCTCTCGAAGCAGACGTAGCAGTCCCGGGCGCCCGGCCCGTACCCCCCCGCCAGGCCGGCGGCGGCCTTAAAGCGGGCCAGCATGGCCGCGCCGCCGCCGCCCCGCCTCCGACTCGGTGGGCGAGCCCCCGGGGAGGGAGGAGGCGGAGCAGGACGAGGAGTAGCCGGTGGTGCTGCTGCTGCTGGAGCCCCGGGAGAAAGGACGCGCCGCCGGCCTGCAGCCAGGAGAGGGCGCTGAGCGGGTCGCTCTGGGCGCGGCGGGCCAGCGGGTGCTCCAGGCCGGTGGGGTCGGACGACGACGGCGGCGGCGGCGGCGGCGGCGGCGGCAGGGTGGGGGAGACGCGCGGCGTGACCGCCCCGCTGTTGCGCCGCTGCTGCTGCTGCTGCTGCCGCGCGTTAGCGAACGGCGCCCAGATGTTAGCGCCGCCGCCGCCGCCCCCGCCGCCGCCGCCGCCGAGCTCGAACCCCAGCTCCTCCGCAGACGGGGCGGGGAGGTCGCCCCCGAAGACGAAGCCGCCGCCGACGCTGCCGGTGCTGAAGGGGCTGTCGGGGCTGCAGCTCTCCGAGGGGGCGGAGCCCAGGGCCAGGCCGGCGCTGTGGAAGGAGGCGGACCGGGCCTTCCTGCCGGGGAGGGGCGGGGGCGGGGCCGAGTGGCCGGCCCGGGACCAGAGCCCGCCCCCCGGCGCCCAGCCCCTCCAGGCTGACGTCGGTGCCGTTGCTGTGGAAGTCGTTGTCGCCCTGCAGGTCGACGAAGGCGCCGGTGCGCAGCGTGATGTGCGTCTCGATCTCCTCCCGCGCGCGGTCCACGTTCTCCGGCATGCCCGTCACCTCGAACACCGGGTCCTTCTCGCGGCTCGGCGTCACGATGTAGGTGTGCGTCTGCTGCTGGATCCGCTTCACCGTGGCGCCCTTGGGCCCCACCACCAGCCCCACCACGCGGTACGGCACGCGCACCTGGATGGTCACCTGGCCCGGCAGGTGCGGGGGCCCCGGGAGGCCCCCCCCAGCCGCCCCGGCCCCCGCCGCGCCCCCGGCCTTGCAGCGGGACGCGCGGATCATGGAGAAGTGCTCGGCCGCCGACAGGATCTCGTGCTTGGCCATCTCCACGTCCTCGCGGCGGCCCGTCACGATAAACACCGGCTCCTCCCCGCGCACCGGCGTCTTGATGTACGTGTTGGTCTTGGCGCGCAGGGCCTTGATCTTACACCCTGGAGAGAACGTGGAGCACTCATGAGGACGGGTCAGGTTACACGTGATCTCGTTTTCAGTCCATCATTTAAAAATGACGACTGATTATTGTGTCAAAAACAAAGAAAGTCTGTCATGAATACCATGAAACTGCAGCTTCAGCCAGTTCAGCTAGATACACATGCAAAGACTGACCTTTCAGGTCTTCTGTAGCCTAAAGGTTAATTGCTGTTTATACATATTTTATTTGTTATAAATCCAAACCTACCGCCTATCACTTCGGACGAGGGTAACTAGCTAAATTTACATAACCAAAAGGTGTAGCTGCTGATCAAGCCCAAATGTAAAACAACGAGAAAAGCCAACTGTTGTTTAACACAGTAAATGTATCGCTATTTCTGACCAGTTAATAGTAGCATTCCGTATTACAGGTTTATTGAGTCAAGAAAAACAAAGTTCGGCGGGCAAATTCTCACATCACCGAATTAGGGTAGCTTTTTATCCTGGATAATTTTGCACTGTCCCTTTAAGAGTGCGCTTGTGAAACAACCAATTGGAAACGGCCTCCGTGATGTCATTCTAAGGGACAGAAAGCATGGTACTTTCAAACAAAGGGAACCAGGCGATAAAACCACATTGCAGTATGGATGGGCCAATTCCGATTCAAATTAGTTTTAATGTTCATATTGGATCATTTGAAAAAGTACTGCATCGCAGATTTACTGGTTCCACGATCCAACCATGTATTCCCGATTGAGGAAATCTTACAACGCCCATAATGTACAAACGCCCCTCACTGACGTTTCTATACTGCAATAGACGTACCGTAGTGCATTACTGGTGTAATTAAACTGCGTACTTATAATATGAATTTTATTGAACCAAGTGAACTATGTTTTCACTTTTGGCTGCAATAACGCAAACCAAAACATTATCTAGGTAGCTATGAGTTGGTTTCCTTTGTTCGTGGTAGCATGCAGACATGCCCAGACTACCACAATCTGTCGCTTTGTCTGTCTATACTCCTCCCCCCTCCTTCACAACCATGTTCGCTAACCATCCTTACTGTAACCTAATTTAAAACAGATGTGGCTAGATAAATAAGTTATAGTCTAGATGATGATATAGCGGACCGATGCAATGCGTCTATGGAGTAATCTAGCCCGAGAAACACGCCCTACAAAACAGTAAATACTGAACTAGGCCGCCGTGAAAAAGCGTTGAAACTTTTCAGCGCTGCAACAGTCGCACCCTGCTGCAGTAACGGCACTTGGAGGCTAGCATACAAACAAAGACGGGCATTCTCCTTTTTTCACATTACTCTCCAAATGAGTTCAAAACTGGGGACAATGCGTTTTATCTGTTAGGTGGCTATATTACCAGTAAAATACAAATTTGTTATGGATAGTTAAATGTGGACAATGTTAAAAGCAAACCACATGTGCACGGGCAGCTAAAGTTTAGCCTAGTATCCCTGCGGTTACAAGCAGCAAGATGGTCAGTGCAGTTGGCGGCATTAGATGTGACGCTAGCTAACTGCTACAGTATTAATTAACACCGGGTTTTCATTCTAACATGTGTAAACTATACATACCGCAGTGTAGTTAGGAAGCAGTCAGACAACCATTTAACGTTGCAACTGGACTCGTGTATTTTACACAAACGATTCTGGCACGACAGCTTAAATTCTGCGTGGCAGAAGAGCAACTTTGACAGGACAGCTGGGAGCTAACGTTAGTGATAACTGGTAACGGGGGCCCATTGCATTGGATAAGTTTACCAAGGCGCAATATGTTCAGTCACAAAATGCACAAAGCATATAACAGTTATTTTATATGTCCAGCAAAACGGGTGGCTCGCCAGCCAAGATTCATCTTACCTTGCCGCCCCACGATTTCAGCAACATGCTCAGAACTAGGAACTGGAACACATTCCGTCATGTTAACGCTCCTCTTTCGCCCACAGAGGACGGAGCTCGGCTCCCCGAGCACGGCGTGAGCGTGCGGGCCGGTAATGTGGAATCCACCCGAGCCGTAGTACTCCGGGGGTGGGGAGCAAGAAGACGGGGATCCCACCGAGCCTCCGGGGTGTTCAAGCATCTGTAAGCCGACGAAGCCCCCTACACCGTTGCACGCATCGGAGTTGGAGTCCGGTGTGTCATGGGAATCGACTAGCCCTCCCTCGCCACCACAGTCTGCCTTTTCAACAGCCACGAGAGATAATTGATCGAGGGTGAAGCAGAGCGCCTCCTGATGTTCTTCGTCTCTGGAGTCCGTCTCCATTTCCCCGGGCAGAACGACTCCAGCGTGTAGGCTCTTCACCACCATCTCATTCTCCATAAGATATGCCTGCGTGGATCTGGGAGCTAGACAGAGTCCCTGAGTTTGATCATGCAATTTTGGGTGAAACAGTGACAGTCTTACTCCAGCACAATACACTAAATTCTGAAGTAACAAAGCACGTTTAAACTCACGGGTTGGGACTCTAAAACAGTGCACAGTAGTATTTTTTGTTCTTTCTACGACGCCTATTTTCTTCCAGGTGACCAGCTTGACAGTCCTGTTGTGCGCTCTATTTTAACATTCTGCGCTCATTTCGTACGTGTTGGTTTCAAGTATTGCCTCTAGCGCTAGCTGTCACAATTGTTGAGTTTCGGTCTTGTCAACTTGTGACTCAGGTCGAGTCTTGTTCCTTGTCCTCGTGAAAACAGGGATGCTGTTAAAGTAACGAAAACAATGGAATCTGGTTTCAATTTATTGGCAAATTAAATGGTGTTTACAAACAATAAGCGAGCCATCTAGCAAGCTGTCATGTTATATAGCCTTTGTCTAATGAAATAACGTAACAAGCGCGCAAACCAGAGTTTAGCTAACCTTACATAGCTAGAAGTGGCTGTTCAGGCATTTCTGTGCTATAATAGAACAATGCATTTTTGCGGTTAGACGTTAATACTAGTTACGTTGGCAACGCAACGTTAACTCACTTTTCCTCCTTACCACTTCCCTTGTGTCTCGCTTTTCTTAAAATCAGGACTGCAGTACGTGTAACGCTAAGTAGCAAACTAGCTAGCGGTCAGCTAATTTGGGGGCGTTGGAAAAATCATGGGCTAGACGGGATAACCGTTAAACACCTAGTACGATTTTCAGCCTCTTCAAATACTATTTTTCCAACTATCTTATAACAAGGAACCCACTCTTACATCTCACTATAAATATATCAAGTTAGCTACTTGCCTGTTTTCTAACCTATCTTCTCTCCGCCGTCTTTGTTTCGGCAGGCGCATGCCGCTCTGCCCGTCTCCCCGCACACAGCACTGACGTCAGCCGCGACACAACAATAGGTTCAAAGGCCATGCGACTCCAGCTCTCCTTGTAGGAAGCGCCCGACCAAGGTTGGAACTGGGGTTATGTGTTGTCGATCACCTTTAGATGTAACTATTTATTGTTTCTGTTCAAAACCTAATAAACACCAAAAATCTGGACATCCAGCAACACAACACCGGTCACAGCAGAAAACGTTAACCCTTTTTTGACCAGTCTGGCATACCTTTGCAGATGGTGGCAAGCCAGCAAACTAGCCACACCGTCATGATAGCAACCTTAGTAGTAACATAACACAAGCCAAACAAATCACTTTAGTTGAATAAATACTAAATCAATTCTATTTAGAATTCTAAATACAATCAATTTTTTTATGAAAGCCATGTCAACTGAAGTTTAGTGTTGTTCACTAACGAATAAATAGGAGGAAATCACGATCCGATACCCGTGGTCCGAGCCGAGAGCTCACTAAGTCCTTAAGTTTGTAATTGAAACAATTCGATTTGAAGTGGCTAAAGTGGACTTATCAACTCATAAAAGAATGCGTTACAAGCGTTTTTATACTTCCTTAACTTCCTAAGGACATCTGTGCTAACCAGAGTTTTTATGCATGTGCATACAACAGCCATTTAAAGGATTCTGTCAGGGGCTTCTAGCATAGTTTGCCATTATGTAAATATCGTTCAGCTAAAATAAAATTAAAATTAAACTGGGTGAAAAACTGCACACAGTAGGCTTCCCAGAGTGGTAACTACTAGAGCAGTTGCTTCAATCAAATGTTCAAATTTGGAACTAGCAATATGAATGAGGCCATGAAACATGACAAGTATCACATCATAATCAACTGAACAAGACCAACACACAAAAAAAGGCATACTCTGAAGATATACACAGACATTTTAATCAGTTACTTGTCAATTTTATAAAAGGTAAGTTGGCCTGCTGATGTTGAACACAAACTGTGTTTTACATTCCCTAGTGAAATCCAATTGCAAGCTTGTTTTAACTTCTCTAATGTCACAAAACACAGATTGAATAGAGAACATTTGCACTCCTGGCTGAATTTCTTTGTGTGCAATTAAAAGGTAAGTCCTCACACTACTTCTTGCAAAAAAGCATAATTACCATCCTGCTGAAATTCTTCAAGCACCACACTCGTATCCTTAAAAAAATAAATTGTTTTTTGCAAGGAGGAGTTTGTAGAACATCTATTCAAAAGAAATTGAACCTTACAATTTCACTCTCACCAAAAGGTTAAAACAGAAGTGATGTGCTTCACTAATTTAGTGGAGGACTCAGTTGTCTGATCGTGTCTATACGGTCACTTCACTCTGGGATCATGTGAAACATTTCCACGTCTTGCCTACGCCATTTAACAAAGTTGATGCGGCATCGCGATCTGCTACCAAACATACTGCACTACAGGAAAAAAAAAAAAAAGAGCTGGTGGGGGTAGGCAGCATTGGCAATGGCATGAATCATTTATACAAAGTGTTTACTTAAAGGTAGGACATGAATTGACAAAAAGGAATATCCTCGAACTGGAAACAATGAACTCCAGTTAGCACCGTTCCACGAACAAAGCGTTTCCGAGCAGTACAACACAACACCTTGGGGCAGCGCCGCACGACCTGGGTAGCTCTGCGCCCGCGGGAATAAGTTAGGGCCATCTGTAACTGAGAAGCGATCAATTGTCCAGCAAAGTCATAACCCAGTTACGACCACAACACGACCGTCGAGGAAACGTGGGGATAACAACAGATTGTGCAGCATGGTTACATAGCAGCTAATACGGTCTGAGCGGACTGGGGAGTCCGTGTGAGAGCAATAACACACACAACACTTCCTGTAACGTTCTGACACTGCAAAACGATCCTTGACAAAATTATCTTTGCTCTGGGCAGTACCAGGGAACGAACTGATTTAAATGGATTACCCCAGTGTGGAAATGGCATTGTTAAAAATAACAAAATAAAAACACGCATTTCCAACATTCACGTACTTGTACCAGAGCCCATCAGGAAAGCCACCTTTATCCAATAAATCCATACAAGCTAAAGGCTTAAGTGGCACCGTGCACATCTCCATACATATACCATCACAAACTTTATCAAAGACTTTTCCCACATACATTAAAGAGTGGCATACAAATCCAGTGTTCACGTATTTGTTTTGGATTCAAACACTTTTCTGTGCTCTATTGATCTTGCCTGGTGTAACTGAGCCTGCCAGTAGGACCAGAAGGTGGGGTTTGCACTTTCTGAGAGTATTTCATTGGTTCCAATACACCAGACAAGATCAGTAAAGTGCAGAAAAGTATCTGAATCCAAAACAAATATGTATTTGATCCAGGTCTGATGGCTACCCCAGGAGGGTTTCTTACCGTGTATGTAAAACTGATGAGGCTAGGAGAAAGAATGCTATGCACCATGCAATGCTATGCTATGTAAATTACACTGCAGTCCTCCAATGTGGCAAATTAATCCTTTATACTTCTAATATTCATTTTTCTTTCTTGCATTCAAGTTAAGGAGGTTCCCAATGAAATGAAAGATGAACTGTTAAAAAAATCTCCATCTTTAGCATACTCTACCAACGTCCATAAAAACAGATGTGTATAAAACACAAGAAATTTAAAAAACAACAACGATGGATTTGAAAACCGACTGTAACTTCTCTCCCATTTCTTTGCACCGTTAACAACGTGTGTGCGTGGGTGTGTGTGTGTGTGTCTGCATGTGTGTGTTTTCCATTACTAATCAATTTGATTGAGGATAGTAGCAAGTGTTTTTCCAGCAGTGAAGCCAGAAGTTCACAAGCTGTGCTGGGGTCAGGGCGGAGTCCGCCAGGGATCCTTTGGGGACAGAGGAAGAGGATGAAGATGAGGAAGGCAGTTTCTTTTTTGGGGGGGCTCATAAAAGGGTCCTGGGGTCAGGGTCTGGTGAAGGCATGAGGGGACTCCCATGTTCCAGGCTGCTCTACAGCGCCCCCTAACCCTACGGGACAGAAAACACACCGTCATGAGCAAGATCCTCATTATCTCCACACTACAGACAAAGAGCTGCATATGCAAGCTCTCAGTTCATTTACTAAATCACTTAAACAGAGGAAAGAAAGAAGGAAGAAGAAAAAGAAGCAAGAAGAAAAAGAAAGAAGAAAAATGTATTTCAGACAAAAATAACTTACATGGAACGAGAAGTAGCCTTAGTTTCCATGGGACACATCTTGTTCTGTAATGGCAGACATGAGATATTAGGATTACCTAGTAGCGATTTAATCTGGACCTACGAGCAGGCAAATGGAATGACTACAACCTCTTCTCCTTACCAGGTCTAACACACAACACACTTAAGCTACAGTAGGGAGGGGGGGGGGAAACACCTGCTTGCAATAGGGGCTTGACTGTAAAAAACACTTTCACTAAACTTTCTTTCATATTCCCTAGCCGAAATATAATGGTATTCTCCATTAGGATGAAGGGGATAAATGCCCTGGGTGAAATCCATGTTCCCTAGCAGAGACAACCAACCTTCCTTCAGTTTTAATGCTCGGACTCCTGATATACCGGCCTGGTATACTTCCTCGTTTCTCTGTACTTTACCTCTTCTGTACACTACCTGGCCTCACTTTCAAGCTAATAATCTGACAATATTAGGCACCTGAACAGGTTGACCACTGGAAAGTGAGACTAAGTCTGCTCAATCCTCTGGGGATATGCTATGGTAATGAACCAATGGTCAGTTGCCATTTCTGATCATCACAATTTTGAGTAGGTGGAGTTCCAACTGTAGATGACGACTGAAGCTCTAACCTGTAATAGGATGCAGCCTAAATCTCGTTTCATCCAACCAGCTCTCACAAACTACGTTCCCTTTCCAGATTCTCCAGAGCAGGAGTGTCAAACTGAATTCCTGTGAGCAGGTATGTGCACTTTCCTTTCAATCAGCAGATACGTTAAGGTCCTGCAAAAAAGGTATGTGGATTTTCCAGCCAATCAAAGGCTTAATTATGCCACTGGAGCTGAAGCACACCGTAAAACAAGGACTGGAATCTGAAAGCGTACTCTGGAGTTGGACCATGCTGAGCGCTGTACCTCTGCTATACCGCCTCCATGTCATCGTTGTCGTTCCCCTCCTCCTTGCAGTCCCCATCGCTGGAAGCTTCTTCCACGTGAGCCAACATGTCAGCCATCAGGGCCTCCTCCAACCTCTTCCTCACACTGTACACCAGCTCCTCCTGCTTCCTGAAGTGGCAAACACAGAAAGGATGAACAGGACACTGAAAATGTCCCCTTTTTATTTAAACAAGCAGGACAGTGGTCCGAACTTCAGGGTAAACAAAGAGTATAGCTCATTTACAATCATCAAAATCAAAGATACACGACTACATTCTACAAGAGTGTTTGTCAATATTTCAGAGAGTGTGATGTTTTCAACCACCAAGCAAAGGAGACCAAAGATTTTAAAACATCAAAACACACAACTGAAATTTTTAATATATACAAGGCACAGTGCAAATCATGATGCCCCACCAGTGAACACTTCACGCGAGAGTGGCAGGAGAGCCAATGTCATCCTGAATACAATGCGTAGAAATAAAAGCTGGGACTGCGAGATTCAGAAAACGTTTCTTCTGACCGACGTGCTCCGTGACTGGTTGGGTCTCCCACGGCGACGGTAACCACGGCAGCGTTCTGAGCCCAGTCACGGTCATCAGGCTCCGGGTCCGTACCTGATGTCCTCGTCAGTGACGATGAAGGCCTTGCAGAGGGGCTGGGACGTGTTGAGCCACACCCCCGGGTTCTTCTCCACCGCGGCCGACAGCTGGCCGGTGATGGGGGCGGCGCTGGTGTGCAGGGCGCTGGCGATGGCCGACAGGAGGGTCTTATCTGTGCATCCAGGGCCAACACCTGGGTGGAAGGTAGAGAGGGAGAGATGGAGAGAGAGAGAGAGAGAGGGAGGGAGAGATAGAGAGAGAGAGAGGGGGAGGAAGGGAGGGTTAGGGAGTGAGAGAGAGGGAGGGAGGAAGGGAAGGAGGAAGGGAGGGAGGGAAGGAGGAAGGAAGGAAGGGAGAGATGGTGGAAGGGAGGGAGATGGGAAAAAAGGGAAAGAAGGTAGAGTGGAGGAGGGAGAGAGACACATACTTCAGAGACTCAAAGAAAAATGCCCCTGTATGCTGGGGGAGGAAACTGAACGTGCTGCACTGATTACACCGTATGTCACTATCAGTTCATTTCACTTGCCCAGGAGTGTTCCTTTTTATTTTTCTTCTTTATTTACACCATTTCAACTGTATCAAATCTGTTTGTCTAATGTTTTATTGCAGCGCTCAGGCAATATGGTCATATGAAGACATGCCAGTAAAGCATTACTCAATGGTGGTGGCGGCTGAAGCTAAGTCTAACCTATAATAGAATGCTGGCTAAAACTCGCTTCATCCAATCATCTCTCACAAACTAAATTCCCTTTCCAGGCGCTCTGGAGCAGGGGTGTCAAACTGAGTTCCTGCAATCAAGTATTGTGGTTTACTTCCAATCAGAAGCCAATTATGGTCCAGAGTACAAGGTGTGAAGACTCTTTAGCCAATCAAAGACTTAAACGAATTACTGGTGCTGAAACATGGCAAATTGATTTTACAGCGCAGTCCAGTCACAACATTTGCAGAGCCCCCCCAATTCATTCGAAAGCCTTCACTCCCACCTCCTCTATAGCGTACACCAAATCAATAATATCAGCAGAACACGTTTCTTACAAATACACGCTTTCTAGACAGTGTGTCCATCAGCCTGAGCAAAGTATGTAGTAGTAAAGCGGGAGATGTGCTTATTTGAAATGAGAAGGCTGAATGTCGGAACATAAAAGGGCGGCAGTGCAGTATTATGGGTAAGGTATTGGTCTTGTAACCTAAAGGTCACAGGATCAATTCCCAGATAAGATACACTGCTGTTGTACCACTGAGCAAGGTACTTAACCTGCATTACTTCAGTATATATCCAGCTGTATAAATGGATGAGATGTAAATGCTTTGTAAAAAGTTGTGCAAGTCACTCTGGATAAGAGCGTCTGCTAAATGCCGGTAATGTAATGTAATGTAATGTAAAAGAACAAGACCCTCCCGGAGGCCTCAGCCATTTTGGCTCACCCTGGAGGCCCTTGGGCAGATCCATGGTCTTCACCAGCTCCTCTGCGATGTCGAAAGCATTCAGGCCGCTCAGCTTCTTCTCCCAGAAGAGCTGGAGGCACAGAGAAATCAAAAGGAAGCGTGCAGCCACAGCTGGGACCATGAGGCCTACACGCAACCAACCGACAAGCAGGAACACACGGGGTGCACCGACTGGCTAAGAGGTCACCTGGAGGCCGACAGTCCAAAGTCCGGACCCCAGGCTACTAAGACTGACCAAATAAGACATGGGTGCTCCTATTCACAATAAATCAACAACTACAGTAAAATTAAGTTTAAAATTAAGGAATTAAGCTTTCAGCTGTGTTGCTAATTCTCAGCGTGATAAAAAAAAAAAAAAAAGGAAATGTGCATTGCGAGGCCTTTACCTGTCTGGGCTGGTCGATGGCTTTCTGAGGGTCCGTCTTCACCTTGTTGCTGGGGTGATTGGTAACCTTGGTGACGGGCTGTTTGAAGATGGAGGCCGTCTGCCTCACTGGCAGCGATGTGTTCAGGTCCGGCTTGCCCTTCAGAGCAAAAGACAGAGGAGCACGTCAAGAGCGTGACCCCAGTCACACTGCATAACACTGTCTCACTACCGCCTAAGCCTGCTGACTGTGCCCCCTGGCACCTCTAACTGTGCCAAGCGCTGCACTACATTACCCTGCCCCTATAAACTCCACTATCTTTACCAAACAAATTGGACTTCAAATACTCCAGTTGGTTTATTACCTCATCTGTAACATGCTCAACCCATTCTTTTTTTTTTGCTGCGATAAAATCCCTAATTATATTTCTGTTACTCTACCACTATGTTATACCAGGCTGGCCAGTAGAGAATGGGCTCCCCCTCTATAAATTGGTTTTCCCGAGATTTCATCCCATCTGGGAGTTTTTTCTCACTTCCGTTTGAGGCTTTTTTTTCCCGCGAGGAGTTTTTTTTTTTTTTTTTTTTTTTTTTTTTTTTTACCTCGTGCTCACAATTTGGGGCTTCAGGTCTGGTTCTATGCTTGTTTTTTGTTCTTTTCTGCCACTCTGTAAAGTGTCTTTGAGACAGTTTTCTATAAAAAGCGCTATGTAAATAAAACTGATTTGATTTGACTATACAACATGGCTGCCTCTTCCCATCTGGGCCCTCCATTGCCACTGCTCTTCTTGGCATGTTTGTGCTCTGGGCAATTTTTCCGTAGGCCAACTGCCATTTGGCCACTACTACTCTTAAGCCTTCACAGACCAACCAGTAGTGTCACATTTCAAGTTACAATATCGACAAAACCATGCAAGGTTGTTTGGACATTCCCGTTAATGTTAGCCACATGATATTCAGTAGCTGGCTAGGTCAGTCACTGAATTAGTCCTGTAAACTGCTTTTTGTAATAAGTATTTTCAAAATACCACAAATTTACACAGATAAACACAGATTTAACAAAAAAAAACTAATTTGTGATGTCATAAATGCTGCAAAAAAACTAAAACAAAAAAAATGAATACATTTTTTAAAAAAAGCAAAAGAGAAACCTTGTTTTGGTTGTTATTGTCGTAGCGTAGCCTCTGTCGGTTCTTGTTGAGTTTGCTCATCAGCATCTTCCCCGTGCGGAAGTCAAAGGAGCTGAGGTCCATGGAGTTGCCCAGGTAACGGGCCAGCTGGGGCTTGCTCCGGAACTTCTTGCCAGTGGGGCTGGGAAGGGGCGAAGGGAAACAGTACAGATTACCAAACTTTTACCCATTTTCATTTGCGTTATTTTGGGGGGGGGGGGGGAGGGAGGGGGGGGCTGGGGTGTAGGGGATCAGCTGATATAAAGCATACAAAGCAGAGGCCCACTACTCTCAAACACAAACGATTTATCGGCCATTTGTTTATTTCTTTTTTTGCATTCATATACCCACCACTTGCTTTCTGTCGAAAAGACAGAGAGGACACAATGCGCACACACACATGCAAACATAAAAAGGCGGATCGGCGCAACAGAACTGAGGGGAGACACGCAAGCCCCCCACGCACTTCAGTGAAGAAACACAAACATCACACGTGAGCACAATCGCATGCGCGCGCCAGTCCTGTGATTCTCAAAGGCCGCCGTCTTGATGCAATGAGAAATGAACCGAAGACCAGAAACTAATCAACAACAACATCCGTCCACCCGTCACAAAATGTAGAATGAACGAGCAATTGTATGAAGCCTATCAAGACAGCGCAATCCAGGTGTGGTGGGTTGATAAATTATTTGTTGCAATTTTACCGTATCAATCACATAAAGACGCTAACGACCGTAGCCACGAACCCAGACTGCCTTAATTGTTTAGCCTTTCATGAAACTTATCAGTCTATTAATGAAAAAAATCAATTTGTATTGTCAAATGTACATCGACTGATGCTCAGATGGAGGTGTTTAGTTCACCGTAGTAGGGGATGGTGAGATAGCCAGAGAATTTAGCAACCAGGGCAAACCCTTTGCTTTACGTGCCATGAGATTAGTTAATGACCTTTCAAGTCTGAACGGTTCAGACACATTTTAGTTTCTTACAGCATAGTTTCCCGTTCACAGTACTGGCAAACCTACTTTACAACCAACAATACGTACTTCTTGCAGCGAACCTGGTCAACCAAGTACCAGCCTGGAAACTACACACAGCTGTACTTTGTTCACAACATAAGACTGCTTGTGCCTGCATTTCATTTATTTATTTATTAAGTCACAGTCACCATGGGAAAATAAAAATTTGGTTACTTCTTGATCTAGGCCCATCACCTACAACAAAACACTACATTACCTCAGACCTTTTTTTTTTTTTTTTTTAAAGCAATAATTCTCTGTATAAACACACTCAGAACAGCATGTAACCTGTGTGAAAGGCATGAATTTAACTGCCGCGAAAGGAAGGACATATTCATGCAGACATTCTATACAACTGACGACCCGTGAGCAGATTTGCAATGCGCCATAGAAATGGACACAGAGCAACGGAACTTTTGCACTCTTTCTGTAGTTACACACAAAGAAACGTTGTTCTTCCGCAAGGGACAATTCAGTCATGGCAAACTGTCACAAAGCCAAAGCAAGCAAGCTAACTCCCCCTAGCACTTCGTGTCGTAAAAAAATAAAAACTCTCTACGAATTGATATCCACGACGCAAACACACATTTTAAATGTAACTTTAACGGTGCTTAATTAAATTGAATGAGTTAGTAGTTGCAGAACTGCCAGCTGTATATATGACACAATGGCGCGTGCGATCCTCGAACAGTAATACTGTGTGGTTGACAAAACAATGAGACGTCGTGCTTGCATACAACATGCATAAGTCTTTAGTTATGAACTTCGCTCAAATTTTTATCTTGCTAGCGTCCAATTCACCACCTTACTGTATAACTGAATGCATTTTCCGTGCACCACAGCACAGCATGGTAAATAAAATAAGATAATACGGTACCACAAACTATACACACGACCCGCCTCCCCCCTTCCTCGCCTCTGCTCCTCCTCCTCTTCCTCGCTTCTGCTAGAAAAAAGAACAGCGCGTGTCGTTTCCTGAGCATGGTTAGCTTGAGCACGTGAAGTCAATAAAAACGTAAATCCCCACCCTCCTTACAAATAAATTCCTTTTCGAACAACGCAGGTTAGTTTGCCAACAACCCTAGCAGGCAGCATAAACAATTGCTGGGATGGCAGGTATGCCATCCCGCCAAGTTACGCCTTTTTAGTTTACATTACCTAGCGATCTAGAACTAACTGGCTAGCTCCCTAGCTAGCAAGAGGCTGTTGCAATCCATAGCTTGGCTACGTCGCTCGCAGAGCAGCAAGCTTGTTACACTGTTAATCCAGCTCGTACAATTAAGCGATCAGTGTTACAAAGTAGCCAACGCTACAGGTAGCTAGCCAGTTAGTTGCAAACTATATAGCACTCCAACTTTGGTCTAAATCCCCCTCCCCTTGCTAACTTGCTACGTTTGCTAGCTACATCCCAAATCCCCATCCAGCCCCGACCCCCTATCCAATACTACCCAGAAATCTGCACGATAACACCCTCTCCTCTTCTCTCAGTACCTAAAATAATAGACATCGCTTTTCCCCGCAGACAAACCCGACTTTCTGGTCACTTCTTCCCTTTTCCAGCCCTTGGGGAGAGCCAAGCACTCCCACCTTTTCCTTTCCATGGTTCTCCCGGGTTTTATCCGCCGAAGTGGAGACGCTTCTTTATTAAAGCGATACTGTCTCTAAGAGGTTTGATGGGTTGTATTTATTAATTTTGTTTTCAAGAAATACTCTGAAAACGCCTTATGCTAAGATTTCGTTCATCGCGTCGACATAATTGTCTTGCTCCCCCTCACTATTTCTCTGATCTTTCTTTCCAATATCACATCTCTTTGTCGCCGAGCAGATCGCTCCGCCGTTTTTGCCACATCACTACCTGCCTGTCTCACGGGGGCAAAGAAGGATACCTCCGCTGGACTCCAAATACAGTGTAATGCGTTTAAAAGCCGAGTTATGTCTAATGTATGATACTTTACATAAATCCATAAACGGCCACGATCATGTCACGAATTTATAAATAACTGCATAAATGGGTTGCGATACCCAGGCAATGTGAAACAGCCTAAGATTTGCCCGAAAATGAACACTCAGTGCTATTGCACATTTTAAGAGTGTAGATAACATTAACGTTAGCTGGCTAGCTAACTAGAAGACTGGCATTGTCAAAGGTAGGAAAGTGAGGACGTTAAAAACAAATGATTTTCTGTAACGTTTACTACGACAAAACCTCAAAGTTTTCATTTAATACCAGAGGTCAAATAATGATAGGGAAAGCAAAATTTGCTAAATGAGACGACACTATAAGCCAAATTTAGAGCTGCTGTCTTGTCATAGCAACAAAGCACGTAACTTGACCAATTACACGAATAAAGCAAATCCACGAATCAAATAACTGTCTGCACGCATACATAATATGCACATTGCATGAATTACATTGATGTACACTAGCAAAGGGACATATTATGCTTGTTTGTTTTTGTTATATTGCTATAATTATGGATAACACAATGAGATGCAATGTCAGTTATCTATTTTTATTGTTCGTTTCAGCAGTACAAGAAGGGGATAGATGATAGAAATTAGGTCCGCCTCCTTATTTAATACTTTTCAGTGATGAAACAGTTTCTCAAAATGTAATCATTTTAAGCAAGCGGTGATATATGATATTTAAAATCAAATAATCTCCCCTATATTTTATAAGAGGCGCACATTGTGTAGCCTATTCTCCGGCTCATTTGCAGTCAAAGACGACAGCAGGAGAGACCTGCGAAAAGCTTTCTGACACACAAGTCTTTACCGCGATAGCACACACTTTAAAACCGGCGAAGGATACAGGTTGGTGAGGACATCAATTGTTAAGATATAAATTGGTATATTGCATTAATTGTTATTCGCACGACGGTACTTACTCGTTTTTGTCCATCTCGCATAGTATTTCGAATTCTCCCTTTCGGCGTGTTTTAATCCCTTCTCCCCTTCCCTCTCTTATTCCCCTCCCCCTTCGACGAGAGAAACGAAGGACACCGTCGTCGCATGTAAGTAGTGCAGAAAAACGGTGCCAGATAAAAACGGACTGGTGATAGACAGAGAAGGGGGGGGGGGGGCCCCCGGAAGGTACGGCGTGCGTACTTCGCAGGATTAACAAAGAACACTAGACAGGGCTTGCCATAGGGTTTCCCAGGCAACACCGAATTGTGCCAGCGCTGACTACATTTACGTACCACAACGTAGGCAATAACACTAATGTACTGGACGTTTTTTGAGTAGTGTACCTGAAAATATTATTATGCACCAAACGTAATTTGTCTTAAGGATAAGAATGTAAACATCCAAGATAGGAACATCACGTTAACATTTATTTGTCCAATTAGTCTTGTATGTTTCTAAACAATCGCATCTGAATGTGTAATATTACCAATTTGTTTTCATCATTTTAACTTGTAGCACTGTTTGGATTACCACACACAAATATTTTGGCACAATACAGATGTTTAAATTCCACAGTTAGAGTTATACACCAAGCAGAGATATGAACAAAGTTTTAACCAAATATTGACCTCATATGTGTGTAACTGAAATCTGTACCTTTATTTCTTGAGTGGCAGCTGCAGTTTAATTTCAAAAACATTGTGCGAGATACACCTTTGTTAAGTGTGAGAAAAACTGAATTAAAGTGGCTGTTATTAACAGAATTTAGAGTCAGCTATTCTACTGCAGTGTCTGCACTCAGGTTAGATATACATGACCAACTTTGTAAAATTTTACAAATCAATTTATGTTGTCCAATGATAACTTGCAATAGCAGAAACAGTGAAAAAGTTCCTGTAAATTTTGGATCTCTTTGCCTGCACAGAAAGAGTACATAGATGTTCTTGGTCGTAAATACAGACCAAAATAACAAGCCAATGGCTTAATTTCAAATTCGTATCTAAATCTTGTGGGTTTTCAAGGAAAATATAATATTAAAGAACGTTCTGATCACTTTCCAACATTTTACTGGAACGGACCCTACGGTTATTTCTTAAACATACAAATGTTTGGTGGCTGTGTAATTACAGAGACATGACAGGTTTAGAGATAGGATAGAAAGGTTTATTCACAGAAATAACGAAAAATAAGAAATTGATATTCAATGCAATGCAAGTCCACAGGATGTGGCGAGTCAGAACATCATACATCAACCGGAGCTGGTCAAGCTCATCCTGCAAAGAGGCACACAGACAGGACATTAATCAACATAAGAGAACATGATGATCACACCATTAACAGTGCTGCTAGTTATCACATCCCATGAACTGGCACCATAAGATGCATTCATTTTGCTTCTTTGTAAGGACTGTTCTGCCATCTACTGGCCAGAAAACACACATACACAGCTGCACGGTCATTTTTTTTTGGCTATCCACTGATTTTTGTATTGAATTTAAAGGAAATATGGCACTGGAATTAACTGTTGTTGAAATTCGTGTTTGGCAGCATCCACTTACCATTCGACAGTAAGGTGTGCCAAGCAGCTAATCATCTGTCTTGAACTTGCCATTGATATAGGGCACATAGTCCAGAATCAGCCTCCAGTCTGTGAAGTGGACCACTGCCACTCCACCTACCACACCCCAGCCTGCCATCGTTGGTACCCTTGACAAAAAGGGAGGATAAAAAAAATACCTCAAAGGAAGTGCAAACATGAATGACATACATAGCTGACACACTAACTGTCAAACATATTAGTGTACTGTACTGTATGATCGATAGACCCAGTCTTTTTTTGTATCTCTCTCTCTCTCACACACACACACACACAAGATAAAAGTAAAATTATAATAGTAAACTGAGCCTCATAATACATTATGGAGTCTAAGAACACTATGTCACAGCTACTGCCATTTAGCACACACTTCTACGGTGTTCTACTGCTGTTTTCGATAGGAATGCAGGCTAAACAGCAGCAATTGTAATCGTAAACAGTAATCTTTATATAACAAGTAAACATTCATACTAAGGGGTAAACAGACACAAATGGCCAAAATCGATTGCCACGACAATACTGTAACGTGTCAAATATTTGTGCACGTTTTAGCAGTCATCTTTCGCGCACTTGTCTAGTAAGCTACTACAAATGACTGAATCTGTTCAGTTCTGCACGAAATTATCTACAGAGCGACTACCTATGACCTATTCCGTTCTGACGCCTGTTATCATCATTAGGGTTATTCGCCTGAGGACGTTAGGCATAATCGGCCTTGGAAGTTGCTTTTGACAAAATCGCCTTGTTGAGTGAAAACATTGATTGTTCGATAAATTACTACAATGAGGTTAGTTTAAAAACAGGTGAGCGACACATATCAAATGAATTTGCCAAAAGAAAGTCTGGACGCAATTAGTAAACATTGACTATCACAGGGCCAAATATGATCAATGTGCGGCATTTTCCGACTTTAGCTTACATTTTAAAAAAACACTGTGGATTCCATAGTATCATATTGTAAAAAAAAAACTTACCACGTCTTCAAGATGGAAACATATTTGGGTCCAATCAACTGTATTATTTTGTTTGGCATTTTCGAATCTGACCTTCTTCTGTCTTGTTTCGTGCGCGAGACCACAGATGGCTGCGCTAGGACCCCTCAAAGTTGTCCGGAGCGCCTGAATGAAATACGTCCTATCCCGATGGTATCATAGAGCCAGTTCAGTGCATAGAGCGTAAATAGGAACGTATATGCAGAGCAGTCTCTGGCGTGAACATGCATGTCGATGGTACTACCGTTTACTTTTCTTCTTCTTTTCGCATTTTAATGGTACCATGTTGTTGATTTTATTGTAAAGCACTTTGTAACGTCTGCTCTTGAAAGGTGCTATATAAATAAACGTATTATTATTATTATTACTACATTCAACCCTGGAAAGCGTATTACTGCCGATTACCGGACATTTTCACACTGCAAAAAAAAAAAAAAAAAAACTGATTTACACCCTGGCGGGTAATCCAGCAGAGAAAAGGCCAAAAAAAAGGCCAAGACTATGCTATACACATCTCTCTACCATTCTGCTGGACTCATGATAGTTCTCGAAGTCCACTACCTCATTTCCCTCTATGCCCACATGTGCTGGCACACAGAAAAACCCCACCTCACATGCCAGTGACACACTCTGTGCAAGATCAACATTAGACCAACAGCTGATCCAGACAAGCTTTTCACCTCCTTTCTTTAATAAAAGAAAGTGCAGCTGCGAAGTCTGAGCAGATCACCGCTTGCAAAAATAAGTACTAAGTTTATATTTTATTTTAGCAATAACAAATAGCAAGTAACAAATAAAGTTATTTAATGACACTACATAATTTTGAAAGGCTATAAGCAATTGTCATTTTTTTTTTTTTTTTTTTTTTTACATGCTAATGTAAAATCTCTAAATCTCCACTACCAGGCAGTATAATGAATTCCCGTCTTCCACAGACAGAAAAGAAAACAACACTATGGCTCACCTAATACAGAGCATTTCACATTCTGTTTACAAGACCTGCCTATATCTAAGTTTATCCACTTTCATTTTAAGAACCATCCTGGGTCTGGCAAAACGGCAAAGTGATGTACATAGCCTAGTCTTGGCTTTTTGTTCTCTACTGTATTACATGCGAGAGTGTAACGCCAAGTTATTATTTTGCTTAATAAAATGACAACGGTTAGAAAGAGAGTAGGAAGGATGGGAACACAATCCCTTGTGCAATTTAACTGCTCTGCACAAATAAATATGGTTATATTTCCATGGTGAGATGTGTACAATCCCTGTTCTCCAATTGTACTCCAGATTCAGTGATATACCCAATAACAGATGCCAAGTCAGCCAAGGGGCAGAGTTAGCCAAATTGTAACGTGAACCAAAATTGGTTTTGTTTCAGTGTATTTGGTATGATCTTTCATATCAAAATCAAACAGATGAGAATTTTCTCTGCCAGCATATAATAATCTGCTGACACCATGTCCCTTTGGATTGTATGGCAGTCCAAATGTATATGCAGAAGAGGTGCACTTTTTTTAGGGTACAGTGCAGGCCAGCTGATCCCTACAGTCTTGTCATTTAGGGACAAAACTCCTATCCCATAGTTAACACAGACAAAATCAAATGAGACAAACCCAGGTCGTTTAAGGACCACTGCCTTTTAACCTTGTTGACAACTTTCAACGCGAGAAAAAAAAAAAAAAAAAAATTTGCAATTCACATTTGCAACTGAAAAGCGGTTTGGACGAGCACCAAAACGAAGAGAGGCTGAAAGGCACAGCGCTCGCAGACGCGTTAACACTCAGCTCACCATCTGGAGCGCTCATCGCCCAGAGGTCACGAGCCATTAAAAAGAGGACAGCTTGCTTTTCAGGTTACGGTAAAACCTTTATTACAATGTTTTCCTTTATTTTTTTATTAATTTTTTTTTTTTTTTTTTTTTTTTTTAAGTATACAAGTTTCAAAAGACAGACATTGAAAAAAGGTATAATTCTGTTATTAAAAATGGCACATTTATTGCTACATTACTGTTATATACAGGACAGTTCTCAATAGCTACTTTATATATAAAATAAAAATAAAAATAAAAAAAAAAAAAAAGAAATTGACTGGGATTGGAGGCACTGTAAGAAATCAACAGCAGACTGGTTTGTGTCCCCAGCAGTGGAGGCGCCAGGTTCTGTAGCAGTGTGTGCTACACACGGGAGGGTAAGACATACGGCCGACACCGCGCTGTATGCGCCTACAAATCAGCAACCACACCAAGCATGCTGGCTGCAGTGTACGAACGAAAATCTTAAGATTGCGTTTTTTTTTTTTTTTTAAGGTGGGGTGGGGTGGGGGGGTTAGGATGACAAGGAAAAACGAAATATTGTAGAGCATGTTAAGAGACTAAAAGAAATCTGAATGTGGGCTGAACCAGGAGATTGGGGGGGGGGGGCATCTACCATTACAGTGAAGCTATATCCTGAAGGAGGAACACTTAAGAGGTTTAAAATATGCGTTTATCCGGGCCGTGGACACCGGACTCCGTTTCCCAGACTGCAACGCTGGCCGTCGGAACACAGAACCGCTGACAGAAGCGGGCGTCTCTCCGAACCCAGTCGTGTTGTAAGCGGCACTGACCAGCTGTCGACACCAGTCGAGCGGCTATCGAACACGCAGGGGGAAAAAAAATAAAATAAAACAAAACAAAATTAAAATTTAAAATAAAAAGACACATAAAACAAGGACTTGACAAACATACTCCAATCGCTACCCAAGCAAGTAGGCAGGAGAAATGGTCGAATCCAGTTTAATTAAAAAAAGAACAAAACAAAAAAACAAAAATAAAGATCTACAAAACAAGTAACATTTTGCTCTTTTTTTTCCCCCCCAAAAAAACTTTGTATGTTCCATTACAATAGATGGACAGGAAAAAAATCCAATTCCCCCCATTCCTTCTTATATTTATTTTTCCTTTTATTAAGCCACGTTAAATAAAAAAAAAAGAAACACACTGGGTGTACCGCACATCTCCGCAACATATGACATTATGTTTTTTTTAATAAAAAAAACACCTGAAATAAAGGTTTAACTGAAAAAATGCTCAGGCACTGGTAAGGTATCACTTTCCCAACATGACATTTGAAGTCTTGAGAATGAAAAGGCCACATGATTGATTTTTTTTTTCCCCAACAAAAAATATATATATGTATATATATATGTATATATATATATATAAACCAACTTGCACACTCTGAGAGCTCTCCACGATATCACCACCAGTAAAACGAAGACGCACACTTCTTCCCGCGGCGGCCATCTTGTGCGGACGCCAGACATTCAGACCGAAGCAAGAAACGACCACAGGGAATGAACACTGCTGCATCAATACATCCTTTTGTTCAGCCCTCTCCCTTTTTACCCACAATGCCTCAGGACACAGAGTAGCCGCGGTGAGATACGCCGTTAGCCACCCCGAGGGTGGGGGGTGGGGGGGGGGGGGGGGGGGGGGGACGACGACAGATAAGCTCTTGCCACACCGAACTGAAATCAATACAATGACCACTGAGAGCCCCCCCGTTAACAAGTCTGAAAGTGAGAGCGCTCTCTCTGAACTGTACATTCAAACAGTTGCATAATTACCGCTGGGAGGATTTTTCCAGTCTCGCCTGTCGCTCGGCACCTGTCACTCAAGCCACACGGCGGACATATTGCCATTATAGATGCGAGCGCAGCGTTTCCGAACGCGCGCGCGCGCAAACACACACGGTCTTGGGAAAACGAGACAGTTTCCATTATGGATTATGACATCACCCCCTTCCCTTTTAAAGGAAATTACAATCTGGGGACCCGAATAGGAGAAATTTCCACTTCGTCACGATGCACGATGTTCCGATGTCTGTGCTCGCCGAACCACTGCCCACGTCTGTCCGGGGTCGCCCTTAAAAGACAGTTCATTTTTTCACCAACGAGCGCCAAAGTTCGTTTGAAAACTTTACATCATATTTTTTTTTTTTTTTTTTTTTTTTTTACAACTGGCAGGTAATCTGAAACGGGCAGTTTCCTGAAACACTCAGCCCACCTGCCCTTCCCGAAAATCTCACGCCTTCTCAAACAGAGACTTTGTAAATGTGAGCTCATATCCATAACAGGATGGTTTTTTTTCTTCTTCACTTTCTTAAGAAAAGAAATGACTGTCCAATCAAGAGGCAGTTTGAAAACACATCAAGAGCCATTTCATCCAATTCTCTGCTTCCTTCCCTCCCATTACAACACTCAATCTCAGGACTAGTTTTTTTTCTTTGTTTTTTTTTTTAATATCTAAAAATCTACATGGATATTCTAATAAAAATATATATTTAATTTTGCTCATCTTACATAAAATAACATCCCTACTTTTTTTTTTGTGTGTGTTTTTTTTAAACGCGTACGTGAACCGGACTGTTGGCTGGCTTGGTCTCAGGAGTGAGGGCGCGCGGGCGCGTGGCGGACGTGCTCGCACGCGGAGGGAAGGCCCAGCGTGGCGCACGCCAGGACGACGGCGGCGGGAAGCACTGTTCCACACGCTGCTTCACGGCGGGAGGGGGGCCGCGAGAGTCCCGAAATTCAGACGTGCGATTCCGTGGAAGGTTCTGGAAAAAATCAAATAAAAAATCTGCATTTTCTGTGGATGGGTGGGGTGGTGGGGGCGGGGACCAAGGCAGAGGGGATTCCCAGTTGGCCGTTTTTTTGTGACGCACAGAGTTCAGCGAATCTTCTCTGAGGAACCTTGAAACTGCGAGAAAAAAAGAAAGAAAAAAACCCCTCTCTCCTCCAAATTTTAGTCATTTGGGTTCGGTGTCCTTGGAAAGCACAGGGGGGCCGGGAGCGCTGGCACGAGGGTGCGGGGATTCGGCACAGAGAAGGTGCCCCCCCCCCCCCCCCCCCCCGCGCGGGACCCCTGGATCGAGACCCCCTGCCCCCCTCCCTCTTCCCGAGGGAGGGGGCGCTCTGATTACAGGCCGGCCGGTATCCACGGAAACCCCGCCTCCGCCACCTCCAGCCCCAAAGTGTTCCGTCATCCTCGGGCAGCGACAGGGGCGGTGCTGGCGGACCCAGCGCGAGCACTCTAAAACAGCGCTCCCCCTCTCCGCTGTCCCGCAGTCTCCAGCAGCGGGTCCCGCCTTCCTGATTCTGTGTGTGTGTGTGGGGAGGGGAGGGGGCACAATACTGTAGTCTCTCCACATCATCCCATCTGTGGAGTGGAAGAACAACTTTTCACAAAAAAAAAAAAAAAAAACCTCAAATCTGCTTCAGCAGTGCTGAAAGTAAGAAGTCCAGGCAGATAGGTGTCCCCTTAGTTTACGATGAAGAGACCAGGCCCACGCAGGAGAGGATGGGGGAGAGAAGTCCCCCCCCAAAAAACACTGGGGTCGGTGAATCCTGTTCAGAACCTTGCCTCACCATTGATAACGTTTCTGTGCTACGTGTAAGACTGTACCATTATCACCAGGGAATGACACTACCGAAACAAAAAAAAAATAAAATAAAAGAGTTCATATGAGCATTCCCAGACACATTTTGTTCCAAACATGTAAGCAATTTGTTTAAATGTCTCATATAAAACATGTAACAATTAGGCACAAATCCTTTTCAAATCCTTGAATTTTGTCGTTTGTCAGGTTCTCTTCCTCCAAGAAACACTCTCGGCAGTGTAAAAAAAAAAAAAGCCCGTTTGCTGCAGGCCTCTGTCAGGCTCTGTAAGGTTACAGACCCACGTACGTGTGTGTGTATATAAAAAAACCAGAAAGTCTTCACATTTACGCTGGTCGTCATGGTCACGAGTGCGGCCAATCGGCTGTGTCAGTTTTGGCAGGTGTGCGTGCGTGCGCGTGTGTGTGCGCCGTGTGAACGCGCATGCTTATTCACTCGCTCGTACACACGACAATGTGTGTGTACACACACATACCCACACACGCACGCACACACAGACGCGCGCACACACACACACACACACACACACACACACAGAGAAGAATGATGGGAGAAAAATATAAGGCCACATCTTCCAAGAGCCCAGGAAATTCCACAGGATCTGGGGAGAGACAGACAGCAGAAGTTAATCACCGCACTGGAAACCAGATGAGAAGCAGCTCCAGCCACGTCCGCGACTGTCACTGTGCACAAATCAAAATGGACGCCCACGATGAGGCAAACACCCGCATTCAATTTCTGTGATTGACAACCCAACCGGGGCGGCGGTGTAGCGTAAGTGGGTAAGGAACTGGGCTTGTAACCGAAAGGTCACAGGGTTCGATTCCTGGGTAAGGACACTGCCGTTGTATTCTTGAGCGAGTTACTTAACCTGCGTCGCTTCAGTATATATCCAGCCGTATAAATGGATGCAGTGTAAATCCGATGTAAAAAATCCTGTGTAAGTCGCTCTGGATAAGGGCGTCTGCTAAATGCCTGTAATGTAATGTAATGTAACCACAAATATGTTCCTTCATAACTGCACAGTGTGTGCGGAGTGCGAGATTCAGGGTTTTAGCCCCATAAAAGATGACCGGGGATTTGCGACTCACCCAGGTGTTACATATGGCTGACGGGGTTATGGCCGTCCCCTCCGTGGCCCGGGTGCCCCCCCGATAGCTGCATCTGGGGGTCCCCCACCACCCCGGACACCTTCTCCTCCTCCCGGCGCTTCAAACAGGCGGCCTTGGGGTTCAGGTTACGCTCTGGGGGGAGGGGAGGAGCAGACGTCAGTCCAGCGCGTATGTACAGAGCTCAGTTGGGCACACTCTGTTCCTAATTTGTAAACGCACATGCTAACACACATCTATATGCACGCACACACGCACACACACACACTAAAGTACTCATCCACAGACAACCGCTAGCACCAGCACACAAACAGAAGAAACATACAACACATATGTGCGCACACAGACACATGTGAACATGTGTGGGGGCACACAGTGACTGTGGGCACAGGGTAAGAGGGTGGGGGCACACAGTGACTGTGGGCACAGGGTAAGAGGGTGGGGGCACACAGTGACTGTGGGCACAGGGTAAGAGGGGGGGCACACAGTGACTGGGCACACAGGGTGGGATGTGCCTGCAGGGTAAAGGGGTGGCTGTGGGCAAGGGGGGGGGGGGCACACACTGTGCCCCCCAGGCTGTGGGTGCAGGGTATGGTCAGCCCGCTCACCCCGCACTTGCTGCTCCAGGTTGAGGATGACGTTGACGGCCTGGTGCAGGATCAGCAGTTTGGTCTGCGGCTTGTCGTTGCTCAGGTGCAGCTGGCACATGCGGCCCAGCTCCTTGAAGGCCTCGTTGATGTCTCGAACCCGCAGCCGCTCGCGGGCGTTGTTGGCCACCCGCCGCTCCTTCTCCCGCTCCATCTTCACCTCCGCCGGGAGGTCCTCGTCGTCCTCCTCGTCTTCATCTTGACTGTGAAAAAAGGAACAGGAATCAAACCTGCAGCTCCTCCAACAGGCAACGGGAGATCAGCAGCTAAAGTGACAAATTCTGCCGCTTGCGTGTCGCCCACGCGATTACAAACTGTTATTTTTATGCACAAGTTTATTTAGCTCTTCATTTCACCTCAGGAACGAGAAGTACACTCAGCACTAATTACAGAAACTGCTGACAATTTGCTATATGGAAAATAACAGCAGTTGTCGCGTGCAGGCGGGATAGGATGGAAAGGTGAAAGGTGGTTGGCAGAAAGCGACCATTGTTGTAGTTTCAATATAGCAACTTGTTAGCAACTTACTTTTAGAAGTACATAACAGCACATAACAGCTTGAAAATTCACGGTTGAGATAATAATGGGTGTAAATTCATGCTGCAGAACAAAATGTGAAACTCTCTTAGGCTTATGTTAACCACAGGCTTAATTTCTGCATAAATCAAGACCCCAATGGGGGGGAAGAAAAAAAATTGGGAATCTGACAAGGGAACCCACGGTTAAAAATTGCTAACTCACTTCCAGCTTTTAGGACTACAAACTGCAACACTCTATTAAAGTCTGTAAGCAAGCTGTGAGGTGGGGGCACACTGAGCATGAGGTGGTTGTGAGGGGGGGGGGGGTGCAGGTAATGTAGGTTTCCAGGAGTGGGGGGGGGGGGGGGGGGGCAGGCACCTTGATCGGGTGCGAGACGCTTTGGAGTCCTTCTTCTCGTCGTCAGACTTGTATCAGCGTTGGAGTTCTCCTCGTCCTCCTTGTCCTCCCTCTTGATGTCCGAGCTGCTGGAGTGTGTGGAGCGGGCGAGGCCTCCTGTTGGCAGGCCTGGGGGGGGTGGAGTCACGGGGGGGGGGGGGGGAGACAGGGTCAGCTCACACGATTTCTCCTTACCAGCGCAGTTGTGCTACACGCACGACCACGAGGGCCTACTTCACGGACAGACTCAATGCCGACTGTTCACCACCCCACCAGAGACACTATTACAAACGTTTCTACTGCTGCATCAGAAACTGTGGACAAAAGCTTACACAAGACCGATATAAAAAACCATATAACACAGATACGGTGGCAGGCCTCTATGGCACATCTCTAATAGAAGTACTCAATTTAATGGCGTCCATCTCCATAACCAGCAATAAACCCGAGGACTGTAAGCAGGCAGAGTAATACCATCACCAGACCTGGGTCAAATAAGTTTTGGATCAAATTTGTTTTGGATTCAAATACTTTTCTGTGCTCTGTTGATCTTGCCTGGTGCAACTGAGCCTGCCAATATGACCAGAAGGCGGGGGTTTGCACCTTTTGAGAGTATTCTCATTGGTTCCAATACACCAGACAAGATCAGTAAAGCGTAGAAAATAGTTGAATCAAAAACAATACGTATTTGACCCAGACCTGACCATCACATCAGAGAGCGGGGCCGTTCTGCTGCCTTTTAAACGTGAGTGACAGAGCGGAGGTGTGTCCTCCCGGTGCGCCGTGGTGAAGCTGCGGGTTTCGGCGGCGGCGGCGGCGTTGGCGGTACTCACTGGTGAAGCCCTCGGGCTGGCCGCCGGGCGGGGCGGGGGCCGAGGCGTGGTGCCCGTGCGCCAGCGCGCTGTTGGCGGGGAGACCCGCGGAGTCCTCGTGGTGACTGCCCATCTGGGAGAGAGAGAGAGCGAGGGGGAGAGAGGAGAGAGAGAGAGAGAGAGGGAGAGAGAGAGAGAGAGAGAGAGAGAGAGAGGGAGAGAGAGAGAGAGAGAGAGAGAGAGAGAGAGGGGGGGGGGGGGTAGAGAGAGAGAGAGAGAGAGAGAGGACAGAGAGAGAGAGAGAGAGACAGGAGAGAGAGAGAGGCGAGAGAGAGAGAGAGAGAGAGAGAGATAGGAGAGAGAGAGAGAGAGAGAGAGAGAGAGAGGGAGAGAGAGAGAGAGAGAGAGAGAGAGAGAGGAGAGGGAGAGAGGACCGTTTAAAGTAGGGACCTCAAAGTACAGTCCAGGAGGGCCACAGCGTGTGGGGTATGTGTGTGTGAGTGTATTCGTGTGTGTGTGTGTGTGTGTGTGTGTATTTGTGCGTGTGTGTGTGTGTGTGTGTGTGTGTGTGTGTGTGTGTGTGTGTGTGTGTGTGTGTGCGTGTGTGCACGTACATCTGCGTCTGTGTGCGTTCCTTTCAATCAATTACCAATTAAGGCCTTGGAAACGAGGTGTGATGACTCTCCAGCCAGTCAGACATAAATGAATCACTTAAGTACTGAAACACACCCCAAACCAGCCGACACTGCAGACCTCAGTTTGAGTCCACACTTTACATCCTGGCAAAATCGCCCGAAACCTCTGAGGAGTTCTCAACATGTGAACACTGAGGAGTTCTGAACGCGTGAGTGTTGAGGAGTTCTGAACGTGTGAACACTGAGGAGTTCTGAACGTGTGAGTGTTGAGGAGTTCTGAACGTGTGAACACTGAGGAGTTCTGAACGTGTGAGTGCTGAGGAGTTCTGAGCGTGTGAGTGTTGAGGAGTTCTGAACGTGTGAGTGTTGAGTTCTGAACGTGTGAGTGTTGAGGAGTTCTGAACGTGTGAGTGTTGAGGAGTTCTGAACGTGTGAGTGTTGAGGAGTTCTGAACGTGTGAGTGTTGAGGAGTTCTGAACGTGTGAGTGTTGAGGAGTTCTGAACGTGTGAGTGTTGAGGAGTTCTGAACGTGTGAACACTGAGGAGTTCTGAACGTGTGAGTGCTGAGGAGGTCTGAACGTGTGAGTGTTGAGTTCTGAATGTGTGAGAGCTGAAAGCTGCTGACCCTGCGGGGGGGGGGGGGGGGGGGGGGGGTTAGGGTCTCCAGGTCTCACCATGGCGGGGTGGCGGTTGCTCAGGGCGAGGCCGGCGTTGGTGAAGGCCTGCGCCAGCCCCCCCAGGCCGTGCACGGAGGACGCCGCGCTCAGCAGGCTGTGCATGTCCGAGTGAGCCCCGCCCATCCCCGGGCCCGAGCCAACCGCGTGGCTGCGCAGCACGTGGATGGCCTCCTCCAGACGGTCCTCCATCTTGTTCTGCTGCAGAGGGCATGGACAAGCGTGAACACACACGCACGCACGCATGCACGCACACACACGTGCACACACACACACACGTGCGCACATAAACACATGCGCACACACACATACGCGTGCACACGCGCACACACACACACAGACACACGCGTGCACGCACACACACACACACACACGTGCACATGCGCGCACACACACACACACACACAGACGTGGACACACGCACACGCAAACACAGACACAGACAAATACACACACAGACAAACACTGAAACAGACAGACAACTAAGGCAACTGCCAGTAAAGCAACGGTCTAGTAAAACGTGAACAATTAATCTAATGGAAGTGTTCCAGAGAGTGTTTAAAAACCCATCTAACACATTCTGAGGGTCTGGTTAACAGCATCCCAAACCCAAACCCAAACCCAAAGACCCAGGCCTGCTTACCAGTGCGTGGAGCCCCCCCTCGTAGCTGGGGGAAAGGCCGGCAGGACCGGATGACCTGGGCCACTGGGATGCAGCTGCTGGAGAAAAGAGAGAGAGAGAGAGAGAGAAGAGAGAGAGAAGAGAGAGAGAGAGAGTGAGAGAGAGACAGCCATGAGGATTACACGTCATGGTCTGTACTCTCCCAAATCGCATTCGCGCATGAACATGCTTGCGATTGGACGTTCCATATTTGGAGGCAGGACTTCGACATGCATCACATTGGGTGCCAAATTTAAGAGCAAAAAAATTTAGAAATTAAAAAAAAAGAAGCCAGCATCAGAGCTGTGATAATTAGAGCAATTTCACATGTTTAACTACTACAGCTAACCTGGCCACCGCATACATTTCACACAGGACTTCTGATACTTCACACGAACACTTAAGCACACAAGCACTTCCTCTCACAGAACAGTAGGTGGTGCTGTTGAACCACAGTTGGTTCACATTATACAGCATTAGCAGCACCTCCTTCCCAGCAACTCTTGAGGGTTGTGATGCCCTAACACCAGACCCACGCGAAACCTTGCCCTTGGCATGGAACAGACCCCCCCGCCCCCCCCACCCAGCCGCTCGCTCTGCCCCCCCCTCACGCCATACCTGCGATGCCCTGAGGGGAGCCCACTGGAGTGGAGGGGGTGGAGGGGAAGTTGTTGCTGTTGTGGTCCGATGGGTAGATCTGCAGCGAAGGAGGGCACAGTTGGCACACAGGAAAGCAGACGCTAAACTCTGAGAACCACGACCTGCTTTCGTACTTCCTGAGTAGGTGAGCTGATCCTGGGTCAGTTTTTCCCCTTATTACATTACAGGCATTTGGCAGACGCTCTTATCCAGAGCGACGTACAACAAAGTGTATAACCGTAACCAGGAACAAGTGTGTTGAAAACCCTGGAGAGAAGTACCGTTCCAAGTGCAGGGAACAACCGCATAGTTAAACTTGGACCCTGTGGGTTAATATGATCAACCCAAACAAAAACAGCAACAAAGCAGCCTATGCAAATAATACAAGCAATAGCTGAGTAGGCACGAGTGCAATAACTAAGTCAACTAAGATAAACAGCTTACCTAGCTACAACCCTAAGATTACATAGTCAGTTAGAGACTAGAGACTTATCAGCTCATAATGGCCAAGTTAGGATATGAAGAAGGAAACTTGAGCATAGATGTAGGAATAGCGCAGATCAGCAGTGTGACTGGGGGAAGCGTTAGCTCCTCGGGCTCAGGGGGACAGCGCAGCGCAGCGCAAACTCACCGAAGCTAACGCCTTTCCGATCTCGTCTCCTGAGCTCCCCGCCGTGGAGCCTCGGTTTGCTGTGGGGGGGGGGGGGGGGGGGGGGGGGGGGGGGGGGGGGGGGGGGGGGGGGGGGGTGGGGGGGGGGAGAGAGAAAGGAGAGAGTTTAAAGATCTGAACTCCAGCTCTCTCATTCCGCAACTTCGCCCTCCGTTTTCATCCACTTCTGCTGAAATGCACCTTCAGCAAACGCTGCCAGACTGAACTGGGCACGTGCGAGGCAAATTAAGCTCTCTATGAGAGACACAGGAGGCAGCCACACGGACTAGCAGACCTTCCTCAGATAAAATCGCGGCAGGGCGCCACCGGTAAAAACGGGCGCGACGGCGGGTTTTTATCCCGTACCCATGATGGCGTCCGTGCCGTTGACGGGCGGCGTGTGGCCGGACACGCCGTACCCCCCCGACCCGGAGTGGAAGCCGGCGGGCAGGCTGCCGTTGACCTCGCTGCCGTGGAGGGGGTAGTTCTGTGGGGACAGAGGAAGGGGTTGGCGTTTCTGGGAAGAAGGCACAGAGAGAGAAAAGCTGGATTACACACACGCGCGCACTGGGGACAAAGCTGCGCACGAGCACAGCTGCAGCCGCTGCGCTACTGCACCGCTGCATGCGCAGAACAGCGCATGGCCCGCAACTGGGGCCGCAGTCACACATGCAAGCGCACAAAACAAGGCACTCAATATTAGCAAAGTCATTCTCACGGGTCCTGAAATGTCAGAGCTACTGTCAGAGCCACTGAACTGGCCACTCGAGGGCCCACACTGAGTGAGCTGCAGACACACAGTGTCTCTCCACGCAGCGAGAAACACTTTTTAAAAAATGTTTTAAAAGGAAGATTCACATCAATCAACAAATTGTGAAATTGTCCATGTCCGCACCTGCATAGCAGCAACATTCCGCAAATTACAGACAGTGACAGTTTCTGCAAATTCTAAGGCACCTGACATCGTATGCACGTGTACTCCCATTCATTCACGGTTTTATAAACGGTACATTTTGCCAATATGCAAACAAACAGGTTTGAATAAACAGCTCAAGAGCCCTAAGCCCGTATTCCCAATGCAAGAGAGCTGACCTAGGATCAGTTTAACCCGTACAGCCCTTTGAAGAACACGTTCTTTGGAATGTTTCAATCATCAGAATTTTAAGTCGGTGTTCTAGAACTCCTCTGCTTTCTGTTACCGGCAGCGATTGTGACATCAGCATTAGAATGTTCATTTAAGAAAGCTAACATTCCAATCACATGTTTGTGATGTCACACCTTAAAGGGGTCATCCATAATGGATCAGGTTGTGATACGGACAGGGCACGCCTGACCTCAGGTCAGTCTTTCGGGAGGAATATGCGTGCGAAAAGGCGGGAGAAGGAGACGCCGGTCCTCACCATCCTGTCCTGGGGGTTGATGGCAGTGAAGGGGCCGGGCTGGCTGATGTGGGCGGAGTTTCCCAGCATGGCCGAGTAGCCCGGCTGTCCCAGGGCCCCCGAGGGGCCCCAGGGGTCTGGGGAGGGGTGCAGGGCTTCTGGCAACACAACAAGGGGAGGAAGGGTGAGCGCAACACGACCGAAAATCACTCGGCGACAGTCCCAATCCGGCCCATTCTTCATTCAGCAGCTGTCTTTCCCACAACAACGCCAATCCAACTGTCAGATTCAATTACAATCCTATTATCCCCAATCTACCTGCCTGAAGTCCAATTCATTCAGACTGTAAAACACGACAGGCAATCCTCAGATACAGAATACAGAACTTGGCTCTTCCTCTTTTACATCTTTTCCTCTCTTTAGCCAAATAAAAATGCACAAAATCACCTGTAAAGCAAAATGTGAGCAGAAAAATGAAGAGATTAACAAAATTAAGAATAATCATTTTAATTTAACTAGTCCATTTAATCCAATTCATTTCAACACGCGACTCTGAATCAAACCCCAAATCCAGCACTGGGACCGGAGGGCCTCAGTCCCCCAGACGGGGACGGGACGCTCAGATTCAGTGCCCCATACGGGACGTCCCGCACAGCCTCAGTCCTCCAGAAGGGACGTCCCACTCAGGCTCAGTCCCCAAGACGGGACGTCCCACTCAGGCTCAGTCCCCAAGACGGGACGTCCCACTCAGGCTCAGTCCCCAAGACGGGACGTCCCACTCAGGCTTCAGTCCCCAAGACAGGACGTCCCACTCAGCCTCAGTCCCCAAAACAGGACGTCCCACTCAGGCTCAGTCCCAGAGACGGGGACGTCCCACTCAGCCTCAGTCCCCCAGACAGGACGTCCCACTCAGCCTCAGTCCCCAAAACAGGACGTCCCACTCAGGCTCAGTCCCAGAGACGGGGACGTCCCAATCAGCCTCAGTCCCTCAGACGGGACGTCCCACTCAGCCTCAGTCCCAGAGACGGGGACGTCCCAATCAGCCTCAGTCCCTCAGACGGGACGTCCCGCTCAGATTGAGGCGCAGTACTCACCCTGCATGTAGAAGGAGCCGGGGTACACGGTGCCGGGCTTGGGGGCGGGGTACCCAGCGCCGTCCCGGGAGTACTCCTCGCTGGAGGCGGAGGCGTAGACCTGCGGGACACCGGGAGCAGCGTCACGGTAACGGTCGGCAGGCAACAAGCACAGCCGAACACCACCGCTAACACCCCGCGCTACACGACACTGACATGCGGTCCTTTCAGCCGAAGTGTAAGACGACTCATTCAGTGGCAGATCTCACATGCCTATACATATAAAAATATAACACACACACCTAACATCTAGATTATATGCACGTGGCTGCGGTCGTATAGCATAACGGTTTATTTTGCAAGAAGAGAGGGACCAATAGAAGGGATTTTACACAATCAAACCAGCCATATTTTTGTGTGTGTCTGTGTTTGGTTTTTGCGTGTGTATGTACGCAGGGTATATGTGGTACAAGGTGTACACAACCCGTCACAGAGGCATTAACGGCAGCGTTTCTCTAGCGTACGCTAGTGCTAAAGCGCTCTTGCTCTGTGGTGCTTCTCCGGCGTATGCTTGCATTAGAGCGCTCTTGCTCTGTGGTGCTTCTCTAGTGTATTCTCATGTTAAAGCGCTCTTGCTCTGTGGTGCTTCTCTAGCGTACGCTAGCGCTAAAGCGCTCTTGCTCTGTGGTGCTTCTCTGGTGTACGCTAGTGCTAAAGCACTCTTGCTCTGTGGTGCTTCTCTGGCGTACGCTAGCGCTAAAGCGCTCTTGCTCTGTGGTGCTTCTCTAGCGTACGCTAGCGCTAAAGCGCTCTTGCTCTGTGGTGCTTCTCTAGCGTACGCTAGCGCTGAAGCGCTCTGGCTCTGTGGTGCTTCTCTAGCGTACGCTAGCGCTAAAGCGCTCTTGCTCTGTGGTGCTTCTCTAACGTACGCTCGCGCTAAAGCGCTCTTGCTCTGTGGTGCTTCTCTAGCGTACGCTAGCGCTAAAGCGCTCTTGCTCTGTGGTGATTCTCTAGCATACGCTTGCGCTAAAGCGCTCTTGCTCTGTGGTGCCGCTCGCAGCGGGAGCGGCTCAAGGCCCAGCGTGTGCGGGAGAGGCGAGCGGCGGTCACGCCACGCTGGGAGCAGGCCGCTGTCACAATCCCCATCGCCCAGCACGCGCTTCCTCTTCTCCCCCCCGAGCCAATCGAAACGCACCTCGGGCCCCTCGCTCGGCGGTGACCCCCCCCACGGGCAGAGGCGCTCGAACGCGGGCGAGGAGCCCCTTTACCACCCCCCCCCCCCCCCCCGGCGAGGGGCCAGCGATCTGTCCTCATCTCCCCCTGATTAATCAGGAAACGGCGATTATCTGACCCCAAACGCTTCGGCCGGGCCCCGCGCCGCTCGGCTCCCATGCCCCACATTCCCCGAGGGTGTCAGCTGTCGGATTCCCTGCGTGGCTTAAGAGACGAGCCCCCTGCCCTCCGGCCCCAAACCTCGGAAAGAATCCATTCCCCCGATTGCACCGGAAAAACCAGGAAAAAAGGATGGCGTCCCCGCCAACCGAACTCGAAATGCGCCAAGGCGCCGCGAAGCCCCCCTCGGAGGATCCAGAGGGGGCAGCTTTCCCTAAATCGCCGGGGCAGGACGGGCTCAGGAGCGCCACCGCTGGAAGCCTTTGGTATTGCATGAGGTGTGGCCAGCCGGCGCAACCCTGCTCTGATTGGGGTGTGAACCTCAAGGCTAACGGACCGGACCGCAGAGGCCTTTTTGCGCACTTCAGTGTGGCCGGGGGGGTCGAAACCCCCTGACCCAGGGGCACGGGGCTGCGTGCAGACCAGACCCCCACCCCCCCCCCCAAAATCCAACCGCCCCTACCCCTCACCCCCTCACCCCCCCCGCGTACGGGGAGACGGAATCATAAACAGCGCGAGAGAATGCAAATCCGGCGCTGACTTTTTCCCTGTAATGTGATTTAACAGGGAGAAGTGGGAAGGGAGCGGAGAGATGCACTTCTAATTACAGAGCCATCTGCCCGCTCCTGGACCCCGTCCAACTCCACAGGCAGCTGGGCTTAGGAGAGGGGGATGGGGAGAACAGAGGAGGAGGGAGGGAGGGAGGGAGGGGAGGGGAGGAGGAGGAGGAGGAGGAGGGGGGGAAGCAGGGTGAGAGAGGTTTCAATGAGGGGGAGGGGGGGGGAGAGGGGTGGGGGGGGCTGAAGAAAAATAGAGGGACTGACCTAACAGAGATGGAGGAGAAAGAAATGAGCAACAGAAAAAAGGTGGCGAATGAAAAGGAGAAGATGGCAGGAGCCTACGTGTAGCACACAGAAAGGGGGGAGAGGTCCAAAGCCAATATCTAAAAAGGGGGGGGGGGGGGGGGTGGGGGGGGGGGCGGGTGGAGGACAGACTGTTTTAGGCACCCGTGCTCTAGAAAGTCTCCATTTTACCACAGCGAGCAGGCGCTACGGGGGCCAGGCGTTCTCCAGGTTTCTGTCCGGCGCGCGGGAGCGGAAACGGCGGCGGACCTGGAGGGAGCGCGGGGAGGAGGCTCCAGAGACGACAGACCGCACGCCCAGCCACAGCCGAAGGAAACATTCACACGCCGTCGGTCAGACAGAACGGCATGACCCCCAGTCAGAGAACTAGAAGTACTGGGTAGTTTATTTTATTTTATCTTTTTTTTTTTTTGGTGAAATGAAGGCTGTTGCTGCAGTTCCAATCTAAGAGAATCAGCGGGAGGTCGGCTTGCGAAGGAGACGCTTCGCGAAACGCGGCCCGTTGCAGGGTTACAGCCGGAGAATATCCGGAATATTAGCCCAGGGATTTCTGAGGCATCGCCAGCCTCCATGCACAGGTATAACTGTGTAGATTAGAGGAGCCAAGCTGTGTGTGAGAGTGAGTGAGAGAGAGAGGGGGAGAGGGAAGGAGAGAGAGAGAGATGGGGGGGAAGTGATCGAGAGAAAGGGGGGAGAGAGAGTGAGAGAGAAAGTGGGGGGAGAGGAGAGGGGGGGGAGATCGAGAGAAAGGAGAAGAGAAACAGTGAGAGGGGAGAGACAGAGAGAGTGAGGGGGGAGAGAGAGGGAGAGAGACAGAGACAGAGAGAGAGAGGGGGGGAGAGAGATCGAGAGAAAGGGAGGAGAGAGAGAGAGAGAGAAAGAGTAAGGGGAGAGGGAGAGAGTGAGAGAGAGTGAGGGGAGAGAGACAGAGAGAGAGAGTGAGGGGGGAGAGAGAGAGAAGACAGAGGGGGGGGGAGAGAGAGAGAGAGAGAGAGAGAGAGAGAGAGAGAGAGAGAGCGCGAGTGAGGGGGGGGGAGAGAGAGACAGGGAGAAAGAGAGCGTGAGATGGAGGGATGATGGGTAGGGGGGATTTGCAGGAGGAGGTTAAAGCCCAGTTCTCGGGCTAAAGAGGCAGAGGAGGCAGAGCGCTGGGGCGTTAGCTGCTCTTAATCTGGTCTCAGACACAGACAGCAGTCTGGGGCCACAGCGGTCACAACTGGGTCACACACAGGGGGAGAGAGAGACCCGGGGCCAAGAGGCAGGAGGACACGGTCACGTGTACCACAACCACACAACCTGGTCCATAAACACATGTACCACGACCGCACAGAGAACCCGATCCATCAACACGTGTACCACAACCACACACAGAACCCGGTCCATCAACACACGTACCACAACCACACAGAGAAACCGGTCCATAAACACACATAAACAAACACAAACCTGGTCATAAACCACACAACCACACAGAGAAACCGGTCCATAAACACACATAACACAACCGCACAACCTGGTCCATAAACACGTGTACCACAACCACACAGAGAAACCGGTCCATAAACACACATAACACAACCGCACAAACACGTGTACCACAACCACACAGAGAAACCGGTCCATAAACCACATAACACAACACACTGGTCCAAACACGTGTACACACAACCACACAACCCAGTCCATCCATAAACACACAACACAACCGCACAGAGAACCCGATCCATCAACACACAAACACAACCGCACAGAGAACACGGTGTATGAACGCATCTAGATATAGAGACGGGAGGCTTCATGAATCTTAAAAAAACAAAAAAAATAAAATAAATGAGGAGTGTTAGCACATGCTATCACTAACTCTGATGTGAACCAACGCTGTTTTGCTGTGACACAAAAAACCTTTTGTTGGCTAAAGCCAGTCAATGATTGACAGCTCACTATAGCTCCACCCATCAGTGAATCAGTGAACCAATAAAAAAAAAAAAAATCAACTGATGTGCGTTGTATATCGCTTCGGGAGAGCAATTGAGCATCAACTAGTTTTCCCTTTTGCAACACACCCAAACATAAGGCTGGTTTGACCTGGTAGTGCACACATCCATGGGGTTTCACAGCCAAACAGCACGGCAGTAATGCTGTGCTAGTCAGTGCTCTACAGTCAGAAATGGTGGAAGTTGGGTACGAGCGTCATCCTGCCATGCTGGAGAGCTAAGAAGCTAAAATGGTGGATAAGGAGAGTGGGGCACTCACAGAGGAGGGCAGGCCAGGAGGAACTTTCCGGATCTTTTTTGGCTGGGTTTCTGTTAGGAGAAAAGAAAAATATAACGTCCATTAGAATATGATTTTCTGGAAGCCTGTAATGTGGCAACATACTTTTCAAGTATGTAAATTCATAATACCAACCATCATCACGTTTGAAGTCTTATTTTTTTTTTTTTTTTTAAAAAGGTGACATTAGAGTGCGCCCAAAATTAACTGCACTGTAGCGTCCCTCTACTCTGAGAAACATGTCAACACAACTAGTGTGAAGCTCAAGTTTTATTTTTGGAGATTAACAGCATGAGTGTTCAGAGTAAAAGACAAACTTTCAAAGTATTGCCTTTGCATTTTAAGCCAGTTAGCTCAACAAATTCCCCTACAAACCACACCGCTACCTTACACAGCATCCTTCAAATAATAATCCTTAGCTCTGTTAAATTCCATTCTTTTTTTTTCTAAATTTTATCCACAGTTCTTCTCCTCTGAATTTGCACGGCAGGTTTGTATCTGTAGGCCCACGCCACACACGTGCCCTCTGGAACACACGCAGCCAGACATCACACCGTTCTGCAGTCTGCGGGCCGCGGAGCAGACACGGTCATGCCAGCGAGCGCTAACACAGCTGCCCCTCGGGCTGCCCCGGGCTGGCTGGCTGCAGGAGTCTGGCTGGCCACGGGAGCAGGGGTGGAACATCCAGGCTCAGAGAGTAAAAAAAAAAAAAAATAAATAAAAAGTCCTCCCCAGTATTCTGTTCCAATCACCTGGATTTGCTAATTAGCACAATTCCTCAGCCAGGAGGCAGAGCTAATCAGTGAAATCAGCTGGGCTGAGATGAGACACATGGCAGGACTTTTTACTTTCTGACCCCTGGATTTCCACCTCTGCAGAGGAGTCAGTAGGGCAGTGGTCCTCAGTCCTGGTGCTGGAGAGCCTGCCGCAGGGTCTGCTGCCGTTTGATGTCACTCAACACTCGAGTAGCACAGCGGCTGATCAGGTACAGCAGTCGATGACACGGATAAACCACATCATCGCCTGTTTGTTTGCGTCTAAAACTGGCTGCTGATTAAGGAGAAAAAAGGAAAAAAAAAGCAGCGGACCCTGTGGCTCTGAAGGACCAGGCTGGAGGACCACTGCACTAGCGCATGCTCCAGCTGGGAACAGCCAGCCAATCACATCCCTCCCTCCCTGGGACAAGTCGCAGCTAACTGCGCTTTGCTATGGGTAGGGGGGGATCAGATTTGTGAGCTCACCACGGACTCGAGCTGTAGCCACTACAGGCCGGACGCGCACGAATCTCAACGAAAAACACCCTCCTGTACAGCCAGCGAGCGTGACCCCCCAGCCCCCCCCCCCCCCCCCCACCCCCGAGCGATGCTTACCCACGTTCCCCTCCGAGGGCCGCCGGCGGGGGTTGCCGGGATACGAGGAGTAGAACTGAGAGCCGGACTTGAGGCCGGAGGGGGACATGGCATCGGGGCTGGGCATCGCCATGTTGCTGGGCAGGAAACCCGGCTGGGGGGGGGGGGGGGGGGGGGCGGGATCAAAGAGAGCAGGGCGGGGTCAAACAAGGGGGAGGGGTGGGGGAGGACACACACGTTCAATATGAAGGAAAAGCACACACGCACACGCATGTGCATTATCAACCAAAAAATACATTCGGCTAAAAATAAAAGGGCATACATGTAGCTGTGATGTACAGCCTGTGACGTGTGGCCTGCACATCAAAGGGACTGAAAGAAGTGGTCTCTGTCCTTACCTGAGTCTCAAAGGAGGAGTAAGGTACCCTTTCATTTTTACCTACAAAAAAAATAAATATAACGAGGTCAGGTGGTCGCCAGTGAAACTACTATTACTGTCCATTCCACCAATAACAGCAAGACTGGACTGGATTTGTTTCATTAAAATGAACAATTCCAAAAAGTCCAGTTTGCTCAAAGGCAGTGAACGGTGATGAACACAGACTGATTTTCACACCCAGGGTCCGGGAGCGGGCGTCGTCCGCGGCAGCGAGCTGATGGAGGTTTGCACGTCGACAGACCGCCTTTGTGTTTAATAAGGGGCATTTATAACCTTCGCCACGGGGCCGTTGTGGCAGCTCGAGAGGAATCTGACACATTGAATTTTTTGATTAATTTCTAAACGTCTTGTTCCCCCCGCACTTCATCCAGTTGGGTTAAGTAGAGCGAGCATATGGAGTTCTGCCTATTGTATGTGTTACATTTATGGAGTGAGAGGAAATCAATGACAAATTGCCACATTATAAATGGCACAGAGGTAATTAAAGTGCCCCCCCCACCCCAGCCTGCTGAGCTGGGTGGAAGCTGCAGGCCAGAGCCGCCCCCCCCCCAGGGAGAGTTTGTGCTCGAGTGCCCTTAACCTCCCTCCCCCTCCCAATATCACGGGCTGCTGAGCCTCAGGAGCTCCTGGCGTGCGCTCTCTCACTCCAGCCAGCCATGGCTATAACCCAACACTCGCCCTCTATAACCCAACTGTCTCTCTCTATAACCCAACACTCACTCTCTATAACCCAACTCTGTCTTTCTCTATAACCCAGCACTCGCCCTCTATAACCCAACTCTCTCTCCCACTCCAGCCAGCCATGGCTATAACCCAACACTTGCCCTCTATAACCCAACTGTCTCTCTCTATAACCCAACACTCACTCTCTATAACCCAACTCTCTCTCCCACTCCAGTCAGCCATGGCTTTAACCCAACACTTGCTCTCTGTAACCCAACTCTCTCTCCTACTCCAGCCAGCCATGGCTTTAACCCAACACTCTCTCTCCCTCAATTACCTGACACTCTCTCTCTATCAATGACCCAACACTCTCTCTCTCTCTGTAACATAACTATCTCTCTCCAGCCCACCGCGACTTTTACACAACTCTGAAACCCATCAAAATCTCATCCTTTCACCTGACCGGCTTCCTGTTTTAATGAAGTGGCCGCAGCTTACCGACAATCCCTGAGGTGAGGAAGGGGGAAGAGGCCAGCTCCTGGTGCTCGCTGTAGTGAGAGCCTTCCCCGTAGCCCTGCGGAGGGAGAGAGGAGAGATGAGGGGCCACGCGTCACAACGCACTCCCACAGAGCTTCCAGTTCAGCCCCACCATCACACAACACACCCACCACTTTCAAACTACGTTACCCATGATGGCTTTGTGCACAGCCAGTGGTGCACAACTGAGCTCAGAGGTAGGTCCGTGTTCAGGTTTTTTGTTCCAACCAACTATCTTAGTTATTTATATACTTAGTGCTTGTACAAATGTAAGATGAAGGTATGATTTTAATTACCTCAATCATACCTTGATCTTACATTTTGTATATGTACCAGTTGCAGCCTCAGACCTACAGTTTTTGCTGCGCTCAAGCACAGGAGGGAACAAGCAGTTTACAGAGCTGTCAGTAAACTAAAACTAAGGCAATTGGTCAGAATAAAAACCGGCACACAGACTAGCCCTCCATTACCAGAGTTGCGCACCCTTGGCCGAGCATAAAGGATCCGTTTCGGGATTTTCTGCCGCCTTCCTAAAACGAACTGGCCCTTGCTATGCACCCCTGGCCTAGGCCATTCCATGGTGACCATCCCATGTTTGTGTAATGTGAAAGTGTACGACAGTAGCCGAGGTAGGGATGAGCGGCGATACATCGCCAAGATAATTAGCGAATTCAATAACGGTCGTAGCCACCATATGCTGCATTGCATTTCGTCTTGTTCTTTATAATTATACCTGAAGCAGTTAGTAAACAACCAAACTAAAAAGGCTACGTGAAATGCTTCAGGAGAAGGAAAAAAAAAAAGAAAAACTGAAAATAAGAGCTGTTATATACTGGATGTTGATGAGATAAGCCAATCAGCACCAAGGACGTACAGCTTCCATGTGGTCATGTGATGTGTCCTGTCAGCTAGTCCCTGCAGCTGATTGGCTGTCTTATGGTCACCCAACAGTAAACAGTGGTGATGTTTTTTTCCTTTACAACTGCATCAGGGGTCAATTAAAGAGAAAAAGACTACAAAAATGGCACTACACCACACAGTGGCCATGACCGTTACTGCATTCAACAATCATCATCATCGCGATATATCGCCCATCCCTAGCCAAGGTCACAGTTTTCGTCATTAACCCCTGTGTGTCCCTCCCTCAGAGGCACAAAGCATTCGGCCCGTAAGCTGAATGCACCAGCGCAGCCCGCAGTGCAGTGCAGGCAGCGGCCCGACCGGGAGGGGCTCGGAGGTGACCGGACTGGGCGGAGCTCGTACCCGCGCCTGATTGAAGGAGGAGGGGCTGTTCTGTTCTCCGGGGCCCCACGATCCGGTCCCGCTGCGCTCATCCAAACCTGGAACAGAGGCAACGAGACCCGCAGTCAGACCCAAGCACTGCAAAGACGCGCGCGCAAAAACTGCAGGAACGGGACAGGAGCGGGACAGGTGAGGGACAGGAGTGGGACAGGAGCGGGACAGGAATGGGACAGGAGCGGGACAGGCACGGGACAGGAATGGGACAGGAGCGGGACAGGCACAGGACAGGAGCGGGACAGGCATGGGACAGGAATGGGACAGGAGCGGGACAGGCACAGGACAGGAGCGGGACAGGCGCGGGACAGGAATGGGACAGGTGAGGGACAAGAATGGGACAGGTGAGGGACAGGAATGGGACAGGTGAGGGACAGGAGCGGGACAGGTGAGGGACAGGAGCGGGACAGGAGCGAGACAGGAATGGGACAGGTGCGGGACAGGAATGGGACAGGAACGGGACAGGTGCGGGACAGGAGCGGGACAAGGAGCAGAACAGGAGTGGGACAGGAGCGGGACAGGAGCGGGACAGGAGGGGGACAGGAGCGAAAGAGGAGTAAACATTCTAACAGATATGCAGATGATAGGTGAGGTCGGCATAGCAACAACAGACACTCCCACTGACCAATAGGGGGGGGATTTGCTAGCTCTGTAAACTCGGCCCCGGCACCCGAAAGCGCCGGCGTCTTCCGGAGGCCCCGCCCACGCCCCATTCATCCCGCCTTACTACCCAGGGGGCCGCTCTGACAGGGCCGCGCCCGACGGCGGCCAGCCGAAGGCCAGGCCGCAGACCGGCCCCGAGGCAGAGCGGGCTCACAGTAACACGACCCACACAAGGTGCGCAAAAAACCGCAGCCCGGGAGCAAGGGCGCATATCAATTTCAGCAGCCGTATGTTCGCTGCGCTTTTATTTTCTTTTCTTTTTTTTTTTTTTTTTTTTTTAAAAAACATCGATCCTTCTCAGAGAGAAGAGGAAAGAAAAAAAAAGGGTCCATTTTGCAAAGAGGCTTCCACACATCAAAGTCATCATTTCCATTTCGCATTACGCCCATCCATCATTCGCACGGATGCCATAAAAGCCGTAAAGGCGACGGCTAATGAGCAAGAGAGGCGGTTGTTTTGCAGGGGGAGATGGGACGAGATGCCTTTCTCAAGGTAGCTATCAGGGGGTGGCTGTGCTTTGCTGAGCAGACAAAAAGAAAGGGGGGGGGGTAAAAAAAAGAAAAAGTTGAGCGTAGCACTGCAGCACTGTTTTACGTTCACGCTGGTCTGAGTTTAAAAAGGAACTTCTGCAGCCGTGACGACGTGCCGGTCTTCACTCCGAACACGCTTTCCCCCCACACACACGCTTGTGTGCACGACACGGAGGTCCTGAGAACAGGGAGCGCAGGGAGGAGGCGAGCCGAAAAGCAGAGTTACGGGGTGTGACAGTACACCCTGCGACCGTTTCCCCCCTCTCTCCTCTCCCGTTCCGGGTTCCGTTTCTACCCCTCGACCGCGTCGAGAGCAGCGCAGTCGCCCCCCCCACAAGCGCGTGCGCATTTAGGCCTGAGCTCACGCACGTGTGCGCGTTCTGTACGCAAACTCAAACCCCTGCGTTCCGTACGCAAACTCAAACCCGTGCGTTCCGTACGCAAACTCAAACCCGTGCGTTCCGTACGCAAACTCAAACTCAAACCCGTGCGTTCCGTACGCAAACCCAAACCCATGCGTTCCGTACGCAAACTCAACCCCGTGCGTTCTGTACGCAAACTCAAACTCAAACACGTGCGTTCTGTACGCAAACTCAAACCCGTGCGTTCAGTGCGCAAACTCAAACCCCTGCGTTCCGTACGCAAACTCAAACCCCTGCGTTCCGTACGCAAACTCAAACCCGTGCGTTCCGTACGCAAACTCAAACTCAATCCCGTGCGTTCCGTACGCAAACTCAAACTCAAACCCGTGCGTTCCGTACGCAAACCCAAACCCGTGCGTTCCGTGCGCAAACCCAAACCCGTGCGTTCCGTACGCAAACTCAAACCCGTGCGTTCCGTACGCAAACTCAACCCCGTGCGTTCCGTACGCAAACTCAACCCCCTGCGTTCCGTACGCAAACTCAACCCCGTGCGTTCCGTACGCAAACCCAAACCCCTGCGTTCCGTACGCAAACCCAAACCCCTGCGTTCCGTACGCAAACTCAAACCCGTGTGTTCCATACGCAAACCCAAACCCGTGCGTTCCGTACGCAAACTCAAACTCAAACACGTGCGTTCCGTACGCAAACTCAAACCCAAACCCGTGCGTTCCGTACGCAAACTCAACCCCGTGCGTTCTGTACGCAAACTCAAACTCAAACACGTGCGTTCTGTACGCAAACTCAAACCCGTGCGTTCAGTGCGCAAACTCAAACCCCTGCGTTCCGTACGCAAACTCAAACCCCTGCGTTCCGTACGCAAACTCAACCCCGTGCGTTCCGTACGCAAACTCAACCCCCTGCGTTCCGTACGCAAACTCAACCCCGTGCGTTCCGTACGCAAACCCAAACCCCTGCGTTTCGTACGCAAACCCAAACCCCTGCGTTCCGTACGCAAACTCAAACCCGTGTGTTCCGTACGCAAACTCAAACCCGTGCGTTCCGTACGCAAACTCAAACTCAAACCCCTGCGTTCCGTACGCAAACTCAAACCCAAACCCGTGCGTTCCGTACGCAAACCCAAACCCGTGCGTTCCGTACGCAAACCCAAACCCGTGCGTTCCGTACGCAAACTCAAACCCGTGCGTTCCGTACGCAAACCCAAACCCCTGCGTTCTGTACGCAAACTCAAACCCGTGCGTTCTGTACGCAAACTCAAACCCCTGCGTTCCGTACGCAAACCCAAACCCCTGCGTTCTGTACGCAAACTCAAACCCGTGCGTTCGGGTCTCTACCTCCTCGCGCGTGGAGAGAGTGCCAGAAAAAGAGAGGAAAAAACATTTTAAAGATCGGCGAAGCAGAAATTTCTAATAACCCCTCTCCCCCCCTCCCCGTCTTGTTTTAGCACTGCCGTCACTCTCTGGAGAGAAGAGGCTTAATTGCATACTGATTTGCATAATTGTGCATATTAATGTGGCTACCTTATGAATATTCATATTTGCCTTTGATTTTGTTGTCTAATTAAAAAAAGAGGGAGGAGGAGGAGGAGGGGGGGAGCTCAGCAAGATCAGCAACTGTGGGGATACGGGGGGGGAGATGAGGGGGGGGATGAGTGATGAGAGTAACAGAGCGGTGCGTGCTCCTACATACGCCGTGACAGCGGTGATCTATGGCGCTGGTGCCGGCGAGCCGTGCCGCGGCGGAGAGCGCCAGCCGCCGTCTCTCCGCCCGCCAGCGCCGCCTCTCCCCGCGAAAGCCGCCGTCGCCAAGCCGCCAAGCCGCCGGCGGCCGAGAGGCGCGCGTCCGCCCCCGGAGCCGAAACCACGACGGAACGCGCCAAAAAAACATGGCGGCGATGGACGAGTGACTGACGTCTCTTTTTTTTTTTGTTTTACCTCTCCTGCCGTTGGGGCTTTGAGCACAAGCCACAGAAACACGGCCGCCGCACTGGCAGCGCACCGCGGCTAGCCCAAATCGGTTCCAAATGCTAATAAGGCGCCGTCGGTAAGAATACACAAAAATATACGGCCTTGTAGCCATTTCCAAGATCCCTGCCAACAGATTCAATTAGGGTTTAGCCTGACTCGTTTCATAACTGGCCGTTTTGACAACAAAAAAAAAAAAAGCATTTTTTGTTTTATGCGTTCCACATTCAGACCGGTGTGGCATTAGACATGCACGGCCCTTTGAAAGGAAATTAATGCGCTGACTACATTGTTTACCACACTTGTGCGGAGGAATTAACTCAGAGGCAATTAAGAAGCGAGGCGAGCGGAGAGCTGCTCCAAAAGCAGCAGATACCATAGAGCTCTGCCTGAGCTAGACACCCAGGAAACGTGCAGGTAGTGAGCACCCAGGACGGCATGTCATCAGCTATCCGAGTAAGGGTGGGGAAGAGGGACAATGTAGGTAAGGGCAGAAGAGGGACAGGCAAACTTCCACAAATCAAATTGGCCAATGTAGGCTACGGAAAAACACAACACCGAGAGAAATAAAGTGTGTGCGGGGGGGGGGGGGGGGGGGGTGGGGGGGGGGGGGAGAAAAGGGACAGTGACATTTAATTGTGCATATTAATTACTTTTTCCACATACATATTCATAAGGATTTTCAATTTACATTCCTAATTAAAACACATCTAATATGATGAGTAGACGCTTGCTGTAGAATACATAAGGCCCCGCCCGATTCGCGTAGGGGGGGGGGGGGGGGGGGGGGGGGGATGTAACACAGACCGTGAAACGCCGGCCCCCCCACCCCCGTGAAATCTGGTGAATGCTGTGAAATTCAATTTTACCCAAATTCTGACCGCAACACAAGAATCTTTGTGTTCGCTGGAAACGTCAGACCGCCCGTACAGTTTCCGCAGCGCCCGGGCCATCTGGAGCGGAGCGGAGGTAAGAGCCACACCTCAACAATGGGGGGCCTCACTGACCAAGAAATTTCCACAGAAACGTTTCAAACGGCCAAGTTCAGCAAAACATTACGGCGACGAGTTGAGCAAATATCTTAAAATAAAACCGGGGCTCTACAGTGCTCCCATTTTAGGAGCAACGGCCTGTAAAAATTGATGTGTGCCCACAGGGAAAATAATTCAGGTGCACATCTACTATTCTGGATGCATTAGTGTGCTCCTCGGAATCTGATCTATGGAAGAAAAAAAAAGGTTAGGTGAGGAGCCCAGGAAATTTACAACGAAGACTTATCAAAACAGTTTATTCCCTGTGTGTATCTTTGGCTTTAGTGCAAAGAGAAGCTCCAAACGCACTGAGCAGCTCAGAATAAACCAGACCTTCATTAGAGATCTCTGAGCATCCGCCTAGTGGGGACGTGGTCATTGCTGTCGCCTCTATTGTTTCCAATGGAAGGCGACTGAGAATTTTGAACCGCAACCGATTGCGGTCACGCTGTCGCCTTTTCCTGGCAGTCCCCCCCCCTCCCCCCCACCGCTCAAATGCTTGGTCACTCAATGTAACGATACACAAACCACAACATTAGCCAATCGGGTAAAAATAAAATTAAAAAACTGTCACTTTTAGAAGTTCAAGCCAACATCAACGGACGTTAAAAGAACGTGGTCACTGGTTTTGGAAGCGAACAACTGCATGTGACAACAGTCTCTTAGACTTTGGTAAGAGGTTAAAGGAGATCGGGTCTTAGATTTTGGTAAGAGGTTAAAGGAGATCGGGTCTTAGACTTTGTTAAGAGGAGGAGATCGGGTCTTAGACTTTGGGGTAAGAGGTTAAAGGAGATCGGGTCTTAGGCTGTGGTAAGAGGTTAAAGGAGATCGGGTCTTAGGCTGTGGTAAGAGGTTAAAGGAGATCGGGTCTTAGAATAGGGTAAGAGGTTAAAGGAGATCGGGTCTTAGGCTGTGGTAAGAGGTTAAAGGAGATCGGGTCTTAGACTTTGGTAAGAGGAGGAGATCGGCTCTTAGGCTGTGGTAAGAGGTTAAAGGAGATCGGGTCTTAGACTTTGGTAAGAGGTTAAAGGAGATCGGGTCTTAGGCTGGGGTAAGAGGTTAAAGGAGATCGGGTCTTAGACTTTGGTAAGAGGAGGAGATCGGCTCTTAGGCTGTGGTAAGAGGTTAAAGGAGATCGGGTCTTAGACTTTGGTAAGAGGTTAAAGGAGATCGGGTCTTTAGGCTGGGGTAAGAGGTTAAAGGAGATCGGGTCTTAGACTTTGGTAAGAGGAGGAGATCGGCTCTTAGGCTGTGGTAAGAGGTTAAAAAGGAGATCGGGTCTTAGACTTTGGTAAGAGGTTAAAGGAGATCGGGTCTTAGGCTGTGGTAAGAGGTTAAAGGAGATCGGCTCTTAGACTTTGGTAAGAGGAGGAGATCGGCTCTTAGGCTGTGGTAAGAGGTTAAAGGAGATCGGGTCTTAGGCTGTGGTAAGAGGTTAAAGGAGATCGGGTCTTAGACTTTGGTAAGAGGTTAAAGGAGATCGGGTCTTAGGCTGTGGTAAGAGGGTAAAGGAGATCGGCTCTTAGACTTTGGTAAGAGGTTAAAGGAGATCGGCTCTTAAGGCTGTGGTAAGAGGTTAAAGGAGATCGGGTCTTAGACTTTGGTAAGAGGTTAAAGGAGATCGGGTCTTAGACTTTGGTAAGAGGAGGAGATCGGCTCTTAGGCTGTGGTAAGAGGTTAAAGGAGATCGGGTCTTAGACTTTGGTAAGAGGTTAAAGGAGATCGGCTCTTAGGCTGTGGTAAGAGGTTAAAGGAGATCGAGTCTTAGACTTTGGGGTAAGAGGTTAAAGGAGATCGGGTCTTAGAATTTGGTAAGAGGTTAAAGGAGATCGGGTCTTAGGCTGTGGTAAGAGGTTGAAGGAGATCGGGTCTTAGACTTTGGGGTAAGAGGTTAAAGGAGATCGGGTCTTAGAATTTGGTAAGAGGTTAAAGGAGATCGGGTCTTAGGCTGTGGTAAGAGGTTAAAGGAGATCGGGTCTTAGAATTTGGTAAGAGGTTAAAGGAGATCGGGTCTTAGGCTGTGGTAAGAGGTTAAAGGAGATCGGGTCTTAGGCTGTGGTAAGAGGTTAAAGGAGATCGGGTCTTAGGCTGTGGTAAGAGGTTAAAGGAGATCGGGTCTTAGGCTGTGGTAAGAGGTCAAAGGAGATCGGACGGTGCCTAAAGTCGCCAGCCAGCTTTGTGTCACGGGCCCGGGACAGCCAAGGATATAAACATAAATAACAGTGAGGGGGTGCCAGTGGTTAATCCATCGTCACGCATTAATAACTCACCGCCCACAGAGCGAATGTTTCAGTGACATTTACCTTCAGCTAAAACCTAGTCAATGAAACAGGCATCCGGCAGTAGTAAAACACACATTCTTACACGAGCCACTATCACAAGGGGGCGACTAACCGACAGATCTCTGATGTGAAGCAAAGTTCACTACGGCAAAAGCAAACTGGGGTAGAACATGAATTAAGAACCGAAGGCACCCATAAACCACAATAAAAGGTGAAAAAATGCGTTTTCCCCACACCCTTAAGTCAGCGGTGCACACCTCCATTCCCGGAGGATCTGCTGGATCTACAGCCCATTATTAAAAATGTTTTCGAGGGCATCTGGGTAGTGTAGAGGTATAAGCGCTCGCCTATCACCGCAGAGTACCGGGTTCAATCCCCGGCAGCGGTACTTCCGGCTTGGTCAGACGTTCCTACGACCACAACTGGCTGTGTTCGCGGGTGGGAAGCCGGTGAGGGTATGAGTCCTGATCGTTGCATTAGCGACTCCTACTGGTTGGTCAGGGTGCGCTGTTCAGCAGGGAGGGGGATATGGGGGAGATAGCGTGAACCTCCGCGCGTGTTACGCTCTCCCAGTGAAACTCCTCGCTGTCAGGTGAAAAGAAGCAGCTGGCGACTCCACATGTATCGGAGGAGGCATGTGGTAGTCTACACCCTCCCCCAGACCGACAGAGGATAGCGTATCGACCAGGACCGTGTGATACACACGGGGAATTGGTATAACGACTAAATTGGGGAGAAAATTGGGAGAAAAAAAAAAAAAAAAAAAAAGGTTTTCGTTCCGCATCCATGTGCAGCCCGCAGCTGCAGCTTCATCACGAATATCAGATCAAATAAATGCCTGGGTTACGTAAATAATCGAGAGCAGAGGCTGGTGGGAAATCCCAAACGGCCCTCGCCGCGTACCGCTGCTTTGCGTCCGGAGACCGTTTCCGCATGTCGTGTTACGTCACGTCGGGTTGTCATCTCAAGGTACGTCAGTTGAGATTCAGTTCACCTCAGATCTGCTTTTTGCACGCGTTACCGAAGCTGCGGATCAGCGAGCTCTGGGTTTGTCACGATGGATTTTGCACAGAGCTGTCAGCGCTGACCACAGCGTCCAATCAAGACAGTAGAGTGGCAAAACGGAACAAAGAAACACACTACACGTAACAAGCTTAGGCCCTCAGGTCTCAGGCATTATTTGCCATTCCTCACAAAAGATTTTGCAGTACTGGATAAAAGCGCTATATAAATGCAGTCCTTTTACCTTTTTTTTTTTTTTTTTTTTTAAGTTATTGAAAGGAAAGAAAACTTGCCATTTCGGAGTGTTCAGCCCATTGCCCCCATCACACAGTGCTATATTGCATACATAAGTAAAGGAACGCAAGACAACCGTACACATCACTCACCCTCCCCCTCCACCAAAGACGGCGCTTCAACCGCTGACTTCTGAAACGACGACCAACCCCTGGATATTCCCCAGAGAAAGCCGCCCAGCCACAGCCACTTCCTGCCCCAACCAAAACAATGCAAATTTCACAGGGCACTTTCACACTAAACCAGTTCCTGAGAACTGATTGACTGATGGCGATTAACCAGTCAGGACCGGATTGGACGTCAGTGCCTTCCTTTTGGCTTGGAATGACAAGACATTTAAAAGAAATGAAAAAAATAAAAATAAAAATAAATCAATGCATGCAAAAAGCAGGCCCAAAGCCATGTGAAATGTGGAAGAAGTACATGAAATTTAAGCACAACAGGTTTTATATTCAAAATCTAGAACCTATGGAACTTCCACAGAGAAACTAGTACAAACCAAGGACCTAGAACAGAAATTAGTACACAAATATTTGGGTACAAGAATTAACAAGTTAGCTAGCTTTCATTTTTTTAAAGACGTTTGGCAATGAGAAGCATGAAGGGAAAATGCATAGAATAAGCCCGAGCTGAGGCTTAAAATGTAATGCACTTTTTCTAAGGTGGAAATATGCACGTATAGCGCATAAGTGCTGAAAGCAGTGAATGTGTTTCGCAGCAGAGAACTCCATTTCCTTCCACAGATTTTGCTTTTTGAAGTCCAGGAGTCACGTGTGCGAGCTCCCGGGCACAGGAACTCCATTTCGCTCTCCGCGGCACGCGATACGCGCACGACCTTGACAGCATTCAAGCGGCTTCTTTAAGGGAACGTTGACGTCTCTAATCTACTCGTACGCACAGGCGTACACTCCATCTGAGGCTCAGTAGTGCGTTGTTTTTTTTTTTTTTTTGGGCCAGCAGAACTCCAAAACGGATATAAACTCAGACCCACCCACATTCCATCCAGTTTAACAAAATCCAGCTTGGCTTACAAAGAGTAATCCGTCCGCATCTCAGCCAAGCGGTTGTGGGGTCCATCTTATGAGTTCCCGCGATCGAGAACAGGTTCTTTTTTTTCTTCTTTTTTAATAGAATGAGCAACAATGCGATCTGCATAAGTAATCAGCTTCAGTAGACAGAGAGGAAGAGATGAGTCAATCAGCCGTCACTTTTGTATGGTGGTTGGAGCAGCCCGAAGTAGTTTTAGAGAACCACAAAAGGATGTGAAATTGGCGTGTGTTCCCAAAACAAACGAGAAGCTTTTCAATACAAACGCCTACCACGGTAAAAGGTAATGCACTGCATGTTTCATTTCAGATGTGCATTATCCCGAAATAATTCCGCAGATTACGTCTGAAAAGAGAAGTGTAGCGACACATCCCTGAGGAACAACAGAAGCACGAGGGAGTACATGTGCTCATTCGTAATGGCGGTAAAAAGGAAAACATTAAACATTTAAACATTCTGAAATGTGTGTAACCACAAAGGAACATTCTGGGTGAGATGTGGATGAATGGGTACAAATACTGACGAAAAGGCTGTGTGGGCCACAACAAGTAATATCACCTCATGCACTAACGTTCACCGATACAGATAACAAATGCTACAAAAATACGACACAGCAAAATTCTTCAAACTATTTCCATGAGTCTTTCATATTCAGTTCCTTGGAAATGTCCTCATCTTTAAAATCAAGTTCCTACAGTTTTATTTTTATTTTTTTTTTTTTTAAGAAAGGCAGGGAACCAGAATGCATTAACCCAGTGAACATTTTTGCGGTGGCCAGTCAGGGAAAAGTCAGCTACACACCCTGTAGGACTTCAGGTGAAAATGCTTCGAAATTCGGTTGAAAAGTGAAAGTCTTTGTAGCCGGGCTACATCCAGCTACGACCTGAGCTATACTGGGGTTACCCTCGTCCAGGGGTGCCAAACTGAATCCCAAGGGGACTGCAGCGTCCGAGGACTTCTGTGGTTTCATTTCAATCAGCTGCCAATTACAGCCTTGAGAACAAGGAGTGTGGACTCCTTAGCCGATCGACGGCTTAAATGAAACACTTGCGTCGAGAACGCCCCAAAAACCCAGCACAGACACTGCGGGCCTCCAGGACTGGAGTTCGACACCTGTGCCCTAGACTGTTTATGTGAAAACGTCTCGTAACCAAGGTTATAACCCCCCCAAGACGTCCAGATTCCAGCGTTTTTGCTCACTGGGAAGACAGAAGACAGAGAGAGAGTCACAGATCGGTGATCTCTCTCTCTCTCTCTCTCTAACCTCTTCCCCTTACTCACGTCTTTAAAACAAGGGAGGCTTGCCGTCACACCTCCACGAGCACACGCGCACGCACGCACAAGCAGAAGTGATGAAAAACCATGGCGTCCGGCCAATAGGCGAAAATAGCCCCTCTAACATCACCTCCCAGGGCCCTCGCGCCAAAAAGACCGAACTCTCCCAAAGTCCAGAGAGAAGACTCGGGCAGGCCCGGCAGAGGAGACAGCGCCCCCTCCCTCTCCCCCCCGTCCCCCGGGGGGGGGGGAAAAAGGTTATCTCTCGCCAGAGCGCTCGAACGAACGAACGAACAAGGTCAGGAGTTTCATTAAAAAAAGAAAAAAATGAATCGGCGGACTAATCTGCTGGCAAAGGAGCGAAACGACTGTTTGGAGAAATGGAGGGAGGCGGGGGGGGGGGGCGGGGGGGCCGGTTCTGAGTTAGCTCGCGGCTCGCGGGTCTTTCCGAGCGGTAATTACTCAGGTGATCAGAATGCGACGCCGATCGGGGAAGAACCCCCCTCCTGGCAGAGCCGTTAAGCCCCCCCCCCGGGGGGTCAGGGAGGGAGGAGTGGGCGTCCGGCGTTCGCCTGCCAAGCGCGTGAGTCACACCGGACCCAGCCGCCGCTGCTGCCGCCGCCATGCTCACCCCTCTCAACAGCCCTACAGTCTGAATCAGCCCTCGGGCCTATAGTTACACACACAACACACACACACAGGTAGAGACAGGGGAAAGCATGTCACGGTCTGAGTCATCGCCCTGGGGGCCACAAACAGAGACGTATATAAAAATACATTTAAAAAAGGGGAAGACCGAAAGACGTTTGGGAGTTAGGAAGAGCACGTTGAGAACAAAGCACCCAGGTATGTGTCAGCCTCACCTGTCCTTCATCTCCTAGCTGTAAAACAAGAGGCTGAGGCGGCTGATTCACCGGGTTCAGATAGACACACACACACACACACACACACACGCACACACAAAAGGTCTAGAAGTGTGCAGAAAGTCCTCCTCTTCCTCTACTGTACTGACACCATTTGAAAAATATCACACGGAAATCTCGCTATCAGGTTTTCTGTAAATGAAACAGTGTGGGTTGGCGGGGGGGGGGGGGGGGGGGGGGGTAAGAGGTTAATGTTGACCTCATAGCAAACCTGCTGCCCAAAAAAAATAAATAAATAAATCACAGGATAAAGTCTCTATTCGTCTCTCCTGACCTTTAGCAACCGCAAAAAAAAGGCACCGTTGGGAAGTCGGGTCAAAGTGAAACTTAATTACATTCAAATTCAAGAGCAAAAGTAAACAGCGAAACGGCACTCCTACACGCCAAAGAACACGTGACTAAGGTCTCGGGATGAAACAGGAGCTTCCCGCGACAACGGACGTTCAGAAGTAGGAACAAAAAAAAACAGAAAAACGTGCGCTCACATAAGATCCACCCAGCTGTTTGTTAAGATTAGACGCTTTGTCTGTGGCGCTGTAAGGTCTCCGGTATCGGCATAACACAGCCACCAGTCACATCTCGGGGGGGGGGGGGGGGGGGGGGGGGGGAAGTAACCGTCCTCCTTTGTCAGGACCTTTCCCTCCACCTCGCTTCAGCCAATCAAAGTGCTGCGGTAGCTCGTGTTTAAGAAAAAAAAAAAAAAAAAAAAAAAAAAAAGGTGAATTTTTAAAGAGGGGCTTGTGTGTACCTGCTCACTGCTGTTCCAGCCCCCCCCCCCCCCCCATCTCTCAGCGTGAGGGGAACGCGTTTTCCCAATTGTTCTCCTGAAAGAGGTCCCTCACAAGTAACAGGGGGGCGGGGTGGGGGGGGGGGGGGGGGTGTTAAGGTGAGAAAAGAGCAGGTGATGAGAGCCTTAGAAGAAGGCGGCGGCGGTAATGGGAGGGGTCCGTTTCCCAGGCCTGTCCCAGCGTCCTCCTCCTCCGCGGGTGACGGAGGGGCGGCAGCAGCTGCGGAGGTGAGGGAGGGGACGCCTGGAAGACCCCGTCCCGCAGACCAGGCTCTAAGCTCTCTGCGAGGGGCGAGGAGGGAAGGGGGGGGGGCGGGGGGGGAGGGGGGCTTTGTTTTCGCCCCTTTGAGGCCATTTCCTGAGGGTCAGCAGAAGGAGGGGGGGGGGGGGGGGGGGCTGTGCTGCGTGTTGGGGGAGGAGTGTTTGGCACTTTAGGGGAGGGGGGGGGAAGCGTTTAAAGTCCATAAGCCATTTTCTGCCTTTGTTCCCACTTTGGGGTGGATTTTCTCACTCTGGGGGGTGGGGGGGGGGGGCAGCTTTGCTGTGAGGAAAATGGAGGGGGGGGGGGGGCACAGAGGGGCAGAAAGCTCACAGGCTCAACGCTACGTCTGCTCCCACTGCAACCTCCATTTTGGAGATCAGTTTGAATGCAATGAAAAGTTGTGAATACTCCCTTTCAGTGTTTAAGCAAATCACACACACGCACTGGTTTACGCTCGCGTAAGATTCAAAGCCATCCGCTCTTTCCAAGAGACACAAATCACACGCCGACAGCAGAAAAACAAGTTTAAAAAAAAAAGTAGTAAAAAGCATAAATCAATGTTTACACTTCAAAAGACAATAACCAGGACGCCCCAGGGACCAAACATTAAGGTTCAAACAGGAACATTTAACACAAGCCACTGTGGCCTGAACTACAGCTGATGCCCGTTTCTCTTTTACGTCAGCCACGATGGATTAAAAGAAACAGTACAGCACAGAACAGTTTTTATGCTATAAAGCATATGACACAGCAAACACATTGCTAAAAAAAATTGTTCAATTGCCTACTATTTTGAACACATTGAACAAAAACTGATTTTTCTACATATGGTGTACTTTGTAGAGCATACAGTCCAAGCACTATGCAACAAGTATTTTGGAAGTAAGCATGTCGAGTCACTTGAAAAAAAGAAAAGAAAGATCAGGCTACTGTGATCAAGCAGGGATTTAAAAACCCAGCAAAATACTGCATTGTGTTGTGGTAATAGGGAGAGGACAGTTTTCAGAAGCCAGGATCCAGAATGACTTAACCTCTCTCAATTAATGGAAAAGGCAGACGCTTGAAATTCACTTGTTTACGCTTGTGGCAGAACGTTTCACTTGTGAGACGTCAGTGAAAAACTCCACAAGGTCAAAGGTCATTCACTCAAAGGAAAGAGAAGGGTGGAAAGAAAAAAAAAAAGCAAGCACCAACGCCTCTTCAA